>OZ010788.1:379380160-379980160 GCA_963932465.1 Maratus speciosus | reverse complement strand
TCAGACCGACAATAACACCACTGGTTTAATTTTGATTCTTCATTTAATTGCATGCACTTGCAGTATGCTATCTTTACCAAGCAAATAATATTTCTTTATATCCTTTTATATGAATCAGAAACCGGTGCGAAAGGACTGAAGGCGAGAAAAGCACCCATAACATGTGCTTGTATATTAAAAATTTTCAGATGCTACCAAATGGATCATTTTGAGGGTCGTTCACGAAGTAGAATGTCATTCTTGACAGACAAATACTCTCTGTATTAATACATGGAAATTATTCCAGAGAGAAACATTCGCCTTGGATACAATATTTCAAATGAAAATCAAATTTCAAAGTAATTGCTTAAAAAGCGCAAAGGCCAACATAGTGAAAAAGATTCCAAGCCGGGACTCGAACCCGGGTCATCAGTATAGCGCACTGACGTTCTACAGACTAAACCACTTGGAACGATACACAGCTCGGAAAATTTCTCACTATTATATGTTGGCAAGGCTACAAACGCAGCACAAGATGGAATATTTATCGTGAGCCACCGACCTGGGGCTAACACGGCTCACGATAAATATTCCATCTTGTGCTGCGTTTGTAGCCTTGCCAACATATAATAGTGAGAAATTTTTCGAGCTGTGTATCGTTCCAAGTGGTTTAGTCGGTAGAACGTCAGTGCGCTATACTGGTGGCCCAGGTTCGAGTCCCGGCTTGGAATGTTTTTCACTATGTTGGCCTTTGCGCCTTTTAAGCAATTACTTTGAAATTTGATTTTCATTTGAAATACTTTCTGATATTCAAAGTGTTATGAGTATATATAGCTGCTAAGTCATATAAGTGAAATAGCAATGTTCAGAAGCTGTATAGATATTGGTAGTTTCAGAATTATCGGTCTGATGTATCTTTCAAGTGATAGTGTATGTGTAATTTTACAAATCAGAATCACCGCACCAATTTTTAAATACAGATACCTTTGAAAGGATTTATTTGTCACGTGGAGTGTACCAAAAATGATCGAGAACTATGGTGCTCTTTAATGTGTTCTTCGTATTAAAATTCTTTTTGAAAAAAAAAACCGCTTCTTTTTATCTTTATTCTTTTTCGAATTATTAATTTTTAAAATTGTACCTGATTTTTTGAAATACCAGGTATTTATAATTCTCATTACCAAACCGATTTCAATTAAAAATCTAAAACTCAACTTCAAGCTACTAAAATTGTTCTACTCATTTATAAGTTATTGAAAATAATCTACTCTGAAAGGGCAACAATATTTGAATAATATATGATTTTTTTAAATATGTAAATATATAATAATGCCATACGACAATATAACGATGTCATTTAACGAATATCTATTATTTATTGTAACTGCCATTACAAGTACTATCATACTGATTTTGACAATTTCGTTGATTTTTGTATCTTTTCACATTGTTGCTGTTATTGTTATAGAAATTTACTGCAGACAGACTATTCTATTTTCAACCTATTGCATGTTTTTCTTGTTTTTCTTCAAAATTCTGTAACAATTGACCATGCATATATTTTGTTAAAATTTCATTATTTTTCAACTTTTATAAATATTTCTAATATTTTTTAAACAATAGAAAAGAGTTATTTCTACTAGACATGAGTATTTTAATTAGTTCTAAGTGCGATAACCCCGCCTCAGATATAGATATTCTCTATCTCGTTCTTTAACAAAACGCTTTTACAAAACGTAACTTCGAAACAAACAAAATTTTCCAAAATAAATATCCAATTTTTTAAGACAGCATGGTTTATTTTTAAAATTTATGTTATGTAAAGAACGGGTTGTACATGGGGGTAACGGAAGGTGATATATCAATAGCATCTAGCGATTTAGCGCCGCTTGATAACGCCTATTGATAAGATAGCTTATTAAATTTTTAAGCATTATCCATAAAATGAAATATTACTATCTATCGTTTTGATATGTAAAAAAAAAAACTTTTGTATATTTGTCAAGAAATTATTTCAACACAAAATACTTTACTCGAAATAATAGATAGGTAAGGTCAAATGAAAAGGACTCTATAAGTAATAACGTATATTATTAAGGCTCGCCTTGAATAAATTTAATGTCGAATATAACAACTCATTGATTCCAAGTAATTTCCTTTAATCAGGAAATTACTCTCATTTTTGGAACCATCTTGTTTTCTTATTTTATTCTTTTATAGTACCATAGAATTTGAAAAAATAAAAATAATGTTAGCTTTAAGTAGTTTAAACAGCACATTTAATCTCAGAATACAATTGCGTCCAAGTGTTACGGATCCAAGATATTTGTCTAAATATGATCAAGATATCTTCAACATATATTCCCAGAACATATCAGTTAATATGAAATGTGGCCACTCACTGCAGCTAAAAAGTTCGTACAAAAAACTCTCATACTGTTAAGGATTTTATATACGACAGCTTTTCGTACAAAATTAAACTCAAATATAAGCAAGACGTCTTGGATCTAAAGACTTTACAGAATCAATGAAAATGATAATGCTATTTCGCCCAAAGAATTTACAAAACGTTTAAAGAGATTAAGGTCGAGAGACCTTGAAAAATGTACTATAAATATCTCCTTTCTTAAAAGAATAATTGATACGTTCTGCTCTATGTGACTTTAAATTACTGCCGGTAGAATGTAGCCCAAAAAAGTCACATATGAGGTTAAAAAATATCATACCTGCACAACTGTGTGTTCACATTACCTTCATCAAAAACGTACAGTGATATCATGCTAATAAAATCGTCAATTTCCTATATGACAGCATGCACTACACTTTTTACAGATTAATACACGCCAAGAATAACTTTCTGTATTGAATATCGACTCATAAGTGAAAGGGACACGGCTCCAATTTAGGTGTCCAAGATCATTTGTTTGGCTACACACGAAATGGTCCTTCTTCTGTATGCGAATACTGAAACCACACATCAAAATAGAGACGAGGTCTCTAATCCTTGAAGGCATTTGCGATTATCTATTAATCAAGAATTAATTTCATGAATGACCGGATTTTGTGTACCTAAATCTGTAGACTTCATATTCTCTGCGTTTTGTGTACCTTAGATACAGTTGAGGTAATGAAAGTACTTTTGAGTAAAAAATTATTTTTATGCAAATAAATGCTAAGGAATAAATATATATAATGCATTAATGCAATACCACGTAATTAAAAGTTTAAATTAATGATAAGAAGTCCATAAGTCAGTACTAAACCAAAAGCAGATAAAATGTAGCTTCGAGTCAAATGAAACATCCCACACACGGACATATAAACAACATCTTCAGTCTCAATTCTTCTTAAATAGTACAAATTCTGTTTCAAAATCGAGTGACTGTAACCGGAACTGTTTAGAAAGTTCCTTACAGTTCTTCTTATTTCTATTAAATTTTCTGGTATCATCGAGCTGCAAATCGTAAAACACGTAAGTATAGTGCCATTATATACACCATAGTTTACAAGAAAAATTACCTGACGAAGAGTAATGCTGAATATGTCTTGTGGCTTTACTGTAAATAGAATATAAAAAATTCCTCCCAAACTGTAAAGAATAATATAAAATGAGAGCAGTGAGAAAGTCTTATTTAGCTTCCGTAAAAAATTAACCAAATCAAAGAATTCGGCATAATTACAAGTATCCCATTTGTTTGCTGTATGTAACTGCATTCGAAGAAATGTGTTATATCTTGACAATATCTCAGAATATCTGTAAAATAAGATACATATGCAAAACGCTAAATGAAATGGAAAATTGAACTTGAATAGAAATGTTGAAAACTGAATGCAAAAAATAGATATGCGTTGCCAAGTTCCGTACTGTAGCTTGTGTCCAAAAGTCACGAATATCAAATGAAATATTTGAAAATTCATCACAATTTGGTTATATATGCACGATAAAGACGGTAAAACTAATCCGTTAATAATAAGAACAACTATAATCCAGTATCTCGACTTCTCTTTAGGAATATAATATTTTCGTTGTCGATATACATTTAATACTATATTGGAAATAGATTTTCTTTTAGAATAGGAAATAAACCACATTATTCCTGAGTTAGTAGGCAAAAGAATATAGAATATGGACTCTTTATAGAGCTTTATTTTGATGAAACAGTAAATAACTATTGCATAATACGACAATGCAATCGCAAAGCTGATTGTGAATAATATTTTGAAGCATTTTGCAATGGGGCCTAGTTTTCTCTTATGAAATTTAAGTCCTGTGATTGATAAAATATACCACAAAATATAATCGAGCTTTTCCATGGTATAATTTGTGCTTTAAAGTTTTATCTACGTGATTAGAGATGCCAATGAAATTATTTTATTATCGCTGATATTGTTATAGTTTAAAATATTAATACGACACAAAACAGCCTAAACACTATCACTAAGTCTCTTTCCTTGTTACTCCTAGAAACTCTAGAATTATTTAGTAGTCCTAGTTACAGAGATTAAAAAATAAATTAATGTCATGCACTAACGCCGTCTGCATAAAAAATATTGATTCATTATTCATTTTTTGTTACATGATATTAGATTTGAGGACCTGCATTATCAATATTATATTTTTAATAATGTAATGACATTTTTTATGGTATAGAGTGAGTAAACTTATTTACGTTCTTCTGAGAAACATAAATATTTTTTACATTTTTTACAGTTTTATAATTAATATTGCGAATTATTAATAGCCGATAATGTATATCACACAATGAAAGAGATCAAAGTTTCATTCTGTAACGCAAACATCCAATAACGTAATTAAATGACTGTTATATTCCTAAATTACATTCTTTTACAATATTTACTCCAATAAAATTAATTAAAATGAAATTTCCTGTAAAAAATCTTTTTTTTTTTTTTAAATAAAAACCAATGCTATTAAAAATAGTTTGAAACCGAGCATTATTTTGCCATAATGTGAACACTTTTTTTAGTTTTAAATATACTATCGATAACCAGTGATTGAAAAACTAATTTTTTTCCCCCTCGTGATCTTTTAAAATTGTTAAAGAATCCAAACCGTGCCTTTATTTGTAAAGCAATTTAGACATAATTTAAAGAAATCCTTATCAGCATTTAATCGCTCATTTCAAAATGACATAACTGACAAAAACTACGAAAGTGAGTTAACATCTTTTTTTAGCTTGATAAAGTACTTCGATGGTTCCAGAAACACCAAAACGAAGAGGCCTTTTGCTCTACTGAAGACTGTTTATATACATTTAATTTTATTTTAGTGAATGCTTAGCCTGTTCTTAGCCATTTTACACTGAGATAATTTTCTACATCAAGAAAAGTGCCCCATTCACCTTTCTTTTGTTCACCTGGCATGTTTGAATTTCAGACGCATCTCGCAAAATTATTCAATTGTTTGCATTTATTTTAAATTTTTGCAATTGATTAAAATAAAGTTAAAACTCACTAAAAAGCTCAGCTTCTTTTTTCTTTACCTTAATTCAATTTATTAAAGTCCTAAAAATAATAGAAAAGATGATGAAAATACAGTATTTTATTGCCGAATTCCCATAATCGCAAAGGGGGAATTTTTAAACCCTCCCCTTAAACTTAATAATAAAAAATTACTTTCCTATTTAATGTAAAAAAAAACGCTCTTTATATAGTTGAATTTGTTCTTAAAAAATAGTTATTTTAATAACTATAAGTTATTATAATATTAGTTTCGCCGGGCAATTTTTCTTAATTTTTTCAAAACTGAAAATTGTAATAAATTAGGGAGATTTTGAAATAAATGATGCAATTTTACTTTACCGGACATCGAAAAACTGTCATGTAGTATATATAATTCTATTATACAGGGTGCAACATGTTATCTATCGCCGACCTTTAATTTCTCAATCGTTGGTCGTAGACATATAGTTCCAATTACAAAAACGTTTCAAATGAGGTAAATATTAATGATGTGGTATTATTTAAAGTAAAAAACCAATTTTAAAAAAATTACGAAATCTAACTTTTTATACGGTCCCCCAGTCCCTATTGTTATATTTAGTAAAAGCTTACACATATCATAACAAGTATAAAGCAAAAAGTTTGACATCTGTACTACAAAAACTGACGCATTTACTAAATTTCAAAGTTTGAGATGATTGCACATGATTTTGTCTTTCGTTGAGGGGTCATTTAAAAGATGAATTAAAGTAATTAGAGATCAAAATTAGGGTGCAATGTACTTTTTACCGCGAAACCACCTTTAGCTGGTATCGCCATATCGGGAATCCCTAAATAGGATTATTTCATCTAAAAATGTTAGCTAACTTTTATGGGTCGAACAACATTCAAACATACCGACGTTATACCGACTATCGGTGGTTTCGCCGTAAAAAGGACATTGCACTCTGATTTTGATCTGGAATTATTTTAATTCATCTTTTAACTGATCCCTCAATGAAAGACAAAACCATGTGCAAAAATCTCAAACTTTGAATTTTAATAACTGTGTCAATTTTTGTAGTACAGATGTCAAACGTTTTGCTTTATATTTGTTAAGATATGCGTAAACTTTTACTAAGTATAATTATAGGGACTGGGGGACCGTATAAAAAGTTAGATTTCGTAATTTTTATAAAAGTTATTTTTTTTTTTTTACATTAAATAATGCCACAGCACGAATATTTACCTCATTTGAAACGTTTTTGTAATTAGAACTATATGTCTACGACCAACGGTTAAGAAATTAAAGGTCGGCGATAGATAACATATTGCACGCTGCATATACACTGCTCAAAACAATTAAAGGATATTTGAAGTTTTATATAAAATAAAGATATAAACGAAATTTTTTTTGCCGAAAATAGAAGAAGAGAATCACAAATGCAAATTTTTCTGGTTTTCAAACTGTGGAGTATGCAAATTTTGAGTTCGACGTCAAAAACGTCGCTTCAGCGGCAGCGAATGAAATTTGACTTTCAACTGGATAAAAGAGAATGAAGACAAGGATGATCGGCATTCAGTGATTGCTTTGTTTCGATGAGTACGATGTCTCAGCGAAGTCATTTGACAGATTCAGAAGCTTTGAGAATTGTTGGTAGGTTAGAAGGGGGCCAAACTCAAGCCGAAGTAGCGCAAGCCATTGGAGTGTCACAAAGTGTCATTTCCAGGATCTGAAACCGTTTTTTGGAGAGTGGATGTGCAGGCCGAAGACCAGGGCAAGGTCGTAGACGGGCAACAACGCCCAATGAAGATCGGTATTTAGCGTTAACAGCTCGGAGACACCGAACCATGAACGCTACTCTTCTCCAACAACACCTTCGCTCGGCTACAGGCACCACGATTTCAACTCAGACTGTCCGAAACCGGCTCCATGCTGTAGGTCTGTATGCTCGCCGACCGATGGTATGTGTTAGATTAACATCAAGGCATCGTCGCGACCGCAGGGAGTGGGCAACCGAGCATGTCAACTGGAGGAGAAATGAATGGAGCAATATTCTGTTTTCTGACGAGTCCCGTTTTTCTGTGCATCCGGATAATAGGCGTATTTTCATCTGGAGGGACCGTGGCAGTAGGAATAATTCTGCGTTCGTGCACGAAAGTGTCAGATTTGGCGGCGGAGGAGTGTTGGTGTATGGTGGCATCTCCATTGACGGGCGCACTGACCTCTACATCATTCGAGATGGAGCTCTGACTGGTCGCCGATATAGGGATGAGATCCTCAGACCTATTGTAGTCCCTTACGCTGCAGCAATCGGAGATAACTTCATTTTAATGGACGATAACTGCAGGCCACATCGTGCAAACCTGGTGGAGGATTTCCTTTTCGAGGAAGGAATCGTTCGAATGGAATGGCCAGCGTGTTCTCCAGACATGAATCCAATCGAGCACGTTTGGGACGCTCTAGGAAGACGAGTTTCTGGCCGCCAACAACCCCCACAAACTCTCCAAGAACTGGAAAGAGCTCTTCTGGAAGAGTGGGGCAGAATACCACAACTCGTCATTAATAGCCTCATTGAGTCCATGCCTCAAAGGTGTTCAACGTTGCTGGCCGCCAGTGGAAACCATACCCCCTACTGAAAATGATTTTCTTTGAAGAAAACGCCTTTTCTTATTCTTTTTTTCTCATATGCACAAATTGTGTTTTTTTCCTTTAGTACACAAATGCGCAATAAAATGCATTTTTTTCTGCCAAACATGTGTAATTTATTCTCATATAACCTACTATGTCTGTCGACCATGTATGAATCAGCTAAACAGTTTACCAGATACAAAATCCACCTAAAACTGCAATATCCTTTAATTGTTTTGAGCAGTGTATTTACTTATATACACTTATTTCTAAAACTTTCCATAAATTATTAAAGCAGCATTGATACAAAATTGTATTAAAATGGATTTGTTGAAAGCATATTATTCGATAGGATAAAAAATTCGGATTAGGGCCATATTGCATAAGTTTGTAAAATGATACTACATGGCCTTTCATACGCCGAGTATCCACATTGCTGTCACAGGTACAAGCCAGGCACTGCAGTTACTTTATAAGATATGAACTACTTCAAAAATTCTGTAAATTTAAAGGTAACAACAAAGAAGATTGTTGTTTGAATAAGGGGATTATTAGTATAGCTACAAAACACGCAAAAAGTGGATTAAATTTAGTCTATTTTTCAACTTTTTCTATAACCTATCTGACGGTGAAACCATTTTCAAATCCCATCCAATTCGGTACGGTAGGTTCAGTCAATCTACGAAAAAACAAATGTTTATTTTCGTATACTATTTATATACATTGATAAACCATAAAAAATCAAAACGTAAAACAGCAAGTGGAAAAAGATTCAGATTAGAATAATTATCCACATTTTTGCATTGGAGAAGTGTCAATATTAACTCCTTAACCTACGATTTACTTTTCACAGCTCCACGGTTTGGCAAATCCATAGCTACCACTAAAATTTAATAGAGATTTTCGTCTTGTTTAATCATGAAATTTCGACGATTAAATTAAACTATATTTACTGTGAAATTTTAGTGGTAAGAAGAATTTACATTTGGCTCGATCATCGTACGCGGGCTATGCCCGTCATTGTAGGTTAAGGGGTTACGTACTTCTTTGTCTAGTGGACAAATTTTTGTTTCATTGCTATTATTTTAAACAAGGCTCTTGTTATGGGCACACACTCCCTATTATGAGTTAGCTAACCAAAAAGTGAGACCATGTGATCATTTTTTATCAAGCCAAATTGTGCAATATGACGCCTGTTACGTGTTTTGTGTTTTTCGTCGAACTCCTTCTTGTTTTTATTTAGTAGGCCTTCTTTTTTATGCACATCTTTCATGAATACCATCATACTCTGTTCAGTTTTTAATGCTCTTTTGATTGCTGTTATCACTGATGGCGTATATTTTGAGAGTTATTTATAATAAAATAATTTTTGTAAAAGAAGCCTTGCTCCTGATACGGCCATCCAGGTGGTCACATCAAGCGATTCATGGCCTATCAATTTATCTTCAATTTTATTTTTCTTCTGATTTGTACTCTTTTCGAGAATGATCCCACATCTTTGTTTCTAAATAATAACTTAAATTTTAATGTCAGTTTTTTTGAAAACTTCATTTTTTAATAGAAAATCCTGTTTTAAATCCATTTTGTGTAATAAAAAGAATTATCCACTATCATTTTCTACATTTTACATCATAATTATTCAATTTAGCCGAACATCACTATGAAATTGAAGAAAATCGCGATTTGTGAAGCATGGGAAAACGTTGGCGTGCACGTGTAAAAAAAGCGTTTTTTATTTTATTAACCATTTGGAAAAATGGTTATTGTCCTCGTCAGGTTAGGAAATCAAAAGCATATCTGAAGCTTTTTATTGGTTTAATCCGCATTTTATTCAATTTCTGATTTGTCTATACAATAATCTGTATTTCCCTTTACTTTCAACAGATGGGTACTTATGTTGCCACTATGACAAAAAAGTAATAAAAACTACCAAAAAAAATAATAACTCAGAAACAAATTGAGAAAAAGCTTTCAATCAAATTGCATTTAAAAGTACATTTTTTTCTCTATACGACTGTGTAAAAAGTAATATTGTGGGAGGTATAGAAGTTTAAGAATGAAATTTCATTTAAAATTGGTCGACAGATTTCTTGGACGATGGAAAAGCCTTTTACCGAACAGCCAATGAAATGCTTGGATAATACGTAAGTTTCAAGTGGATAATACGTAAGTTTCAAGTAGATAATACGTAAGTTTTAAGAAATCAGACGGGTCGCAGGCGATTTTTTTTCGCTTGCAATTTTTACGTGTAATAACACTATTAATGTTTAATTCATGGCGTACGTAATGTATGATCAACTACGTGCGATTTTTTATGTCTTAAATTTTAGTCTTCGAAAAAATCATTTTCCAAATGGTCGTTGTAATTTGTTAAATTGCTTTTTTTATTTATTTTTTTTTAAATTGCGCCCAGAAAACTTCCTGCACTTATCATGGCTATTAACAGGAGCTGTTGCCTTAATTTTAACAGTTGCTGATACTTGCGTTTTATCCCACTATTCAGAAATGTTGGTACGAATATTAAAAAGATTGTATCAAATAATGGCATGATTAAAATTGATTGCACTTCTGTTTTCATTTTTTTAATTTAAAAAGAATGCTTGTGCAATGCGCATATTTGCGTCAGACTGCTTACACAACATAGAACTTATACTACTTGGAAGTTATTTATATGCCAAATTTGAAGTTTACATGAAATGATAGCGAAAATGTATTTGAACAACATTGTAGTCTCATCGGACACATTTCAAATTCGATTTTTTAAAAACTGTTTTTGAGGGAGTTATGTCAAATAATGCTCCTTAAATATCCTTTTATGTCAAATAATGCTACTTAAATGCCCTTTTATGTCAAATAATGCTCCTTAAAACGTTAAATGTCAATTTTAAAAGTTTTCGCCCCGAATTAAAAAACAATCATGAATATAGAAAGTTTTCTAGACACTTCATTCTTATAAATTTCGAAATTTTTCATTTTTCTAGCCTCAATAGTTTACAAGAAATCGTATTTTCAGAACGTTTTTCGCTTCTACGTGTAAAGCGGTACAGATAAAAAAAAAGTAGTCTACTTTAAAGCAGAGACTGTCATCATTATTATTGTGAAAGTATTTTTTTAACTTGTTCACTAGTTCTAAAGTAATCATTTTAGATTATTAGAGCTTTTCCGTTCATTTCATGCTTTAAATTTCAAATTTTGAAAAAATATTCAAGGCAGTTTTTTACGAATTAAAAATAACTACACTATAAATTCCGAAAAAAAATGCACCTGATTTTTAAGCAGAGACAACCACCATTATTGTACTGAAAGAAATTTTAACATCGGTTTAACCTTCTAAATTTCGAATTTTTTAGAAAACATTCTTATCGAGCACTTATATCTTAAAAGTAACCAACATGCCAGATTTTAAATTCCTAGCTTTAACAGTATAAAAAATCCCAATTTTAGAATGTTTTTGCTAGTACACTAACCCATCGGGATATCGGCATCAAGATAGAAAGTTTCCATATTTGAGAAGAGACTAGAACGATGTAAAGAACATTAGAAATCGGTTCCGTAGTTCATAATTAATCGAAGTTTTTGAGATTTTTTAATTATTTTTATTGTTTTAAATTTCAATATTTTTAGAAAACGTTCTTAGCCAGAATTTACATAAAAGTAACCACTATGTCAATTTTCGAAATTTTAAACCCAACCATATATGAAACAAATTGTAATTTTAGAATGTTTTGCGTTGCTCCACTCCCTTGGGGTATTAGTATAAAGGGAAAATGTAGCATATGCTTGAGCAGAGAGGGATTTTTTTTAACATAAAGATATTCACCATACGAAGTTTGGAATGCTCTAGAAAACATAAACACGTGCTTTTCTACAGTCAAAAAATATACTCTAATGCTCTTGAGTTATGATCAACCCTACTTTGGTAGCAGCAACAAAATAGTTTTATCATAGTTTAAAATGCTTAATTAATTGTGAAAAGTCCTGTGTGTGTTAAAAAGCATTTCAGATCTGCTCTAGACTTCTTTTATTGGTTTGTTGTAATGATTTTTTTAGAAATTATATATCCGCAATATTAAAGAATATATAATGTATCTAGAACATATTTAGGATTTAACACACCAAGTAATCGTTTTCATTTATAATGTGTAAAATTCTTTGAAACCCAAACTAAACAATGAGAACATGAAAAATAGTTGCCTGAGGTTTTTGAAAACCGCTTTTGTATCCAAAATTTTTTTGTAAAGATATATGCTATCTGAAAATTTAATTTTGTGAAGATTACGATATGAAAACTTAATAATTTTCATACGAAAATTAAAGGAATTTAAATAATAAAATCTATAAAACGGGAAAACTGCGAATATGATTAATATTTAAAACAAGTACTTAAAATTATTGAAGTTAAAGTTTATATGAAACTTATTAAAACAAATAAAAATTGTCATATCAAAACATACCAATCTTACAATGATTAATATTACTAGTAGTTATCTAAGCAATGCAATGCATAAAAATCTTGATAGATCCGGTAATGGCTGTTTTATCACTTAAAAAAATCTCAAATATAAACTTTATTTTTAAAACTTAATATCAAAAAGAACGAAAAGCAAAGAGAAAAAATTATCATGTTTTGTTATATATTTTTTCGGTATGTTTTTATATGTGTCTTCGAGGATGCTCTAAATTTGCATGCTACGAAAAGATAGATTTTGTGTTTTTGATATTACCATTTTGTTAGTAAATAGAAAAGAAAATCAGGGTGTTTGCAGAAGCATCAGGAAAAAGGAAGATATTATAAAAATTTTCAACAGTTAAAACACCGAACATTATGCAACGTGTAAATGTGGTACTTTTTACTAATCGCATTATAAAGTAAGGAAAATAATCAAACCATAATTGTGTTTTTCTTCAATATACTGAAACGACATTTAATAAGGCGTGCTTGTTCAACATGAAATAATGATTCAAGTCTTCTACCGATTTGAATCAAAATTTCAATAGTTCTGTTTCTTTTTTTTCATATTTCCTTGCATGAATATATTGTGGAACATAAAATGTAACAAGACGTTTGGAGGATTTATTGGATAAATAATAAGTATTCGCTTTTGATATAAGATTTTATACTCGGTTTTTTAATAGTTCGTTAAAACTTCATTAAAAAGAGACAAACAATGATAAAAATTTTCGATTTGCAGGCGATCATTTCTCTTTAATTAAAAACAGATTGTGGTTCCAAATTTCCTGATATACAACGGTAACACGAAGTTCAGGCGGTTAAAATACATCTGGTTGAATGCTGATTCATTCAGTGCCTGTATCTGTAGTATAATATCGTTTCCCGATCAAGAATTATTTCTTATGTCCTTTTATATGAAGCAGCAACCGATATTAAAAACCTGAAGACGAGAAAAGCTCCCATAACAAGTTCTGGTGTAGTAAAAGTTTCACAATCTTCCTGGAAAGGGATAATTTTGCATATCATTTACGAAGTGGAAAGACCTCATTGAAATAAAAAGCGCTTTATGATGTTAAAAGTTCCATTTGGGATACAGATGCCTAGTCATCCAATGGAAGTAGCAGTGCTCGTGAAGCCAGAAAGATATTGATGGTGTCTGAATCGTCGGGTTGATGTATACTTCTGGAGGTTTCGTATCTGTACAAATTGCAGTCACCGAACCAATTTTTAAATACGGGTACCGCTGAAAGGAAGTCATTTGTGACGTGTACTTTGGCAAAAATGGAACGTAATCCACGGTGTTATTTAGCGTGTTCTGAATGGATGAAATTCATTTTGCATTATGTTGTGGCGTCATTCGCTAAACACTTTCACAAGAGTGACGGATCAACACGTGATATTTCATGACGAAGTCAGTGTATTTTTCAAATGTGAGAGTTTATTGATGTTACAACCTGCTTTTATTGTCGGCCTTTTTCTACTTTGAAGACCGTTATGCAGTATCAGGCTGGAAAACATTAGCAGTGATTGCTGAATGTTCTCTAACTCTTTTTCGTTAACATACTATTTCTGCCAATGCCAGTTAAGTTAAGACACTATATTGGATATCTTAAATGAATACAGAGTAATAACATAAATTCCCTGCTCCCACGGTCACCGGGATTGACACTAGTAAGTTTTTGGCTGTTGATATTTTGTTCCTTCTGTACCGATCATCCACTTCTGTATTGGTGGAACTAAAAACTGCCATTTTGAAAGTGATATGCTGAATCCATCCTGATATGCTAAACACAACTATCACAGGGTTCGTGGCTTGCCTTAGTTGTTTCATATTATATAATGGAGGTTAGATTAACCACTTGTTACTTGAACAACTCAGAGAAATGTAGGAAAACAACAACGTTTTCGAGTTCATTGTCTTTTATTAAAAGACTGATTTGGAGACATATTTTTTATATTTATGTCAGTAACCCCTAATAGTAATATTTTGAAATACAACTTTTTTACGTTAGAAACAGTCAGCTGATTCCACTTCTGCTACCAACAATTTGTTTTTCATTATATATTGCTTTTTATTGAATTTTTAAAGTTTTAATGAATTTTTGACGCAGCTTACTGTCTTGTATGCAATACAGTTAAGAAAATATACATTGAATAACGATATTAAGGTACATACTATATAAGGAAGACCATTAACTTAAAATTTTCACATATACAAATTAGTTAAGTTTTATTTTTATTTAATAGAAAATATCTTGCAAGTTGTACCATAAATTTGACTACAATCTGAATTGAGGCTTTTGTCTATTCAGTCGCTCTTTAACTGGTTGCGCCAAAAAATTATATTCTTGGAGCGAACAAAAAATTGAAGAAAAAATATATTTGGGATCACCTTATAAAATAAAGTTCACTAATTAGTCTGTAGCTACAGCACATGACTATGCGGATATTGTACAAAATTTTCATTCATTTGTGTGAATAGCTCGTATATTTATGGAAATAGCGATTTCTTTAAAAAAATTTAGACATTTTTGAATGCTTTTTGTTTGTAGCATGCAGAATTTTCAACACAATTTATCGCATATTTCTGACAATTTGACTAAATATAGTGGAAATAACATAATACAATTTGAAGATATTAAATAATTAATGAAATATGAGCAGTTGTTTGAAATAGGTTAACTGCGCAAGCGCGAATTATGCCAAAACTATTTTCAAGGTTTAGAAATAATCTCTGTCGAGCCACTAATATAAAAAGAGCTGTCAATTATAGTGAAAATTAATAAAAATATCGACTATATAGTGAGATGAATTTCGGTTGCCTTTGAAAAGTATTCGGATGATAAGGGATTTTCAACAACTCAGTACTCAATAGCTAACAGGATACACAGGTAATTATATACATAAATTCCTCAGCTAACAAGCACCTATATTATACAAATGTTTTGTCAAACGAAATTTTTTCGATGTTTTCTGTCTTGGCCAACAGTTGTTCTATTGGATACGCGTGCTAACACAAGGGTGACATGTTGTAATTTAACTGGACAAGAAATAACGCATTGATTAACGAGAATTTCGGCTAACGAATTTTACTCAGGAGCGAATTAGCTTTGTCAGCCGACGTATCACTGTAATGCAAAATATGGGAAAGAGCAAGAAAGAAATCTTATTTAATTCCAATTTTTTTGGGGTGATAATGTTTGAGGGAAGTGCATGGCCGTCCGGACGAGCATTAATCGTGATGGATTGTTCATTTCGGAACTTCCAATTTCATATTACCCATTGAGAAAACCTTGGATAACTTTGTAAAACAGACTGTTTCTCTTGAGATACATTGTTTTTGCTTCTTTCTGCATATTTTATTTACTTATCTAATATCACTTGTAACACACAAGCAAACAGCTGTTGCATAGCAAAATTTTTCTTAATAAGAAAATGAAAAATTTTGGTTTCCATGGAGAAACTGAAAAGAGCATTCGATGTAGGTTCTATTTATATTTTAAATACAATTTCACAAAATAATAATAATAATAATATTTCTTCACTAACATGTTTTATATCTTTTGAATTTTTATCAATCTGTTTACAAAAGCATGCATGATTCTTTGAGTATTTACATAATGACATTCTTATAATGCAACTTTCATCCAACTACAATGCATAAATAGTATAAATTAACTATTACTTGAATGAAACTTTTAAAAATCTCGTCCTAGAGGTTTATAAAAAAAAAACATCGCAACATATCTTTTCTTATAACTTTTATAAATTAGCATTTACTCATGAAAGAAGCATATATTGTGTACGACATAAGTCAATGCTTGAAAGCTATTTAATACAACATGCTTTCTTGGATGTCTGGAAATAGAATGTTAGGTAGTGATTGATTTCAGACGTTCCAGAAGAAAAAATGCTTAAGATGGTGTGCTGGAATAAACTGGAGTTTTGGCAAGGCACCAGTAAAAAAAAGCAATGTTGGATTTATGGCTGGGATAAAATATTTTGAAAATAAAATAATTCTCTTTCCAATCTTTTTGTTAAAATGTCCCATTGAAAATAATAAAAAAAAGGATTAAGTAAGAAATTTGGATGAATTAGAATTATATATATATATATATATATATATATATATATATATATACATATTTATACGTAATTCGAATTCTTCCGCAAATACTTCCGCGAATTCTTCCGCTTTTAAAGCGAAGAGCTGCTTTTGGCTTTTAATCACACACACACATACACAAAATTCTATTATTATTTATCGTAAAAGAATCCTAATTATGGAAATAGAGTTTTTTCGTAACAATGTTGTATTTGGGAAAGGAATCAATTACCAATTAATTTCTGAGGGCTATCACCTAAAATAAAAATTAAATGCTACAAACATTTGCAACAACCAAATATATTTATTAAGTTTTAGTATATGCAATGGTATAGCACAGCGGATCCCAATCTATTATGGGTCCCCGTGGCGTGTGTTTTGGTGAGTCGCGTAAGAATTGAGGTTTGTCACAAAAATATATATTTTATTTCATCTGTTTAAAAAATATAACAATTTCAACAGAAAATAATATTTCAAGGGAAAATCCTTAATTTCCTTCTGGGTGAATAAACGAGCAGAATATCCAGAAATATCTAAATCAGCTTTGAATTCCTTGATGGGGTTCAACACGACTTACTTGTGTGAACATGCTTTTTCTACTTTGTTGTTTTGAAAAGCAAGTACAGAAACAAACTGCGTGTAGAATGTGATTTAAGGTTAAAATTAACCAGTTTTAACCCTGATATAGATGCCGACATTGCTAAGTACCAGTGCCAGAAATCTCACTGATTGTAAAGTTATGTTTTGATAATAATTAAACGTATTTTTAATTATCTTTGTAGTTTATATGTTGTTTTAATTTTTATACCACTTACACAATTCTTGGTTTTGTTGATAGTTTATCCTTCGTACGAAAATTTGCCTTTTTTTGCAGGATAGGATAGCCGATATCTTATAGAGGTCATATATTAACTGATATACAACCTTACATTAGGTGGGTTTCGAATATTTTTTTTACTTAAAGGTGGTCCGCGTACCAAGAAAGGTTGGTAAACGCTGGTGTAGTAGGTTTCTCAGTAATCAGTATTATTTTAATACCTGCTTTATGGAATGAATAGTATGAAAATATATGCTCATGCCAGGATGTTTCATAACGGACTCCCTAACTTTAAAATTCAATAATTCACTAAGCAAAATAAATTATATTTGTAAAAGTACACATATATTAAGACAGACTTAAAACACAATTAATACAATAAACCTAACTGGAGTGAAAAATTAGCCAGAGCCAGGACTCGAACCTGAGTCCACAATTTTCACTCCAGTTGGGAAATGTTTTCCAGTAGGGTAATTTTTCACTCCAGTTAGGTTTATTGTATTAATTGCTTTTAAAGTCTGTCTTAATGTATGTGTACTTTTAAAAATAATAAAAAATGGATATCAGAGGTTAATTTATGTGCTTTTAAAGTTACATGTTTATCAGGCAGCTTATAAATTATGTATAAAGTAATTTTATAAAATAGTTTAAATTTTTGACGATATAGGTCGCTGCACTGTCTTTACCTGTAAAAATATCTAAATCATCTTCAAGGTTTTAATGTACAAACCTATTTTTACATTTCAACAGTGAAATAGAATACAATGTAAACATTCAGTGACCTTTGATGCAGTTTTACATGTTAGTTTGAGTCTTATTACAATTTATGACATCGCAATGTCATCTCATGGGAAATAATTGCAGTAATTTTTCAAGATATTGCATACAAAATGTATAAGCCACTTCAAAAATATTTCACTTATTTCATCTTTATATAAATTGTAATTCTATTGTCTCGCCCAATAGTGTTAGTTACATGACGATGAAAATCCTATTCTTTTTAATTTTTTTCATTCTTTCGTATTGACATTTAGCTACTGACTTTTTACGCTCGTGACAGTTTATATGAATATAATTCATTGTATTATTTCCAAAAACGTTTGAGAGTGCGCGTTGAATGCTTTTCTTTGTGAGATTCGCATTGAAGACACAAGCGAGTATAAAAAGAGAAAGAATATATGTAAGTATAGATGTGATGTTTCAAGCCTTCATCATGAAAGTAAAAGAAAAATTAGCTAATTGTTAATCTTAATCATTTTGGAGTCCAAATCAAATGTGGTAATATGGTAGTTTTTTAAATTTCTATTTCATCTTTTACGCTTTAAAATACTATTGCTAATACTAAAATTATTTCTGAAACGATTTCATTTTCATTCTTAATCACTACAAATTTTATGATATCGTAGTTTCAATTTATTTGCCTATAGATGTATTAAATCTTGCATTATAGACGATTGCCACCGATGATTACCTTTTCATAATTGCCATCTCCCTTAAATTAGTTTAAAACACTAATTTTAGCAGTTTATTTTTAAAAAAAATGCTTTTACTTGTAGGCAAATAAATGACAGTGCTCGGCCCCTTGGAATATGAACAGGCATATGTACAAATTTCATGCATTTACAACTATAAATATTTTGAAAGTAATTCTTTTACTTTCACAATAAGGGTTTGAAAAGTTTGCGAAAATTTTCACAATCTCGGGTCAATTAAATATAACAAACACTGTTGTGCTATTAACATTTTATTACATAAACAAAACTTATGTAACATTTATGTGTTATAAGAAACAAGTAAGAAATTCTAAAAATAAATAAATATTTCTATTAAAAGTATGAAATGATTTTCCAATAAAAATATGATATTTTTAATTGAAGCTAGAATAATTTATTTTAAGAAAAAGAACATAATTATGATTAATACACGAATAATGATAAGCATTATATATTTTACAGAATTCCACTCTCAACGGTGTCCTATGGCTAATTCCTAAACATTTAGGCATAGACACATAGTTCCAATTACAAAAAAGGTTTTAAATGAGGTAAAGAAGTATTTTTAAAATGATTTTGGTCACTTAAAATAATTCTTAATAAAATTACAAAATTTAAATTTTTGTACGGTACCTGGTCCTATAAGTTATATTTAGTAAAAATATCTATTACAGTAAGAAGTAAGACAAAAAAAGGCCCATTCTTCTACGATTAAAACTGACCGAGTAATAGCTGTTTAAATTTGAAGCATCTTTTTTGCTGCGAAATAGAGATCATTCGCAAAAATACTAGAGATATAAATAGTCGTCAGATATATATTAAAAAAAGTTGTGTGTAAAATTAACGTTACAATATAAATTTAAAATCTATTTTCATTCTGCCAAATAAAAGAAAAATGTACAACTTATCCTAAAAATATAAGGTAAAAAAATAACAGAATTTTTTGCTAAATAAATTTATGAAAAGCAACAGTCGCAATTCTTTACAAAATAATACATATTTTAAACTACAATTAGACTATCTAATCTGAAACTTAATAAAAAAGAAAATTATCTTAAAACTTGCTGGAAATAACTTCCTTCGACTGCAATCCAGAAATATACACATGAAATAAGTCCTTCGAATACTTTAAGCATCTAGTGTACTATCCCTTGAAGCATGACTTAACTTATCTGTGTTCAGGTTCAGAAAAAGAAGATGTGATGCAATTCAAAAGTTTCATAACTCGGTCAGTTTTAGTGTTAGAGGAGTGGGATTTTTTTTTTGTCTTATTTGTTAGTGTAATAGGAAATTTTTACTAAATAAACAGTATAAAAATGTAAATTAATAAATAAAAAAAATATTTTAATTGATCAAAACGACTCTTAAAATAATTTTTTACTTCATTTAAAACATTTTTGTAATTGGAACTATATGTTTATGACTAACGGTTTATAAATTTGCCATTCGACACCGCTGAGAGTGGACACTCTGTATAACAATTTGTCATTATCTACTCATTATATATGGTTAAACATTTTGTATTTCTATCATTTTGAAAATATATCGTTTCAATAAGTTTATGATAGTTATATAAACTTGAAGTTTGATGAAACTTTGAGGAAACACGAATCTCTAAAATTAACAACAAGGTTAAAAAAATAAAAATAAAAATAAACTTTTTATTAAAGAATAATGTTTTTAAATATCACGATTTTAAATAAGGTGATTGATTTAAACCTTTTGTTTTACACTGGTCTCCAAAAGTTAAAGTACGGGGACTGGATGCTTTCAATTGTACATGGTTTGTCGAATATCTACCAACATTATTAGAGAATTCTTCTTGAACTTCTGGGATATAAATAACATGTTAGTTTTCATATTTCTCGGTGACGATTTAGTCGGGTGTACAATTAGAGCTAGTGATAAATTTAATAATAAAATAATATTTGCCATCGTGTATGTAACAGAAAATGCTGGAAATGGTTTGTCACTGTGTTAAATGACTATTTGACTCCCGTTCAACGTTTGTGTGAATTTGTGTAAATACAGAATTAATATTCATGAAGATGTTATTGTGTTTGTGGAAAATTCAAAAATTAATCTTTTCATTTAACATAATGACAAATCATTTTCAGCATATTCTGTTACATAGGTGATAGTAAATATTACTTTATTATAAAATTTATTATTAGCCCTTTAATTATCCTCCCCCCCCCCCCCTCCAATAAATCTTCACCGAGAAATGTGAAATCAAATATGTTCTTTACATCCCAGACGTCCAAGAACAATTTACCAATGATGTTGGTAGATATTCGACAAACCGTGTACAATCCAAAGTATCCATTCACTATACCTTAACTTTTGGAGGCCAGTGTATTAAAATTGTGAAAATATATTGTTTCAATAAATTTCCGAAAGTTATGTAATCTTGAAGCTCGATCAAAAAATTTTTGATAAATTTGATTTATCTTAAACGTGTATTTTTAAAATTAACAACAATGTAAAAAAAAAAGCTTTTATTAAAGAATACTGTTTTTAAATACCTTGATTTGAAATAAATGATTCATTTAAACATTTGGTTTTGTTATCATTGCGAAAATATATTGTTTCAATAAATTTACGAAAGTTGTATAATCTTGAAGTTTAATCAAAAACATTTCTTGCTAAATGTTGATTTATCTTAAACATGTATTTCTAAAATTAACAACAAGTAAAAGAAAAAAGAGCTTTTATTGAAGAATAGCGTTTTTAAATATCCCAGTAGAAAGTTATAAATAATGTGTTAGAAAAGTGGTGATTGATTTGCAGGATTTTTGCTATTGAATGTTATTTTTAAGAATGGAGAGAGAGAGAAAGCTGTTCTGGCAACGAACCAAAAAGATTTTGAACGTTTCTTAAATATATCCAAGCACAAAAGCTTTAAAAGATTTTATAAAGCTATTATTTCTTTTATAATCTTTTTTTTTCTAAATATTTAATTGAGCATTCAGTAATAGTGATGCAATTAATTACGGGGATAGAATAAAAATGTCCTTTTTCAAAGTAAAAATAAAAGTAAAGTAGAATTTTCTAATTCTTTCAATTATTAACAATAACTATTAGTGTTACTAATATTGTTGTTATTATATTATATTACAATTAACGGTAATATGATACTAATAAATTATTATATTATATAGTAGTATTGTTATTATAAGTAGTTATCACCATCGATCAATTTAACAAAAATTTTCATCTTAAAACAGGGTCTTTTACAAACTTTTTTTTTTATCTTAAAACAGGACGCTGCAAAAAAAGTTTCATCTTAAAACAGTTTCTTTCAAAATATTCTAAGACTTAAACCTAGACCTTTCGTGGAATCTTTTTATCTCCAAACTAAACTTTTCCGAAATTTAATCATTTAGAAGTAAATCTTACCTATAACAAAACAAACGAAGTTACCAAAAAAAAAAAAATAAATAAAAAAAAAAAAATAAAACAATTAGATTAAAAAAAATAATAATAACAATAAAGGATTTTGTTAAAAATAGATAAAAAAAGATTTTGAATATTACATCAAATTAAATTTCAAGCAATTATGACTAAATTTTTACAAATGTAAGAAATTGTTTCTTATTTCACAAAGACAGGACCCAAAGAGAAAAGTATGGGTAGACCCCTGATACTGTTATTATTATTATTATTATTATTATTATTATTACTATTATTATTATTAAATTATTATTATTATTATTAAATTACTACTATTATTATAATTTATTAATTCTATAAAATGTGGCGATTAATAACCAAAGTTAGATTAAAAATTTTCTTTATCTTAATCCGCAAATATTTTAAAACGAACTTATTTTCTAATTATGACCATCATAATTCCAAAAACCACATATAGCAGTTATATTTTAGACTAGAAATTTTGATCCGTTTTCTTAGTATTTAAGACTGAATTTGATCTTTATATGCCATAATATTCTAATATGTTTTGAATAGAAATCGAATTCGCGTAATACGATATAGGCTGAGAATAGAGCACAGTTAAATCAAGCCACTTGCGTATTGAAAATGATTCATCATGTAAACAATTTTCAGATTTTCATGCATTTTCCCAGACTCAAAGTAAGGATCAGTGTAATACGAGAAAAATATATTTCTATTTCAAAGTGATTTTCTCTGCGGGGGAAAAATTGAATGAAGGATAAAAAAAGACATTTTTCAGCTCGAATACTGCTCTCACAAATTAATTCTGCCGCAGAGCTGTGAAATTACAAAAAAAATATCACTTTTATTAAGTGACGAAACTGAAACCCACCAATTTTTTTTTATTTAAATGTGAAAACTGGGCCGGCGAAAATCTAGCAAATGGACGAATTACGATTTATAATTTGTTATTATGAGATAAATACTAACAAAAAAAGCAGAAAATACTAGTTGATATAGGTAGAAACTCTCACATTGCATCACTTGCGCCCCTTATTGTGAAAATGTACAGATTATTTGGCGTTTTATTTCAAACGCACAAAATTCTCAAATGTATATTCCGACAAAGTAACCAAACCTCATAGATACCGGGTTGAGCAAAAAGTCCGTATAAACTTTAATAATTCATAAAAACCGAAAAAGTAATCCAAATGATAAGCTGTTTGTAGGATTAGCATCTATAGGTTACGAGAATTTTTTTAAGACAGAAATAAAAAATAACTAAAAAAAACAGCCGACAGATGGCGCTGGTTCGTGCGATTTCGGTGGAAATATGCAAATGAAACGGTTATAAGAGCTTGCGCTCTTAATCCAGAACTAATTCACGGTTGTGAGCCGAGTACTTGATCAAGGATGCTGAGTATGAAGGATAAAAGCTTTGTTGGTGAAATTATTTTACGTGAACTAGTTCTGGATTAGGAGCGTAAGTGCTTATAGTCGTTTCATTTGCATATTTCCACCACAATCGCACGAAACAGTGCCATCTGTCGACTGTTTTTGAGTTATTTTTTATTTCTATCTTAAAATAATTGCCGTGACCTATAGATACTAATCCTGCAAACAGTATTTCATTTGGAGTATTTTTTCGGTTTTTATGAATTTTTAAAGTTTATACTGACTTTTTGCTCACCCGGTATATTTATATATATATTTTAATGTTTATATGAAAATACACTCATTTGCTTCACTGTACTTTTGTTTCAGAAAATGAATGTCATAAAGTAAAACAGAATGTTCTCTGTTAACTAAACAATATAAAGTTCATTTTAGCTCTGCTAATAATAAAGATATATTTTGTTACATATAGTTAAATTATGTGCTTTTTGTGCCATTTTTATTTTTTTATTTTCATTGATTTTACAAGTAACAGCTAATACGAGAATTTAATAAACCCATCTCGTATTAATCGAGTTTAATTATACTTAAATGCTATTTGCAAATTTTAGTAAATGCCTAAAGCAACGAAAGAACATTGTATATATATATATATATATATATATATATATATTACAAAATTTAAATTTTTTTCGCCAAGTTTAAAGTATTTTATATAAATTTTCCTTTTTCAGTAATATTCCGTATATTATTGATGGAAAGAATATGTCTTTCCAACAAACTTTAACTTTTATCTATAAACTATGATGTTATTATATACGAGGCAGCATATAAAAAGAAGCATTCGTATGTCTATAATGGAACCTGAACTAGGTTAAGTGCATGTCTTGGTAAAGTATCGTACAAATAAAATTTACGATACTAATAAATCTACAAAAGTCATCGAAATGACGATTTATAGTTGTGTAGGACACCATGAGGGCATAACAACGAAATTTACAGCTGACCTTTGACCAGAAGGACCACACACACGGAATAAAGTAAAAATAAATATAACTGGGTACAGCAAAAACTCAACCTATAAGGTTGCGCCACATAAATTCAGAGTCGACCAATGATATTCGCCTGTAATGATGGGTGGCAACTCTGTATGCAAATTTTCTAGCTATATAGTATAATTTTATGTTTGCATAAATAATGTAAACAGGACAATGTCCGTTTTTTTTTATTTTTTAGTGTAAGTAAGAGACAGTCTTCACTTGCAAATTTTATCCCAATGCTGATGGCAGCAAAAAAAATAAGATGCTGCGGTTGGATTTTAGCAGATGCTGTACCATGAATAACATATAAAATATATATATATAAAAAAATAAGTTACCCCAACATTGGCTTAAAAATACATGTGATGCCCGATTAAGGATTAATATTTTGTGACAACATTTATTTGGAGACCTTTTGTGCCTACCTGTGGGACATTCTCGGAGCAACGAGAATTCTACATGCTGCCGGGGGCAGTGGATCAGGTAGTCCATTATGATTTTATTCCATTGTTTTTTTTACCAGTAATAAGCATTACCTATGAAAGTAACGGACTATGGTGATATTTCACGTGTTATAAAATTAAGTAAATAGATTGATTAATTGAAGTAGGTAAATATAGATATAATGATGTGCATCAGCATTACTATTAAAATATATAACCCACAATATGTAAATAACTTTTTTTATTGTAAATTTTCTTCTATAATAAAATGTAATCAAGTTTGAATATGAGTATTTTTTTTTTTTTTTTAATTCTTAATTAATATTTTTCTCTTATAGATGTGGGAATGTAAAATAAATAATCTATTTATCTATATGATTTACTAAAGAAAATTATTATATAAAAGAAATCACAGACTTAGAAGGTAAACGATCTCCGAAAAAAAATAACACAGCGCATTGTTTAATTATAATTTTAAAATTTAATATATTAAATTTTCTTTGGATTTCCCCGAAGGGAATTGTTAATTACATCGTTTACCTAGAGTCATTTGGTGCTATCACTGTACGAATAGTAAGAATTATAAAAATTAATCTCCTTTTTTTAAATTTATATTAATCAACCTCATTACCCGTGTTGCAATGTATTAAAGTTATGGATATATTTTAGCATGTATAGATCATTCCAGCATAGGGGAGTGAACCAGTTGAAATGGTGCCTTAGCCTTTTCCTAATTATATTAATTTAATTAATTTAATTTTAGGAGACCGAACCATAGGTTATTAATAAAAAAAAAATTCTTTTTCCTTTTTTTTTACGTGTATCACCATAGTCGGTTTTAGTAGTACATATGAATCGGCAAACAGAAATTACTATACTACAAGAGAAAATATTATTGTGCTCATTATATAAAATTATTATATATATGTATATATAACTTACAACAGAAATTGAAAAACAAAATTTCTTTGTGTTTTCACTGAGTACTGAAAATAACTTATGTACATTGCAAACTTCAATAATAATAGCAATTATATGGTTGATGGAAACAAATGAGTAAATTAATATGATAAATACAATCACAGTACTTGATAAATAAATAATTTTGGTCATAATTATTAAATCACTGTGTATAAAATTTGCAAATTTAATGCAGTTAAGCGAAATTAACAGTTTGCTATTTTATAATACTGTACATTTTTTTTTTTAAACCCTTTTCACTATTTCGCAGTGTTGATGTGTATTACTATGTTTTAAAATTTTATTTACATGTATAAAATTGATGCTAATAACTAGGCGTTATTTTTGATGGTATATTGTGTCGCTCTTAAAAAAAATATATATATATATATATATATATTACTTAGTTTACATTACATTCTTATTTAATGAGCAATAATTGTAAACGTAAAAGTCATAGAGATAATACAAGGGTAAGTGGAGTTACAACTAGGAAACAATTAAAAGAACTGGCAAATACAAAGAAAGAAAGTAGTGTAGATGCAAATAATAATAAAAGTAGTAACAAGAATATAAATAATAAAAATTGTAATAAGAAAACTACTATTACGATTAACAATACACCCCAGAAAAACAAATACATCATGGCCACTGACAAAATAACTGCCGAGAGTGTAATCGGTTTACTACCTAATTATGATGGAAAAAGAGAATCTAACATAAATTCCTTTTTATTACAATTTGATAATTTAATCAATCAAACCGAATTAAGCCCGATTTCTAAATTAACGATTCTAAAGGCAAGAATCGTTGGTCCCGCTAAAGAAAAATTAATGAGGGATGAAAAATTATTTTCGGAGAGTAATTTAGACAATTTCAAAAAGAAATTAAAAGAATTATTCGAGATAAAATGTAGTTTTAGTGAGGCACAAACAAAATTTTTTTCCCTTAAGCAGAAACCGGATCAAAATATGGCGGACTTTATATTAGAATTTAAAGCAGCAGCGGACTTATATATAAAAAAAAGTGGACAGGATATTGGGGATGATAATGACTCCAAATTTACGCAAATGGTAAAGTTGTCTAGATTTCTGGATGCAATTAGAAGCGATTTTAGCTTAGAAATTCGTAAGGATGCTCCGAAGGATTTTAACACTGCATGTGAGATGGCATTAAAATTAGAGAGAGCTTTTGCACATGTCGATGTTAAAGATCTCAATAATATCACTGCTAATAAGGACCCTGAATTAATGAAGGAATTAGTAAAAATGAATATGGAAAGTGCGGAGAAAATTAAAATATTGACTAGTGAATTAAACAACATTAAAGTACATATGAATTCGAATGCAAATAATGTAACTAAATATTGCGATTATTGCAATTCTAAAACGCATTCCAATCAAAATTGCTGGTTCCAAGGTGACAAAGACCAAAATAAAAGTAATGCCGCTGAGAGAAACAAAACAACCCCTCATAACGAGCAGAATTCAGATAGGAAAGGCGGAAGAGATAACAGTTACCAGTATCAGGGAAATTTCCCACAAAATTCTAAATATATGCATCAAAATTTCCATCCGAACCCTATGCATTATGCACCTCCTAACTACATGTATTACTCCCCACCCCCTCCCCACCTAAACTTTATACCCCCACCCTACCCCAATTTACCTAATTACAACTACGGTTATAATCAGGACCATTACAATTCATATAACCAGGGTAATGGGTATGGAGGATATACAAGTGGAAATTATCAGAGAAACTACCATAGAAATAATAGAAATTCAGAAGAGGATAAAAACAATTCTCACAAAAACAAATATAAACAAAATAAAGATTATGAACAGAAACCTAAGGACAAACAGGGAAATTAATTGAGGGACTTACAGATTCAAATAAAAGGTACCCGCGTAAGTCTCTCATGGACGGGTCACACAATTCTTACAAATTGATTGCTAGCGTGAAAAGTAATAATATAGAAAGCCTTCCAATTATTAGTTTTGAAATAAAGGGTATTAAAATCACCGCCTTGGCAGATTGTGGAGCTGCGGTCAGCCTGGCCTCACCCTCCTTATTTGAGCAACTAAAGAATGCAGAAGTTAAATATAAAAATTTATGTAATCAGGTAAAAATTCAAACACTCACTAATTCGACAATTGCTTTCAAACAATGTATCAAATTAACCTTCAAATTGGAAAATGTATTCGTGTCAGGTGCATTTTATATCACAAATTCAGATTTTGGCCGTGATTATAATATGCTACTCGGTTTTGATTTTCTCAAAACAAACAAAATTATTTTGGATTTTGAGGATAAAACCATGAAATTAAAAAATAAAAACATTACACTGAATTTTCTCAGAGACACATCTCAGGGGCAGATAAACAATTTAACTCCATCTCCCATTAGTACAAATGACAATCATGAACCACAGGAAATTAACATAAAAAAACAAAGAAATAAAAACAAAAAAAAGAAAATTATCACGTAAAAATATTATTTCAGCTAAGATATCTCAAAACTCAGAGATATGTCCAGGTGAGAGAGTAATTACTGAATTAATATGCCCAAATCAATTTATTATTAATGACACTATAATGTTAGAACCAATTAAACATAACATTAACATACATTATGACACATCAATTCATGAAATTGGCAAAGATAATAAAATTAACATAATTATCAGGAACGACTCGCAGCAGAAATTAAATTTAGTAGAGGGAATGAATATCGGAAGAATTTCCAAGCATTTTGAGATAACGTCAGAAAATGAAAATAGCAGTCAAGAATCAGATCCAATAGTACAAGTTAACAACATTTCTTTAGAGGAAATTCGTGAACGCAGAAAGGCGGAACTCAGTCCAGAGGATTTTAATTTACAACATCTGGATACTGATACACAAGCAAAATTACAAGAATTATTACTAAAGAATGCTTATGCATTCTCCAAAAATTATTACACTCTTGGAAAAACATCTTTAGTTGTACCCAGATTTAATTTAATTCACAATTACCCTATACAAACAAAACCATATAAAACGGCACATAGTGTAAAGGAGTATGCTAAGTCAGAAATTGATAAGCTTTTGAGAGCTAATATAATAAAGAAATGTCACTCTGATTACGCGTTTCCAGTTATTTTTGTAAAAAAAAAGTTACACAGAAAGGCGAAAACGTAGAAGAAGTTAAATACCGAGTCGCTGCTGATTTTCGTTTGCTTAACCAAATTTTACAAAACTATGCCTATCCGATACCTGACATAAAACGGATTTTGCAGACAATAGGCGGCAAAAAGTACTACACTGTTCTAGATTTACACTCGGCCTTCTATCAAATCGTTTTAAGAGAAGAAGATACAGACAAACTTGCTATTATTACAGAACATGGAAAATTTTCTTATTTAAGACTACCTTTCGGCACACGTCTCAGTACGGCTTACTTCGCAGAATTAATGGATATATTATTAGGACACTTTGATAAAAGTCAAGTGACATATTTCATTGATGATATATTACTGGCAACAAACTCATTACAGGAAATGATAGAACTATTAGACAAGGTACTGAACATATTCATTGAAAACAATATTACAATTGAACCAACTAAAATGCAACTCTGCATGGAAGAGATCGAATTTTTAGGATTCACCCTTAATAAGGAAGGAATTTCACCTTCAAAAAGAAATATTGACAAAATTCAAAATTTAGCTAGACCTAAAAATAAGAAAGGAGTCAAATCACTCCTTGGTCTCTCCAATTATTTTAGATCACTTATTAAAGACTATTCTAAAATAGTAGACCCTTTAATTCATCTCACTAAAGATAAAGTAAAATTTAAATGGTCGGAAGTAGAAGAAAATGCATTCAAAGAAATTCAGGCTGCTATTATACAGAATCCTACTTTAAAAACACCTGATTTTTCGAAAGATTTTATTCTAATCACGGATGCGGCTAAAACCGCAATTTCGGGCATATTGGGACAAGAGTATGATGGCGTTCTCCAACCAATTGAATTTTTTGGAAGAAAATTAAGAAATCCTGAGAAGAATTACCCTAGTTTTAAATTAGAATTACTCGCCATACACGAGGCAGTAATGTATTTTAAATACATTTTAACAGGTAGGAAATTCATTATACGCACGGATTCCAAAGCCCTAACATATTATTTAAATTTAGAGAAACAGCCTGATATTGTAGCTAGATGGATCGACAATCTCGCACCGTTTAGCTATGAAATAGAATTTATTCCGGGTTTTGCCAATCCAGCAGATTATTCCACTCGTAATTTAAATAATTTAACAGCTAGGAACGAACTACAAAATTCACTATTTGTCGTTAATAAAGATTTGGTTGATGAAAATATCAAAGAGCAGCAATTACAAGATGATAAATTAGAGAAAATTATCGGTAAAATTAAAAACAACAAACAGAATAAAATTACTCGAAAGTTTGTTCTAAACCATAAAGATATATTAATTTTAAAACCTGGATCTGATGGCAAAGAATTACTTATCGCTCCAGAGTCACTTAAAATGGAAATAATAAAAGATGCACATAAACCTCATTTCGGTTTTAAAAAAACTTATGATATTATAAAGAGTAGATTTTATTGGCACGGAATGTACCGTGATATAAAGAATCATTGTAATAAATGTATACCATGCAATACTACCAAACAGCACCAAACAATCAAGGTGCCTACACAAAAAATAGTAAAGGACCAAGAGGTAGGTTCAGCAATTCATATCGATTTAATAGGGTTACTCCCTATGTCTTTGAGAAAACATAAATACATATTTGTGATTGTGGACTCGACGTCAAGATTCTTAGAAGCTGTTCCTATTCGCAACTATGAAACCCAGACACTTTTGAACGTACTGAACGGATACTTTAGCCGTTATGGTTTATGTAAATCCGTAACTTTAGACAACGGCAAATATTTCCACTCTCAAGTTTTTAAAGAATACATGGATTCCTTAAATATACAATTAAAATTTAGCAGCGTTACTCACCCAGAAACGAATGGAATTTCTGAAGTTACGAATAAGATATTAAAAAATTCGATAACAGCTATGAGTAAAACTACATTAGAGTGGGATACTAGGCTGGACTATTTTAAATTACTTTATAATACTTCCCCTCACCGCGCAACAGGTTGCCCGCCATCTCTCTTATTCTTTGGGAGAGATATTAGAAACCCATTTTCCATCCACCTTCCCACACAAGATATTATTACAGCAACATATGTGCAAAATAGAGTACAACATTTGGAAGAAATAAAAAAATTTGCGCTACATAATCAAGAACGAATGTTAGCCGAGTATATTAATAACGACGAAATGCAGAAAGTAAAATTTTTAAGAATCGGGCAAGAGTGTTACCTAAAATGTGTGGGTACACCGGGAGTATTTCAGCCTAAATGGAGAGGTCCTTTCGAAGTCGTAAGAAGGTTTCGCAATAATAATTACCTTTTAACAGAGCTCCAAAACCCGCTCAAAGAGCCAATTAAAAGGCATATTTCTCTATTATTCTCAACAACGAAAGTCGAGTCTAGAGCATGCCAAATTCATAACGGGTCGGAGCAGGAAGGTAATCAACGTACATAAAAGTCGTTGGACATATATATATTTTTTTCATATATTACTGTATTTATGGAAATAATATGCGTTATTTCATTTATCGTTATACATACCCTTTTTATTATTCAAGAATATTCGTTAATTTATCAATGAAATGTTTCATGTACATTTGTGTTGTATATAGATATATATATATTTTTTTTTCAAGTGTAATTTGTGGGTTATACTACACATGGTTAAATTCTCAGAGAGGACATTATATACACATTATATGGGAAATTTAAGTGTAGGTGTGCTATATACCTGTATATATATATAAAATAAAATAAAATACATCGTGTAGAACAGCCGGTTATTTTAAACCAATTTTTTTTTCTCCCCCAACGCGCAGCGTAAGTTTGGGAGCTGTGGGAGTTGTTTACGATGATGGTCAATGTTTTGAGGAGAAGCGCCATCTCGTGGTGCTAAAAGCGGAATTTTTCTCCTCTGTCCGTCTTTTTAGGCAGAGGAGAGAGATTAGTTTTCCCCCACCCCGACCCTCCAACCTGCGCGCCAGAGAGTGAGTTTGCTTTGTTGCTTTAGAATGGCCAGTTTCGAAGGAACAATTTTGTGCACATAAGGTTTTGATCAGTAAAAAAAAAAAAAAAAACATTGGTACAATTCTATGGCATGCAATAAATGAAATTTTGCTTACTTGTCTTCAATCAGAGGCAGGCTGGAATGAGACGTCCTGAAGTTCTGCTTCGCTTGATTTATTTTTTTTTTTTTTCCTGGTCGTATCAGTCCTCAGAGAGTCAACTGCAAAGTATAACATATTATGAGTATCCTAATTTTCAAGCATTTTTATTATAAAATATTATAATTTTTTTTTCTTACTTTCTTATTAATAGTAAAAATAAATTAGTTTAATTTTAATATTTATTAATACCTTGGGATTTAGCGGCTAGTCCTTATAGCATGTTTCTGCCAATTGGGCTGACATAAATTACCGTTGAGGCAGGGAATATGCATTGTTAGTTCTTATTATGAAATTTGCTATACATAAAAAAAAAAAAATTTTTTTCTGTAGTACAACAGTGTACATATTATAAAATTATTCTTTTTTCTTATTTAACAGGGTGAACTTATCAATATTTTACTCTCAAATAATTGAAGTCACGCAGTAAATTTAATAATTAAAAAAAAAATTAAGTTAAATAAATTAAAAAGTATTACTGTTAATCAGTCTATTAATTGAATTGTAAGGTCATATAAAATATTAATTATATAAATATCGTCATTTAAATTACATTACACTGGATTTTACACGTAGATAATAAATTATATTTTCTTTCTCATGTTCATTAATTAACAAACAAAAAATTTTTTTAAGAGGATTCCGTTTTGATTGCCAATCTGAAAATTATTCAGGGTTTGGACAACACTCCTTTTATTCTAATTCGAATTAAGTAAACAGTTCCTTTTTTCAAAAAAAAAAAAATAAATAAAAAATAATAATAATAATAAATAATTTTTTTCACGTAACAATAAATAAATTAAATACTAAATATGGCAATAAATAAATGATGTATTGCTTTTAAAAACAATCAGGTAACTAACGAGGAATATATCAATGTTTAAATAAATTAGGCTATATTACCTAAACCTTTCTTGTTTCTTTTCTGTAAAATAAAAATAAACAAATATCTTTTTAGCCTTTAATTACATAAATTAAATGGGATTTCTCAATTAAAATTTTATACCCTTGGTTTCTGGCAATTTAGCACAAAATAAATCGTACCTGTTTAAGAGAATTCCTTCTCTTGTAATGTTGATTTTCTTGTTGCTGGCAACAGGGTGGTGCACCGATCTTCGTTATAGAGTGGACATTCCTTATTAATAGGCACGGCATCCAGTTTTTCCGTAGCATTCTGTCTCCACCGCTAATTAAATTAAGATAAAATTAAGTACAAGGGTAGTCATTTAAGTATATTTTGTTATGGATGTAACAAGAAGAATAAAATGTAATAATTAGGAATTTTGTAGATTAGATCCTCATATTTTTTTGTTGGATCCGTTTAACCCCCACCCCCCACCCCTCGTTTTTTTTTTTTTTTTTGTTCGCACCGAGTTATTTTTTTGTTCAGACTCTACTTACTTCGTAGGTAGGTTTTCACAGGCTAATGGGAATTAAAACATAAGGGTTAGTTATATACCTCCTGTAGGCATAACACAGTTTAGATTAACACTGTTAAATTATGCATATAAATAAATAAATAAATAATACATTTGTGATTAACATTTAACCCATAATTCGTAAAAATACTAGTACCTGTGTATAATACAATGTGACTCTCATTACATAATGCATATACAAAACATATAAAATAATGAGATGTTTAGGTATTGCTTATGATAAATAATAATATTAATAGGAGCGCATAGATTGGCCAATCTTTCAAAAAAAAAAAAAAAAAAAAAACATACCTAAAATATTACTTATATTTTATTCTCCACAACAACATTAAAACATAAATTATAAAAACATTCAATCATTGAGTGATATTGGATTATTTAGCGAGAGTTACATATAATTTGTTATAATGTTAGTCGTGCTTACGAAGTACACGTCAAGACTACTTTCTTACCTTCAAATTGTTGTTTCATACCTCGACTAGTACTATATTATACAAACCTTAAGGGGTACCAGTAAAACTTACTCCTTCATTTTCTGTTCTATCCATTGGAGCCAGCAGATCTGCGCCTTTTAGATTATGCGATTTAGGCAGGATTTTGTCTTGCTGATGATGTTTTCTAAAAAAAAAAATAAAAAAAAAAAAGATTATTAATGAATGTTGCAGTTATGAAAATATACATTCTCGCAGATTCCTAGTGTTGAGTCCAATATGGCACGATTTCAGTTTTTTTTCTCTTTGTGATTCCAAACCAGCGACGCTATTACAGTGGCGACTTGATACTGTGGGAAAATTCATGTAATCAGCTCACCCCTCAGTCGGTCCCGCGCTTTTGCAGCACAGTCCATAAATTTTCATGGGGGAGACAAAGTGATTAGGACTGTAACGAGTTTTTTTTCTTTATCGATAAGTGGATCTTGCAACCAGTTTTCTCCTAGCCGAGAGAGGAATGAAATGTCTCTTCCTGCTCTTGAAATGAATCGGATTTGCGCTTAGGAGAAACCTGATTCATTTTTTTTTTTTTTTTTAATCAAATATCATTTGTTAAGTCAGATAATCAAATACGAGCATGTTTGTTTTAGTGGCAGTTAGCGATTCAGAAGCGATGTATATGTAAATATACACCACTTATAAAAAAAAAAAAAAAAAAAAAATAATAATAATAATAATAATAATAAAAACACATACATTCTATCAGCGAAACACTAAATTAAAGAACCAGTAGATTTGGATGTTATAAAAAAATTTATATCGTATGTTCACGAGTTCATAATGTAATAATTGTATACAAATTTTGTCTCTCTGAGTATTTTATTATTATATATGAAATATAATGAATTGTCTTTTATGTGTAATGTTAGTTTAATGTGTAACTGTTTGCCTATTCATATTTACATATCGTATGGTAGAAATTTGGCTTTTATTATCTTACCTATTCCAAAATTGGTTGCTTTGATATACAATTGGCTAATTTAACATTAAATTGTTGAGTGCTAAATTGCAAACAATGGAATAATTAATAAATACAGTGCAATCTACTACGACAGTTATGCCTCAACGACATGATCCGTACACCAGAACTGTTGGCGTATAAAGGACTTGCTATGCACATCTTCAAGCCATCCAATCCACTATGATACTCAGTGTGTGTCAATGACTCTATATATACAACACAGGACAGGATGCACACAAAGTACTGGGCAATGACATGAGACTTTATATTCCAGCTGAAGGAGCAGGGTCAAGCAAAAAAAAAAAAAAAAAAAGAAACACGTTGCACTGAATTTCTTTTTTTTTTCCATATTGGAGGCGGAGATGATGGAAAGAATATGTCTTTCCAACAAACTTTAACTTTTATCTATAAACTATGATGTTATTATATACGAGGCAGCATATAAAAAGAAGCATTCGTATGTCTATAATGGAACCTGAACTAGGTTAAGTGCATGTCTTGGTAAAGTATCGTACAAATAAAATTTACGATACTAATAAATCTACAAAAGTCATCGAAATGACGATTTATAGTTGTGTAGGACACCATGAGGGCATAACAACGAAATTTACAGCTGACCTTTGACCAGAAGGACCACACACACGGAATAAAGTAAAAATAAATATAACTGGGTACAGCAAAAACTCAACCTATAAGGTTGCGCCACATAAATTCAGAGTCGACCAATGATATTCGCCTGTAATGATGGGTGGCAACTCTGTATGCAAATTTTCTAGCTATATAGTATAATTTTATGTTTGCATAAATAATGTAAACAGGACAATGTCCGGTTTTTTTGATTTTTTAGTGTAAGTAAGAGACAGTCTTCACTTGCAAATTTTATCCCAATGCTGATGGCAGCAAAAAAAATAAGATCCTGCGGTTGGATTTTAGCAGATGCTGTACCATGAATAACATATAAAATATATATATATAAAAAAATAAGTTACCCCAACATTGGCTTAAAAATACATGTGATGCCCGATTAAGGATTAATATTTTGTGACAACATTTATTTGGAGACCTTTTGTGCCTACCTGTGGGACATTCTCGGAGCAACGAGAATTCTACATGCTGCCGGGGGCAGTGGATCAGGTAGTCCATTATGATTTTATTCCATTGTTTTTTTTACCAGTAATAAGCATTACCTATGAAAGTAACGGACTATGGTGATATTTCACGTGTTATAAAATTAAGTAAATAGATTGATTAATTGAAGTAGGTAAATATAGATATAATGATGTGCATCAGCATTACTATTAAAATATATAACCCACAATATGTAAATAACTTTTTTTATTGTAAATTTTCTTCTATAATAAAATGTAATCAAGTTTGAATATGAGTATTTTTTTTTATTTTAATTCTTAATTAATATTTTTCTCTTATAGATGTGGGAATGTAAAATAAATAATCTATTTATCTATATGATTTACTAAAGAAAATTATTATATAAAAGAAATCACAGACTTAGAAGGTAAACGATCTCCGAAAAAAAATAACACAGCGCATTGTTTAATTATAATTTTAAAATTTAATATATTAAATTTTCTTTGGATTTCCCCGAAGGGAATTGTTAATTACATCGTTTACCTAGAGTCATTTGGTGCTATCACTGTACGAATAGTAAGAATTATAAAAATTAATCTCCTTTTTTTTAATTTATATTAATCAACCTCATTACCCGTGTTGCAATGTATTAAAGTTATGGATATATTTTAGCATGTATAGATCATTCCAGCAATTATACTGGCTTATTAAATTAAAACTCTAGTCTATTAATCTCTATAAGATCTTAATCCATATAATAATATTTATTCCAAATTACGTAAAACTAAAAATGGCTGTAACTATTCATGTTTCTTTAATAAAACTTTTATTATTTAAATTCCTATAAAATTCCGCTATTAAATCCCGGTACATCATATTCCTCTAAAATCTTTATTTAACTGCTCAAATATTATTACTATCCCGTCTTGAAAAAAAAAAAAACTACTTATTTCAATTTATTCTTTTATTTAAAATATCCAGGTGCCGGCCAGAATATTTCAAAGATTAAAACTTACGCAGACATAAATTCATTTTCTTTTATCATCTGGCGAGGGGGGAAAGGTTATTTTTAGGACAATCTCGACAACAGGGATTAAAATTTGTTTACACTTATTATATCTGGGGATAGGCTATAGAATATTCTCGAACAATCTTTTGGCGGAAGTACAAATTCTGATTACGGCAACCAGAGTGTGTGTAGAGGTAGTAGAGAGAGATAGAGATTACTGAGATAGATGGGATTTCATTCTGCATTGGTACTGACACTAAAAAACAACCTACATTGGTCTATGGTAATGATTATTCGGAGTGATTTGCTGTGTTTTTATTGAGATGTTGTTGGAGTTGTTAAGAGCAGTGTGAGAGATTTATTGAATTTACGAAGGTAAAAAGTGTCTGATAATATAATGAAGCAAAAAGGATTTCATACCGAGAGATGGAATAGCTTTTAAGCTAATTTTGATAGATCGAGTTTGGTTCTTTTTTATCATCTGTAAAGTGGAGCATTTCCCGCCTAAACTCAAATTATGAAAATGTCAATAAAGTGGAATTGTTTTCAATCGACTGTATTTTTTTTTCATCTTCGAGTCTGTTATTTTCAAAACCATGTCGGCCTGAACGCCTGAGTTTTTTTATAACTGGAAACCCCCATCATCTTTCGACAATGCCTGCTGCTTGCCGTCAAATCATCACATAGATATGCAGTTGTAGAATCTCTGGAGGACATTGGTATAACAAAACTTACATCAATATCATAAAGAAGATTTACAACAAAGCAACAGCAACCATCCGCTTGAACAAAGGAAAAGCAAAGATCAAGCTTGGAAGAGGGGTAAGACAAGGAGACACCATTTCGCTTGAGCTTTATACTGCTGTCTTAGAAAATATTTTCAAGAAGCTGGATTGGGGAAACAAAGGGATTAGAATAAATGGAGAATATTTAAGTCATCTCCGATTCGCTGACGACATTTGAATTTTTAGTAACAGTCCTGAAGAATTGGAAATTATGCTAAAAGATTTGGCGAAGCTAGCATTAATGTGGGATTAAAAATAAACTTGGTAAAGACTAAGGTGATGTTCAATTCATTTGCATAAAAAAAATCGTCTGCAACAACATTGAAATTAAATAAGTACAAAGTTATTTGTACCTTTGGCAGGAAATATCATCGGATAATAGTATCATGAATGAAATCAATAGAAGAATATGAAATGGATGGGGTGCTTTTGGGAAGAACAATATTATTCTGAAGAGTAACATGCCTGTTTGTTTGAAAAGAAAGGTATTTAACCAATGTGTTTTGCCTGTGCTAACTTATGGAGCAGAAACATGGACGCTAACAAAACGGATGGTACAAAGATTACAATCAACACAGAAAAATATGGTATGCAAGGCATAACTAGAAGAGAGAGAAAAAGAATAACCTGGATAAGAAGTCAGACGAAAGTTTTTGACATCATTGAAAGAATTAAACGGCGAAAATGGAAATGGGCTGGGCACATTGCAAGAAGACAAGACAATAGGTGGAGCACAAACACCCTGCAGTGGTATTTCAGAGATGTAAAAAGGCCAAGAAGACGACCTCAAGTAAGATGAAGTGATGAAATCGGAAAAGTAACCGGTGTAAATTGGATGACTAAAGCACTAGACAGGAAACATTGGAAAAATCTGGGGGAGACCTCTACATCCAGCAGTGGATTGAAAACGGTTGATGATGAGGATGATGATATATATATATACATGGCCAGTCTAAAAAGTATCCGACATTTGGCAGAAGAAATATGTATGTTATCTGACGGAATTGGGACACTAATCCCGTTCAAAGTAGGCCCCTTGCGCCCCCACACACTTTGGCGACCATTCCTTCCACTGCCAAAAACACTTCTGGATGGGTGTTCAACTCCGCCATAGCGTTCTGCATATCTCGTATCTACTTTCAAAACCAGATATTTCAAATGACCCTTTCAATGTCGGAAAAAGCCAGAAGTCGCAAGGAGTCATGTCTGGAGAGTAGGGAGGATGTGAAACGATTCGAATCCCAAGTTTCGCCAAGAAAGTTTGAATCAGGTGGAATGAATGAGCTGGAGCATCGATAAATATTACGACACATGATGAACCTTATCAATTTATCGCTTTGAGAATCACCAATATCTGACAAAATTTGATGTAGTACATTTGCTCAATTCGTTCAGTCATCTTGTGAGAAATCAAAACCGACGAACACGTATAGCAGCAGTTCACTCAGCGGCTAGCAGACAATGACTGGCTGGCACAAAAAAGTTAAACACGCGCATTAAGCTGTCATCTTCCAATGTGCACATTGGCGCCGCCTTAGAATCACTACTGCGCGCGGGAAAAATCAAGGACGGATAGTTATCAGACTGACTACGTATATAATATATAAAAAAATCTAAAAACTTAAAACAACGCAATTATATTGCCGTTCCAGAAAAACTGTGGAAGAAAAAATTTAGTAGACAAATTTGATTTAGTAGTATAATTTTAAAAAAAAATTGAATATTTCTTTCATGTGTGTTTAGATATACTTTTTAACAGTTCTATAATACAGAAACTGAGCAGATTAGCTAATGTTTTTTTTTTTTTTTTTCAAAATTTTACATCCATAATTGTGTAATTAAATCTGTTTAACAGACATGAAATGTACTGCTTAATAAAACGTTTGTATTAAAAAAAACAAAATATATTAAATGTAACTTTAAGCTGAACATAAAAAAATAAGTAATAATGATTTGTATAAAAAAATATACTTCTATACATTTAGGTTTCTCCGAATAGTATATATAAGAAATAGGGTGATTTTCAAAGTAATTGTTATCGAAACAAGTAAATGTTTTTTAGAAAATTCTGCTTTTGACATGGCAAAATAACATGTTTCAATGGGTGATTGATCTGTAGTTTCAGGAAATAACCTTTTTTTATGATATAGAGGAAAAAGTACGATACAATTTTAGTAATGATCGAAAGAAGAATAAAATCCTTTTATTCTACATGTTACATTTGTAAAATATGGTGGTTAAAGTAAATTTGATGATTTTTGAACAAATTATTAAAAATTACGGATCTAAAATTTGATTCTATTGAATTATTTACATTCTAAGCAAGTAGATAGAAAAATGCGCACGTTACATATTAAATAACATTGTAATGCTTGAGCAAATGCTTGATTTGTTCTCAACAAATTTCCGTTAATTGCTAGTACAATTTACGTACTTATACGGGGAGTTTTCTCCTTTATTATGTATCCGTATAAGATCACTCCTGTGTCTGTCTGACACGGCTATTTAACTCGCAAACTATGGAGCGTGGAAATTTCAAATTGGCTGAAGTAATAAAGGCTATTGGTCCACATATTTATAGATCATTAACCATTCACAAATATATTTAGGAAAAATGTAGAGGGGCTATTTAAGTTACTGGACATTACATAATAAATAACATTGTAAGAACAAATTTCCGTTAATTGCTAGTACAATTTACGTATTTATACGGGGGAGTTTTCTGATTTTTTATGGTTCCGTATATGATCACTCCTGCGCCTGTCTCGCACAGCCATTTAACTCGCTAACTATGGAACGTGGAAAGTTCAAATTGGCTGAAGTAATAAAGGCTATTGGCCCACATATTTATAGATCATTAACTATTCAAAAATATATTTAAGAAAAATGTAGAGGGGCTATTTCAGTTACTGGAAAAAAATGTTTTCTTTGTATATCGTGTGGGGTATCATGTGAAAGCTTTCGTAACGCCGAACTCAAAAATATATTTCTTTTAATTTTAGGTATTATGTTTCAGAGATATCGTCGAACACCCTCTATTTTCGAATCTACTGAAACTATAATTATGAAACAATTAGGGGTAGTAGAAGTTAATTTAAACCTTGCAGAAAAACTATAGCGATTCCCATGGGCCACATAGTGTTTGAGAAAATCGCCTTTTGCCGTTACACACAAATTTCGGTTTGTGGGCCTTCAGCAAAGGAGTTGAGGAGCGCTGGAGGTACCTATCGTTGTAGAAGTAAAAAAGGATTGTTGATAATGATTTTCGAAAAAAAAATTTCGGTAATTATCCGAGATATTAATTCTTACATAAAATGTTTGGTTAAGATTTGGGAAGATGTTATATAAAATTGTAAATAAGTTGTGTGTTCTGTAATCGCTTGTCCGTATAAGTCTGCATTTTATTTTTGTTATATTAAAGAGTCTTGCTAAACTGCAAACTTGTAATCCACAAAAGATGTAATTTATGTTCACAGAGCTGAAATTAGCTTTTTCTTTCCCCATGGGCAAACTTTGTTTTTCGGTGCCCCCTTCCCAGCAAAGTAAATTTACATAGAAATCTTTCTAAATTTCTTATACTCGCCTTATTTTTAAATTAAAAACTAAATCGAAAAAACCCAGAAAATATTCAGCTTTATACAGCTTTCTGTTTAAGCAAATATAATTATTGTCGATGTTCTTTTTGTTGTAATCATGAAATTTTTTCATTCAAGACTGGATTCTGTTATAAACAAATTATAGTTTTATAGATTTTACTGAATTTGTAAATACTGCTAATTATTATTTTACGTCCGATTTTTTGGATCGACTTTAACATTTGTGATATTTGATAATACTTTAAAATTTTAAGGAAAGTAGGAGAGTTGAATTTTGGGAGAGAGAGGGGAAGCGCGACAATTTTTCTTAAAACCGTAGCGTTTTCTAAAATAAATATCCGTTATATATTATTTTCCGACGGAGACTTCCAATATATATTATTTATGAAGTATAAAAATTTTAAAGATGGGGCCTGTTAAATTCCAGGTGTGCGACATTAGATCCACGGGGGGGGGGGGGGGATTTTTAAACTTTTTGAGAAACCTTCCTGTGACATATATTTGAAAAGCCCTTGGAACATTCTTTCATATTATGAACCGTAATTCCTCCCTCACCCAAATGCCCCTCCCCCAGCTCAGCTCCTAATTAAGCTATAACGAGATTCGACCTCATTTCCAGACTTGACCGAAGGTGAAACTCCTCACGGGCCTTCAATTGGTGGGGCCTATTTTTAACCGCAGACTGTTAGGGAGCATTTTCTCCATGGGGGTCGGGGGATCTGTAATGGATTTTTTCATGCGATGTATCGTTTTAAAGCTTTTGACATGTACACTACTAAGCAACCACTCTGCCCCCCCCCCCCCCCATCTTAATTCATTTTTTCATCAGTAGAGGGCGTTTCAAAGTTTTAATTTGTTCATTACTACTCCATACAAATGAAATCACATGATACGAAAATAAAGCAAAAATAAATTAAAATAATATTATGTATAAAAAATAATCTACAAACAAAAATGCGCACTTTTTATTTATTTATTTATTTTTTTACATATCGACCTCTCTAGTGATACGATGAATTTCTCAAAATTTTTTAGATGGCCACGAAATTAAAGTAGGCTATTTCGCATAAAAAAGTAATATATATGTATAGATATTAAGTTTATGTAATTATGTGTGTGGATGTTATTTATAGTTCATTTGCAAGTCTGGACTAAGTAATTAAAATGAGTCGGTATATAAACATAAGATGTGAAATTACATTCTCATAATATTCAGGTGTGTTCCGTAATCTGTACGCGAAACATTACATTCTGTTTGATGTAAATGAGAGTAATACAACTTATTTAAGCTGTAAGTACATTGGTAAATTTGATAGATTTTATATAATATAGCGCATAATTAAACTTTAAAGGATGTTTTTAGATGATCGCAGATCATAAAATCTTATTTTAATCTATCGGTGATTTTGCCATGTCAAATTATCCGCGAGAAAAATAGGGCAAAGTTTAAGGGAATACATGTTCTACCGGAACCTAACAAATATTTACGCAAGCTAATCAAAGCTCACGTTTCAAAACTTAAAAAAATTCCACTGTACCTCCTCGCCTACACTATGACGCAAAAGTTTAGACAATGACGTCATTCAGCTTTAAAATGTAGAATTATGACGTCAGAATTACAAAAACCTGTAAATATATTCAAAAACTGATTTAAAATGCTATGTACAAAAGACAGTCGTTTTATTTGCTATAATACTAATTTTTTTCATAAAAATTCAAATGTGCTTGTCGCAAAAGTTTAGACACTATTCTAAATTTCTTTGAATATTCGCTGGCATATGCAAATTTAGAATCGATGATGTCACAAATTTGGAGTACTTAAGTTCTGCAAACGATTGCGCTTCATAGTCGACATGCCGAGAGCTAAAGAAATTCAAGGGAATGAGGTTTCAAGGATTTGGCAGTTGAAAGGTGAAGGGAAGAGCGTTTCTGAAATTTCTGCTATTATTAATAGGTCAAAAAAATCTATTTATCGAGTTTTATCGAGTGGTTCCGAATATAAAGCAAAATGTCGGTCTGGGAGGCCACGTGTGACAAATGTACGAGAGGATCGCCTGATACAAAGACTAGCGAGTACTCAACAAATGAGCGTACGTGGAGTTCAAAGCTCATCGGGACTCTCTGTATCAAAGGATACGATTCGTAGACGAATTTTGGAAAAAGGAACAATCGTTTATAGCAAAATGCAGAAGAAACCAGCTCTGAAACCACATCATAAGTTACAAAGACTTATGTGGGCTCGAAAGCATATGTCATATGGAGAGAAATGGCAGTCAGTCATATTTAGCGATGAAAAAAAGTGGAATCTGGATGGTCCAGATGGTTGTTTATCGTATTGGCATGACTTGCGGAATGAACCTCGACGTTTTTTTAGTCGCAGACAAGAAGGGGGCTCGGTGATGGTTTGGGCAGCCTTTTGTTATAATGGACAAGTATCTCTGACCTTCACCAGTGGTCGTCAAACTTCACAGCATTATACACAGACATTAGAAGAAAACCTACTGCCATTTGCTGAGCTTCTAGGGGGTCCTCAGTGGGAATTTCAGCAAGACAATGCTTCAATTCACACTGCAAAACATTCAAAATCTTGGTTTAATTCCCATAATATAAGAGTTCTCGACTGGCCAGCATGTAGCCCAGATCTTAACCCTATAGAAAACCTTTGGAGCATCATGTGTCGCAAAGTTTATAGCAACGCTAGACAATACTCTTCTGAAAAGGAACTTAAGACATCTATTGAGAATGCATGGTACGATATCGATCCACAAACTATGCAAGATTTAGTTTCTTCCATGCAATCTCGTGTATATGACGTAATACATAAGCATGGATGCGCAACCAGGTTTTAAAAATTGTTTATTTCGATTTTATTTAATTTGTGTCTAAACTTTTGAGACAGCAGTTTATTTTTGTTACCATTTAATTTATTGCAATATGCACAATTCCACTTTTCTTTGTTATAAATATTGTTTATATGTACAGCACATTAATTTCAAGCAGTGATTTGAAAATTGAATAAATATTTTTCAAAGTATGTAAGAATTTCTTCATTGTCTAAACTTTTGCGTCATAGTGTATCTGCGATTGCGGAAAATTAGGCACACCAGAGCATAGCTACTATCACTGCATTAAACAAACTTGAGAGTATTGAACATACTCTCAAGACTGGCACTGCTGACAAAATTAAAGCATATTTATCAATTTCAAAAATAAATTTGTGTTCTCATTTCCTAGCGATCATGAGTCGGGAGCAAACAAAGTATCAGATCAGCACTCCAAATCTGGACTTTCTGGACTTACAGTATACGCAGCGCCATAGCAGTAGCAACCCCTCCTCAAAGATCAAAGACGATTGTTTTTTGAATGCCTACGTGGGGCGTAGTGTCCACGTTTACTTCTCATCTATATGGGAACAGTCTATGCAGGAAGCATCAGGATTTTCTGTAACATAAAATGTTCATCTCACAGCAGACTGCGGTGGAATGAAGCTGATGGCTAAAGGCGCTTCCTGTACATGTGCTTTGATCATTGTCAAATAGTCAGGAAAGGTGAGCAATAATAGCGAAGGGGGTATGGGAAATGGGCCAAAACAGAGCAATACATTTTTCTAATTTTTTTTCCCCAAGATATGATGCAGAAGCAATTTTTAATATGATATATGATGCAAACAGTTTAGAATAAGGCACATGTACAGTAAAAGGTTAAAAAGGTGCAACTAAGAATTTTTTTCCTAACAATAAAAAACATGAATCTAAGAAGGAAAGTTAACAGAACCCGTTGCCAAAAGCAAGGCTGGAAGACGTCTTAATAAAATTAATGGTGATAAGTCAAATAAGATTTGATACATTAAATTTAGAATTTGGAATTTCACAACGATGCGTTTAAGGTGGCTCCCTCCTCCTCCTTTTGGAAGGCGGTGCAAGGTCGTCATCTCTGTTCAAGATGGCAAGCGGTCTTTTCCTTCCACGAGCACTGTTTATGCTGAGTAGTTGGATGGATCGCAAGCTTCGTTGGGCATGAGAATGCGATCTCTGTGGAAAATTTGAGCAAGTTTCTTTATAAATTGAGAGATAGGCCTAATACTGAGATCAGCGTGAATGACGTCATTCCGACCAGTTCTCGCCTTACAAATGGTACGTAATACAAAATTTTGGCATGTTTGAATTTTCTGCATCTGAGTTTCACAGACCGAAACCCAAACAACTGACCATGGTTGAGGTCATGGTTGATCTGATGAAGGATTTATATGGTAATAATTTATTTGAAAGTGACAGACGGCTGTGATAAGCCAATAGAGATTTGATTGATCCTTGGGGTTTGGCTTATTTGTCCTGAATCTGCCTAGCCCAGGTTAATTTTGCGTCTAGATAAATACCTAGATATTTATAATTGGTGACCCAGGGTATGTCATCATCCATAAGAGAAAGATTAACGTCTGGGGAAATAGAATTGTTGGAAAAAATCATGGCGGCACTTTTTGCTGCATTGACTTTTATACGCCATTTCCTAAGCCAGACATAAAGAACCAAAAGGTAAGTTTGGAATTTAGTTAAGACAATATGTAGTGAACTGTTGCTGGTCATGCATACCCTGTCACCCACATATAATGCTAAGAGAACGTTGGGAATCTACCGAGAGAATCCGTTGGGAATCCACCATTAATGTAAAGGTTGAACATCCAGGTATTAATAAGACTTCTTTGAGGGACACCTGCCTTGGTAATGCGAAAAGAGGATAGAGAATTATTAACTTTAACACAGGAGGTCCTACCTTTAAGGTATTTCCAGAAGATAAGAATAAGTTGGCGAGTGATCTTGAGCAGAATCAACTTATAAATAAGTCCATAATCCCTGATCCGATCGAAAGCTTTAGCAATGTCTATGAATACCACACCAGTTTTTTGACTATGTATGAAGCCCTCGTAAATAAGTTCAGTTACTATCCAAAGCTGTTGTTGAGTCGAGTGTTTGGGCCTGATCCCAAACTGCTCGGGTATAATTATCGAATTGGAGGTAACAAACTTTTTCAGACGGATCGTAAACATGTATTCATAGAGCTTAGACAAGCAAGATAGAAGGGAAATAAGTCTGAAGCTAAAAGGGGCGTGAATGTCATGTCCTAGTTTTGAGATCGGGACAATAAGTGCCTTCTTCCAGCAATCAGGAAACATACAGAGGTTTAACATGCAGTTAATTAGAATAGTTAGAAAAAATATGAAATCAAGTGGGAGGCGCAGATTCAGATTCAGCCAGGTGAGGAGGCCTACCAATTGGTTTGAGCTCAACTAGCCCCACCCAGCAATGTTTATTAAAAAAAAATAATAATACAGAGCCATTATAGAGTAATAAAATAATGGTAGGTAATAAAAAGTATTTGCGATAATGAAATAACTGTAGGTAACAATAGTAAATTAGACGAGCTAAGTGCTTAACAGACGTATAACACATAATTTCTCCTTAACAATAACACTATTTCTACAACTGTTTTAAAGTAAAAGTTTGTTCGATTAGTTCCATAGCTCATCATCATTATCATATAATAGTTCCTGTGGAGGTATTTGGAAAAGTCCTTGATTGTTTTCAATCAGTGTTATGCAGTATATAATTTTTTGTAATAGTGCTGGTTTTTTTCTGATTATTTTGAACCATGAAAAGAGACTCATCGTTCTGGAGATTCTGAGGTGGTATATGGATGTTAGTGTGCATTCCGTTACGTAGTGCAGCGAGGTTCCTCGTTTTCCACACGTGCAGTAGACCGAGTCAGCTTTTCCGAACTTTACCAGATAATCTGGAAAAGGCCCGTGATTTGTTGAAAACAAGAAGAGGTTTCTGTGTGATAGTAATGTCTCCTCTGAGACAATAAGTAGAAGTGAATGTGTAAACCTTCCTCTATGATCAGAGTCCCAAATTCTCTGCCATTCCTGTTGAATTGTAATTTTAGTTGTCGGTTGAGATGAGATGGTGGGAAAGGTAGAAATACTTCTGGTAAGTTAGGATTTATGATAGCTTCTTTTGCCTTTTGATCCGCTGCCTCGTTTCCTGCTATTTCGGAGTGTCCTTTTATCCATTTTAGTATTATCTTTTTATTTGTATTCTGTAGTAATTAAATTATGTTCTGGACCAGTGCTATTTTTGTTGTGCTGTCTTCAATGTCTTGTATGCTCGAGAGTCTATCTGAGTATATTATTGCACTTCCGTACTTGCTTTTTTCCATCCAATTCACTGCTCGAAGTAACGCTAGCATTTCCGCCTGGAATACGGTTTTTTCTATCCTTAATTTTGTTTGAAAAGTATGGCACAAGATTGAGTTTTTATATGCACAGAACGCTAACCCCGTCTCTTCTTCCATTTTGGAGCCGTCTGTGTAGATTTGTATTTCCATTTGGAGGTTTTCATTTACCCTGTGTAGGTAATTTTTGTAAGGACATACTGATGAATTTGGGGATTTGCCTTGATAGAATTCTGGTCTAAATTCCTCTACTGGTGTCCCCAATCTTAGTACTTTTCCCGATGTAACAATCTGAACTACTCTGAGATACAATGGAAGGATTCCTGTTAATCACAAAGTGCAAGGGTGGCCGTTTTTCTATATGCACCCGACACAAGAAGAAGGCACTGGGCCTATATTGAGGACAGTAAGCGAAGCCCATGAGATTTCTGTAGGTGGTCGTACCAAACCGCTGCTCCATACGTTATCTTTTTTTTCTAAGATTGTTTTATACCAGGTTTTTAAAATGTTTTTATTTATTCCTCCTTTTTTTTTTTGTGTTAATTTTAGTAGATTCTGGATTATTGAATTCAGCTCTGTTCTTTTATTTCTTAGGTGAGGCAAAAATGATAGTGTTTTATCTAGGATTAAACCAAGGTATGACAGCGTATTTTCAGATCTCAATGTGTAATTATTTATTTTAAAGATTGGAGCTCTTTTTAGATATTTAGGTTTTCTGAGATTTAATGCCTTGCATTTTCCATATGAGATGTTCATTTGGTTTAAGTCTGCCCAGTCACTCACTATTTGCAAAGCCTCCCTAAGAGCAAATTGGTAGAGATGCGGTTGAGTCCTGGCGATTTTTTCTTTTTGAGATTCCCGATGTAAGAAATCACTACAGCAGCAACCTGGTAGTTTTTTCTGTTAAGATCAGTTTTAAGAACCTGGTCTTTTCCACCTGTCTCGCGTGGGGTCTCCTTGCTCCATCGGGTGACGCCCAAGTTATCGTTTTTTCTATCGTTCTCTGTCGCGAAGGGACAGTCTGTGCCCCAGTGGCCAGAGCTTTTTATGTAAATTCTTACCTTCACGGAATTTATGGAAATACCACCCATTGTCGCGATTTTGGCGGCTTCAGCTCTTGCTGGAAAGTTTTTTTTTTTATTAAGATTTTAATAAAGGCGACAGGGACGGACATTATGCCCTACAAACTTGGTTTTCTTGTCTGAGCAGTCCCTCTAAGGCAATTAAACTTCACGGAAAACACCGAATAGCTAGGCCGATGAGCACGACGTGATTTCGAATACAACATCTCCCGTTTAGCAGTTTTCACAACAGTACATCTGAGCCACTGGTGGAACCGTTAATCCGTGCGAAACTTTTATCATTGTATTAAACTTTTTAATTTGCTCTTCTTTTTATTTTAATCCCATGAAAACGTTGATGTTTGATTTTTATGAACTACCTTTTCAAATGATATTTTTAAAACAATAGAATTTGAAGTTTGTACTGAAAAATAAATCCTTAATATATTCCAAATTTTGGAAAATTTAGCATTATATTACGTCAAACGTCTGATAATGAAAATGGAATTTTAAAAAATTACACCGCACAAATCATCCACATTTGTGCATAATAAAACAATTGTGTTTTCATGCAAAATATATGATTATTTAAAAACTTTATTGTATTTTTATTTACACTTTGAAGATACAAGAAAAACTGAGTAAATAAACACAATAAATAATTTCTGGCATAAATAATTAAGCATGTTCTGTGAATATTTAAATATGTCTTTGATTACAGAATAAAGACTAACACAAGAAAAATATTCATATTTACGAACAGGATATATCACGTAAACACATAATACTCATATTTTAATTTTGTTCCAGTGGCAAAACGTATATAAAAATTTTGATTAATTTAATTAAGTATCCATTAAGAATCAATGAAGATTAATAAACATATAACTTAAAAAATGCACAACGCTGATGCAATTCGGTTCTTGGCAGAAATAGCTGATAGTGGAAGAAAAGCCGTAAAATGTATAAAAAACATCAAAAACAGACATCCAACGCCAGCTTGAAATGTTTGGGTTATAAATCAAGACCTAGAATTTCGGGTTTGGCAAGGGGCCATTTAAAACAAAAATTTTGGTTTCCAAATGCTTTTACTGTCAAGACAAAAACGTAAAGATAAAATGTAAAGATAGAAAGCTGAAATTTTCATAAGTCCAAGGTATGTAAAAAATGTTCCAGTTCTTGTGAGTGTTTGAAGATTTAAATGTTTAGATCGCTAAAAGAATAAAGTGCCAGATAAAAAATTCAGAAAGTGTAAACCAAGAAAAATAGCTTTCCTTCATAATAGTGTTTTTAAAGATAGCTTTTTTAATTTAACAAACATTTTTCACTTTTATTGCTAGATAAAATAAACTTTAAAAAAAAAGAAAGAGAGAAAAAATACTCTTATTTTCTTAGACAGAGATTCCACATTTTAAATATGCAAGAATTACGAAATAGTCTGTAACGAAACGGGAAATAATAATCATTAGTTGTGCATAAGTTGTAATATTTTTTTCAATGTATCAAATTTTCTCAAATATGTCATGTTACGTCATATTTTTTTTCAAATTGTTTTATTTTGAAGGTGCTATGTGCTAATTTACCACACAATAAAGCCACTTATTTAGAATGACTTCTACAATAATGATTCCATTTGTTTATACAAAAAACAGTGTCTAAAAATTCTAATTTCATGCATGTGGAATAAAACCTAACAGATAATTCAATCTCCATAGGCTTTTCCATGTTAAATTAACATTGAGAAGTGACACTGGAAATAAATAAGTATTGCGCTGCCGCGCAATACTTACATTTCCTGTGGAAGGAAATATTATGTCATATTTTTCGATAAAATTGTTTATTTTAATGCTATATGTTAATCTGTCACGAAATAAAGCCACTTATTTAGTATGATTCTATCTCTTTATGCAAAAACGACGTCTAAAAATTCTAATTTGATATATGTGGGATGAAACATCATTGATAACTGAAAAACGATTTTAAAAAATGTTATGTCATATATTTGTTAAACATTGTTTTATTTTATTGATAACGATATAATGAGGTAACCTATCACATTGCAAAGCTACTTATTTAGAATAACTCAATCACATAATGAATGATTCAATCATTTAAGGCAAAAACGGACTCTAAAAATTCTAATTTCATGCATTTGAATTGAAACGCCACTGATAATTAAAACTCCAATGGAAGAAAAATTTATGTCATATTTTTCTCAGAAACTATTTTATCTTATGAATGAAGATGGTATAAAATTAATCTATCATTAAGTAAAGTCGGAATACTAATATTCTAATTATTCTTGAAGATACCATATATTTTAATATTTAATATTTTCAAATTATATAATTTAAATAAAAGTAAAAATTTTAAATATTTAACATTTAAATAATAATATGCTCTTTTAAGGTATATGCCTATATTAAACTGCCGTTTTGGTCAAAATTTTCATTTTTTTCTTATTTTATTAAAAGGAGCAATCTTTTACAATTCCAAATCTGTATGAATTTTATTTCAACGCTTAATAGAAGAGGAGTTATGGCCAATTTAAAAAACAGGAAGTAATGAGACAAATGTCGGAAATGATCAGGATGACCAGTGCAAATGTAAACAATGTTTCTATGCATGATTTTATTACGTTTTTTACATAGAAACACTAATAAAACTTAATTTACACTTCTAGATTAATTTTTTTGATAAGAAATAATGGTACTACTTAACTATCACGTCGATCAATTTTGCCAAACTATATAAATCGTCAAACCGCTAGCCAAATTATACAAATTGACATAATTTTTATTTTGAATAACGAAAGAACAAATAAATTAGTATAACATTTATACAAATACAAATAAAACGTCAAAATAAAGATAACTTGATGACGTAAACACGTGTAACTTCATTATAGTCAAGTGAATGTAACATTTATGATCAACCATTATTGGCGTTTAATCTTACTCTTTGGCGATAGATTTTTGGTCGTCGTAGTTCCGAAATAATATAGATAAGAAATCATTAGATACGATTTCTGGAAAACCAATTTTCTATAACTTCCATGCAAGATAAAATTCATTGCATAAAATGTTTTAAGCGATTCTAAACTCTTAAAATTGGAAAAAAAAGAAAAAAAAAGACCATTTTCAAGATTTAATATCTTAAAATGTATATGATTTTAAAACACAATTTTTATTGGTATGTAAGATATAAGTATATTCTTTCATTTAATGTATTTAAAAAATTGCAAGATACGGAATTAGTACTTTTAGGGGGCTCCAAACTGTCACAAAATTGACGAGCAGAAAATTGGTATAACAGCTTACGTGCAGGAATAAAATTTTTGATAACTAGAATAAAAATGTTGATGCTTACTTATACTTCAGATTATAATAATTACCCTGAATATAAATAAATTTGTATTTAAAGCCTTTTTATATTTTTAATACAAAGTTGTATTTAACTAATACAAAATTTTGAAAATTTCAACAGTATAATCACCTAAAAAATCACCTATATTTTTTTTAACAATAAAAAGGAAATTTTAACTTCAGTTTATACAGACTAAAATGAAACTCATATTTTGAAAATTGTATTAAAAATTATTCACAAATTTTTGAGATATCCTGCACGTTATGCCCAAAAAACCTCATTTCGAGAAAAATGACTTCAATGTTTTGGAAAAGCCGATTCAACTATTCAGCTGGTATAATTCTAAAAGCCATAACTTCTGTTCTAATGGGTATTTCAAGGAAACAATTATATCAAAATGTTCAGAAAAGATAGCAATTTAACATCTAAAAAAATTAAAATTTCGAAAATTTTGAAATTCTAAGAGTCCTTAAGAGACCATTTAAACATATTTCAATGAAATTTTGTTGGAATGCTTTCCATATTACTCCCTATGTTACGAACTAGAATCTAAGCTAGAATATTACGAACTAGAATTTGATAAATGTAGTTATTTTATAGGTACTCGAATATAAAAAAATGGTAATTTCTAATAAAAAATGACATTTTATAATATTTCGGTTATATTTGAAGATATTGAAAACTCTTTGCTCAGTGCACTGGTAAGCGTAATAGTAGTTGGTAGTACACAGGAAATTGAAATATAGTTAATTCAAATGAGTGTAACGCTGACTGGCGGAACACTAAAATTTTTATAAAAAATGGCATAAAACATCATTTATTAAAATGTTATGAAGATATTGCTGAATTTTATGTTTTTTCATTACTCTACAATTGAACTAAATATATATATATTTATTGAATATTGTTCCTAGAAAAAAAAAGCGCTCTGTACGTAAGCAGATATCTTAAGATAGTTGCATTTCATCCACTAACATTGTAAACTTATGCTATCTATAAGAAAGTTAGAATAAACAGCTATTAGTTTAATTTCTGCAATATTTAAGTTTTGTTACATAACACCCATCTTTTATTCTTGCCTTTAGTTGCGTCAAACAGACAAACAAAAAACACAGTGTTTCCACCTAAAAAAAAAATAAAGTTGCGTCAAACGAAAGAAAAATAAAAACAGAAAAAACATAGTGCTTCCCTCTAAAAATTTTAAAGGTTAATTTATGTTTTTTAACTCGTTTACTTGATTCGTCGTTTAGGTGCAAAGAAACGTTTTTGATATTATCTTTTTAAGATTGTCTCTTGAACTTCAAACTTGTCTTCTTGTCTCATGTTCATTAATTTTTCAAACAAAAATCTTTGTTTAACTAGACAGATAATGATCTCAGTTATAATAAAATATACATATGCCATGCAACCAATCTCTTTTTAACCATTTTCTTAAGTAAAGTGAAGTGAAGAGATTGTCTCCCCAACGGTAAGTGAATAGAAATGAAGAGAGGAGACCGATAGTGGTGGTGGTTTTCGTCGTATGTGTAGGATGCGGGAAGGCATCCGAGTTAATATTGGTTTAGTTTTGAGAAATAATATGTGTAGTTTTGGTGGAGTATTGTTGTTGATAAATTGTTTTAAAGTGTATATATTTTTAGGCAAGTGTAAATATTTTGTATATAGGATTTTGTGTTTAATAAACTTTTCATATTAAATATCTGGTGCCATCCTCGGTTTTCGTGACATCACAACATATTAGACCTAAAAAAAAAAAAAAAAAAAACATAATACTTTTACAATAAAAAATACGTCCTTTCCATCATTGTGATTATCATTTCAACTCTTTTGGCCCTGAAAATAATACACAAGAAGTGAAAATAATCGCATGCGAGATGCGATGAGCGGAAATACAACAGTTTTTACTTCAATGATACCATCAAAAATTCACAGAAACAAACATGCGCAGATAACTACTCAAGATGACAGTTAAATTGCCAAACCATATTTGCTACCATTGGGCCACCGATTCTTTTCTTTTCTGATTCCTATTTTAGCAATAGCTTTCTTAATTGAGGAAACCCACGTCATTCAAAGTCCCCAAGGCGACAACCGTATATACTTACATGTATTTTTGTTCTTTTCTCCCTATATTTTTCTTTGTGATTGATTCTTATCCCGAATAGTCGCGCGGTTATTTAGATTCACAGCTTTGCCTTATCTCAGTAACATCTATATATCCTCGTTTCTTTAATAAGAAGCCAATATATTTTGTATTAAGTCTGAAGCATATCAGAGTTTGGGTCGTAAAAACGAATAGCGCGATAAAATAGGGAATAGAAATTGCTTTCTTGTGACTATAACCGAATGACGAAGATCAGTTCACCTTCGTTGAACCGTTTTTACTCTTTCTTTGCTATCGTAAAGCACAAAAAAAAGAAAGAAAAAAATGTAAGAAAAAAGAAAGAAAACTTATGAAAGTCTTTTTTCGCTTTTTCTATCTGTCTTTTGATAGTTTCTTGAGAAAGTTGATAATATAGCCCGGAAGTCATATATCGAACTATTTTTTTTTTTCGATTTTGTAAAGTGTGTTGAATACCTTTAATATGAGGTAGGGACGATATTTTTAGCATTTTCAATCACTTGACAGAGGCGAGCTCTTTTCTTCAAAAAGCAAGTGTGATTGGAAATTTTGATGGTTGCAAAATATAGATCGAGATATAAAAGAGAACATATGGAAATGTCTTTTTTCTTATTAATTAAAAAATATTCGTGATTAAAAGACATAAAATTCTAAATATGATTGATATTTGTCATAAAACGCAACGAATAATTATTTCTTCTTTGTTTAATGTGACTCTGTACCCACTGAACTAAATTTTGTAATTGAGTATTCTATAATTACTTTTTGACATAGTACTATTAAATTTGTTTATGAACGGAAATGGTTTAATCAAGGAAAATTGTAATTCTTTTGACAAAATTTAAAAATTTAAGTTTTTTAAACAAATGTACTAAAAATTTAAAAACACACTTGTCCTACAATTTTGAACTGTTTTAAAAAATACATGTCTTCAAATTTTCTCACAAATGTGAAATATTACTTAATAGACCAGATATCGTAAATTCTAATTATAGTTTAAGCAAAAATAAATAAAAGGTCATGATATGTTCGAAAAAGCAATAAAAATGACCACTTAAGATTTTTTTTTTTTAAATAAATTATTAGTCTCATTAAAAATCGAATATTTAATTCCATAAAACACTCCAAATGGAATATCCAAAAAAAATATATATCAAATAAGTTTTAAAAAAATATGTTGATGTAAAAAATTTAAAAGCGCACTTGTCCTACAATTTTGAACTGTTTTCAAAAATATATTTCTTCAAATTTTCTCCCAAATGTGAAATATTACTGGAAGAACTATATACCAAAAAGTCTAATTATAGTTTAAGCAAAAATAAATAAAATGTCATGATATATGCAAAAAAAACCCAGCAGAAATGACTTCTTAACATTTTAATTTTTTTTAAATAAACTATTTATCTCATTAAAAATCGAATACTTAGTTCCATAAAACACACAAAAAGGAATATCAAGAAAAAAAAATCAAGTAATTGGAAAAAAAAAAAAATATGTTGAAGAATTAACATTTTGAGTATACTGATATAGTGAAAAATCCAAACTAAGAAAAATGAATTTATAGATTATAACTTTGAATCATTTAACGCTATGCAGTAAATAGTCCTTTTCCCATATTTATAATTATCGCATCTGCACGTAACTTTACCCTAATATAAGATAGATTGGGTGAAGATGCCATAATTTTTGACTTAATTGTTTTAAAAATCGCCTGTTGTTTATATTTATTATTCATTGATTTCTTGTTAAAGTTTAGACTCTTATGTATGATTTAAAAACTTATTTCATTTTGCAGATGTTATAGAAAGCATCGAAAATTTTCTTTTTGTAAACACTTGCATTGCGGCATCTTACCCATAGGTATGGGTAAGATGGCCAGCTATCTGGGGGTAAGATGCCTTATGGAGTTTCAATACAAACAATAATTTTTGTGAAGCAGTATAAAACATAATGGGAGGAATAAAAGTAACTTTAATATTTTAGACATACTAAAGTTGTTAACTTACTTAATATTAGGATATTACAAAAATATGAATGCAATATAATAAAAGAACAAACTATTTGTTAGATAATAATTTATGTTATGTTAATATATTTATTTGTATAATATTTATTTATTATATTACGTTCTACTTAACATTTAAAATAATTATGGCTCTTTAAGTATGCCTGTTTTAAAACATTATTAGAAGTTTAACTACGGTAAAGCCACTGTGATAAAGTGATTTAGAGTCAAGCATTTTTGTTACTGTTTTTCTTATATCCCTTTGCTCTTTTTAGAAATATCTCAGGTCTACCATAAACTGCACATTTGTTTAGAAACTTTGAGCAGCTTTTATATAACCAACAGTTTCACTGAATGCACTTGTTCCCATTTAAAATTATTTCTCTGGTGTTGGCAAATAAAGAAGTCACGTAAAAGATTTTGGACACTTACCAGAAGTGTTAAGACTAAATAGCAATAAATAAGTACCACTTAATTTTTTTTTTAAAGAATGCAAATGAAAATTAAAGTATCACTAGGGAACCCTCTTCTTTACAACTGAGCAGCGTTTCCCTACATCGCCTGCGCATATGAAAACCACGAGATACGGCATCTTGTACAACACGCCATCTCACCTCAATTTAGCCTATAGGTATTTCTAAATACATTTTAAGTTAATATATATATATATATATATATATATATATTTAAGTATTAACATTTTGAGTATATTGATATATAGAAAAATCCAAACCCAGAAAAATTATTTTGTAGACTCACTGTAAAAAAAAATGGTAACGTTCCATGTAAAATACAGGAACGTTTCGCCTTTTCTCAGGTTTTCTGAATAATTTAGCTGTTTCCTGTGAAATTCTGGTTTTCTTACCTGAAACGTTCCTGAACAAAAGTTGGAAACAGCAAAACGCTGCGGCCGCCATTTATTTTTTTTTTTTGCTATAATCCGTTGCTCGCGCGCGAGTGTCGAAAAAGAATTCCTTAAATGAATGTAAAAAAATCAATATGGAATGCAAATAAATCAATAGACGACATAATCCTTTACGTCTCTATTGTCAACACAATTCAGATGAAAATACAATACCTCCGTGACATCGCTAAGAGATTATCTCTCGTACTTGTCTGTGGAATGTTTAAGGAGCAGACTGTGTAAAAAAAATACACCTATTATTTGGATCTCCATTAACTAGGGGACCATCAAACATGATTCTCACCGATTTTGATTAATTTAAAGTATGTTTTAGAGTTCTTATCTCTAATTATTCTTGTGAAAGGATTTCTTCAAATGGGACTTAGATTTTCAGAAATTAGATGCCGAGGTTTAGCATACGTTTCAAATACCCATTAGTTTGCAGCTCTCAACGTGTCTTTCGTGGTGTGGACGCAGAAAGCTCGCGCGCCACCCGTATGGCCCGAGTTCGATGCTACCTCTGGACTTTTTTTTTCTTTTTTAATTAATTTTATATTTTAACACTTTATTACAATTTGATTTAAATTTGATATATATTTGACACTTTAAATTGCTGCAAACTTGAATTTTTTTTTTTCGGAAAAAATATACAATTACTTTTAGGTTTTTTTTTTCATGAAAATTTATATGTATTTTATCTAACTTGTAAACTAATATAATTACTAACGAAAATCCAAAATATTTTATGTCTAGATTTTTTTTTCTAATTATTATTTACATTTATATATTTTAAGCAAAGTTCAGAAACAATATATCATATATATATTTACTTTATTGAATTTTAACTGAAAATTTATTTTTTCGTGTAAATTATAAATAATAATTTTGATGTCAATTTCAAAATATTTTTTCATTCTAACAAATAATGATAATAAAGCGAAAATTGTCAACTGGAAATGTAAAAATCGTCTGCGGATCCCGCATGCTGTGAAATGTCAGTAATGTTTTGTCGTCAACAGAAATATTCCTGGTATTTCGCAGGAAACTTACTGGCATTTCTGTAGAAAGTTTTTAACATATACAGTAAAGTTCCAGTCATTTTCAAGAAATGTTTCTTGGAAATAATGGGCAACTCAGCTGCCCATTTTTTTTCCAGGAACGTTGCGGAATTTTTTTTACAGTGCTGTAACTCTCAATCATTTAACGGTATGCAGTAAATAGTCCTTTTTCCCATATTTATAATTATCGCATCTCTACGTAACTTTACCAGAATATATAGGTATATCTAAATACCTTTTAAGTAAAAAAAAAAATTGAAAAAATATGTTTAAGTAATAACATTTTTAGTATACTGATATATTGAAAAATCCAAACTCAGAAAAATGAATTTATAGGCTGTAACTCTGAATCAGTTAACGGTATGCAGTAAACACTCCTTTTCCCATATTTATAATTATTGCATCTGCACGTAACTTTACCAGAATATATATGTATATCTAATGCATTTTAAGTTAAAAAAAATAGAAAAATATGTTGAAGAATTAATATTTTGAGTATACTGATATACTGAAAAACCCAAACCGAGAAAAATGAGTTTATAGACTCTTGAACTCTTGAATCATTTAACGGTATGTAGTAAATAGTCCTTTTCCCATATTTATAATTATCGCATCTGCACTTAACTTTATCAGGATGTATAGGTATATCTAAATACATTTTAAGTAAAAAAAGTTCAAAAAATATGTTCAAGTATTAACATTTTTAGTATACTGATATATTGAAAAATACAAACTCAGAAAAATGAATTTATAGACTGTAATTCTGAATCAATTAACGATATGCAGTAAATAGTTCTTTTCCCATATTTATAATTATCGCATCTTTACGTAACTTTACCAGAATGTATACGTATATCTAAATACATTTTAAGTAGAAAAAAAAAAAAAAAAAAAAAAAAAAAAGAAAAAAAGAAAAAGAAAAAGAAAAAATGTGTTGAAGGATTAACATTTTGAGTATACTGATATATTGAAAAATCCAAACTGAAAAAAGATGAATTTATAGACTGTAACGCTTGAATCATTTAACGGTATGCTATAAATAGTCCTTTTCCATATTTATAATTATCGCATCTGCACGTAACTTCACCAGACTATACAGGTATATCTAAATACATTTTAAGTAAAAAAATTTGAAAAAACATGTTTAAGTATTCACATTTTTTGGTTTTCGTACTTAAAAAGTAAAAACGGAACCATTTTAAGATCACTCCCGTGTCTGTCTGTCTGTCACAGCCATTTTACTTGTAAACTATAGAACGTGGAAAATTCAAATTGGGGGAAGTAATAGAGACTATTGACCCACATATTTTCAGATTATTAAACATTCATAAATATATTTAGTAAAAATGTAGAGGGGCTAATTAAGCTACTTGGAAAAAAAAAGAACACTTTTCTTTGTATATCGTATGGAGTATCGTGTGAAAGCTTTCGTAACGCTGAACTCAAAAATACATTCCTTTTAATTTTAGGTATTATATTTTTAAAGATATCGTTGAAAATGTAGCGCAAAAATATATTCTCCCCCATATAAATCCGAATCTACTGAAACTAAAATTATGAAAAAATTACAGGGAGTAGACGTTAGTTTAAACCTTGACGGAAAATTATAGCGATTACCGAAGGTTACATAGTTTTTGAAAAAAAAAAGCATTTTTCTGTTACACACAAATTTCGATTTACGGGTATCCAGCAAAACTGTTGAGCAGCGCTGGTGGTACCTATCACAGCAGAAATATAAACGCATTTTTGATAATGCTTTTCGAAAAAAATCGTCAGTAATTAGCCGAGATATTAACCCTTAAAGATATGGACAATTTGGACATACACAAGTACAGGGGCGGCGTACTCTAATCCTAGTTAACAACTCTTAATGATATGTAATGTCCAGTAGCAATATAAAAGCAATAAACGTCAAATTGTTAAAAAAAAAGACTAATTTAAGGGGTCTCAGGACTCTTAAAATTTGGTAAAAAAAGAATATTTTCAACATTTAATGTCTTAAAATATATATGATTTAAAAACACAATTTTGATTAGGATGAAAGACATAACTATGTTCTTTCCTTTCATGTAATTCAAAAAATTAAATTTAAAAATTGGAATTTAAAAAATGACATTTCATGTCACTTAAAAAATTCCAAGATGCAGAATTTGTATTAATAGGGGGCTCCATAATTACCCTGAACTTAAATAAATTTGAATTTAAAGCATTTTTGTATTTTTAATGCAAAGTTCTATTTAGCTAATACAAAATGTTGAAATTTTCAACATTATAATCACATAAAAATATAGTTTTTTGAACAATAAAAAGCAAATTATGTGTTAAGTTTCTACAGACTAACATGAAATATGTGTTTTGAAAATTTCAGGAAAAAATGTTCAGAATTTTTTGAGATATCCTGCGCGTTATGCTCAAAGACGTCATTGAGAGAAAAATGACTTCAAAGTTTCGGAAACGTCATTTCAGATATAGAGAGACTATAATTTTAAAAGCCATAACTTCTGTTCTAATAGGAATTTCAAAGAAACAATTATATCAAAATGTTCAGAAAAGTTAGGAGTTTAACATCGAACAAAACTAAGATTTCTAAAATTTTAAAGATTTAAGAATCCTGAGACTACTTAATTAGAATAAATCACATAAATACTATGGCATTCGCGACTAGTATGCATTGAGTTGATCTCTCAATACGCATTTTATAGTCTACTCTGTACTGAATTATGTTCATCATAAACAAATTAGGATAATATTAAAAAAATAAGTTATACAGAATAGCAATATTTGATATTATTTAGGTTTCATATCTCTTTAAACTTTCATGGTATATTCATTTACACTTTTCTAGTATATACAGTTGTACCCAACCCTACGTTGTACAGTTTTTTACAAAGTCTTAGTATTCTTTTAGCAACTTTTTTAATACAATTACAAAATCATACATTTATTCTACGGAACCCTCTGTACGCAAGTAATACTCACACTTGACCGTTTATATACTGATAGTATACTGATATATTGAAAAATCCAAACTCAGAAAAATGAATTAATAGATTGAAACTCTGAATCATTTACATCATATCTAATACATTTTAAGTAAAAAAAAAAAAAAAAAAAAAAATGTTGAATTATTAACATTTTGAGTATACTGATATATTGAAAAATTCAAACAGAGAAAAATGAGTTTATAGACTGAAACTCTGAATCATTTAACGGTATGCAGTAAATAGTCCTTTTCCCATATTTATAATTGTCGCATTTGCACGTAACTTCACCAGAATATATAGGTATATCTAATACATTTTAAGTAAAAAAAAAAAAAAAAAAAAAAAAAAAAAAAAAAAAAAAAAAAAATAGAAAATATATGTTGAATTATTAACATTTTGAGTATACTGATATATTGAAAAGTTCAAACAGGAAAATGAGTGTATAGACTGAAACTCTGAATCATTTAACGGTATGCAGTAAATAGTTCTTTTCCCATATTTATAATTATCGCATCTGCACATAACTTTACCAGAATATATAGGTATATTTAATACATTTTAAGTAAAAAAAAATAGAAAAAATATGTTAAATTATTAACATTTTGAGTATACTAATGTATTGAACAATTCAAACTAAGAAAAATTAGTTTATAGACTGTAACTCTTGAATCATTTAACGATATGAAGTAAATAGTTCTTTTCCCATATGTATAATTATCGCATCTGCACATAACTTTACCAAAATGTATATGTATATCTAAATACATTTTAAGTAAAAAAAAAAAAAAAAAAATGGAAAAAGGATATTTTCATCAATTTTCACCAAAATAAAGGATTAAACAGAACCTTTAAAATATGAATAAATGTAAACCAATTGCTGATGTATTGTATTTATTTAGTTAAATAACGTGCGTTACTTTTTGTATGAGAATTGAAAAAACTATTGACTCATGCATAATGCGTAATTTCGTGAACACTTTCAAAAATTGCTCTAATCTTGATGCCAAAAAATACATTCATTGACTTCATATTTCCAGCATCAAACGTAATTGCATTTTAATTAGTAACGAAACTAGTATTATTCTATTGTAACTCAAATCTACATAAAAACTACAAAACTAATACTATTCCAATAATTTTTGAAGTGTAAATACAAGAACACACTTTCCCATTGAAAAAATAAATTCTACTGTATTGTTTTACATTTTTTTTTAATTGTATTCCTACATTAAGGAAGAAAATTATTGAGTCGTATTTTTTTCTCAATTTGAGACATCAGTGAGAGATACTTTTTTTTTTTTTTTTTTTGCATAATTTTATTTTTTATATTCAAACATTAAGGGAAAAAATCAGTCAGTGGAAATTTTTCTAAATTTGGGACATAACAGGTTAAGGAAAAAAGTCCCTTTTTTTTCTTGTATTATTTTACATCTTTATTTTCTTCTATTCAGTTAGTAAGGAAGACAATTATTGAGGCGTTACTCTTCTGAAATTGAGACTTGAGTGTGAGATTCCTTTTTTTCTTGTATTATTTTATTTTTTGTATTCAAATATTAAGGGAAAAAATCATTAAGCCGTTTCTTGTTTCTCAGTTTGAGGCATAAATTGTTAAGAAGAGAAACTCCTTTCTTAAGCTTCTATTATTTTACATTTATTTTATTTCATACATTTATCACACATTTATTACACTTTTATTCAGATTTTATGAAAGAAAATTATTAAGGCGGAACTTTTCTCAATTTGAAACTTAAATAGTTAAGGGAGAAATTCCCTTTCCTCCTTATATTCTTCTTCTTTTTCTTCTTCTTATTATTGCATTCAAACATTGAGGAAGATAGTTATTAAGGCGTAATTTTACTCAGTTTAGAACATAAAGGGTTAAGAAAGAATTTTTTTTTCTCTCGTTATTGTATACGCTTACTTCTTGTGTCCAAATAATAAAGAAGAAAATTTTCGAGACATTTTTTTTTTTCATTTTAAAACATAAATAGTTAAGGAAAAATATTTTTTTTTGTCTATTATTGTATATACTTATTTCCTTTATTCAAATATAAAAGAAGACATTTTTGAGGCATAATTTTTCTCAATTTGGAACATAGAGGGTTACTGGATTTTTTCCCCTCCTTATATTATTATATTAGCAAACTCGTCAAGCGAATAATTTCCAACCAGCTCGGAATAAAATCCGTAAAATCGGAATAAAATCCGTAAAATAAGTTTTACTGACTATTTCCTTATTTTTACGGATTTTATTCCGCGCTGAGTGGGAAATTATTCCAGTACGATAAGGGCAACTATTTTTCCGTTTCCTGCCGGAAAACTGGCAGCATTTTTTTTTTTTTTTTTTACAGTGTTCGATGAGGGACTGTATCTCGTCTAATTATCAAAACGATGGAAAATATGAGTCCCATGTGCTTTTAGATATGTCTTAGTCTTTCTCTATCCAAATTTTCAAACCTCTAATGTGCGAAAAATTCCCCTAGCCCTGTGAGTGTCTGAGAACTTTCCTGCATTTTCATAAAAATGCTTATAAGACTAATGTTAATTTAAATTTTCTTTCGCTGTTTGTTTCTAAAATACACTTCATATCTCTTTACTTTACGCATATCTTAAAATGCAATTGTGTTAAAAATATTTTTGTCTACAACCGATTTAAGTTGTTTTGGGGAAATGGAAAACTACGGGAAAACCACTTTAAGGCTAGGCAACACCAACAAACACACAGATATACAGACAAAATTTATTAAAACCTTTATTAACATAGATATTCTTTTTTGTTTAGTATTCAATTATAAAGGAAGAAAATTAGTGTAGTACAATTTTTCTAAACTTGGAACATAGATTATTAAAAAAGAAATGTTTTCAGCCTGTTATTCTGAAGGGAAATAGAAAGATATCAAAAATTAGCTGATCTACCCGGAGTTCAAACATTTTTCTCTGGTTTTCTCTGGTCATTTAGTGGTATGGGACCCGACTGCCTTCAACAGCAAACACGGTCGAATTTGTATATTGTATTTTTAAACGAAAGTCTATCCAAACGAACCTAGAATTGTAGGCCACAATGACATCGATAGGCCAGAGCGATGAGTGCTAACATCGCCCGGTATGTTTTGCAAACAGCCCTTAAATTTGTATCATTTTATATTTTGAAACAAAAAATTATCTAAACAAACCTAGATTTGGTGAACCCATTGCCTTAGGCAGCTTACACCTGGGCGTGTTACACACGCTCTGTTCTGTTTTTGAAAAAAACCCTTAGATTGGTATGATTCGAAATTATTAGTAATGGAGACCGGGCCTAGTTGGCTACAGGAGTAAGTAGACGCAGTCCTCATAAATCGCCTGTTTGTGGATAGATTGCGCAACCAGTCATAGAGTAATTTCTTTTTGCGTTTTACAATCCTCATTGTAGTTTTGAAACCTACTTGCAGTGGATATTTATTACGATTTTCTGTTGTTTGCACTCATAAGTAATTTTTTGTTGCTTCATTCTTTTTCGAATTTCTAATACTTATCTTAATAATTACGATTTAACTTGTGCAATTTTTCTTAGTGTATGATTAACTGTACCTACCCGATATGTGATTTGCTTGAATTATTTATGTTCAGGTGGTTACGTGTCCCTTTTGTGAAGAAATTTATTATGGGTCTAGTAGGCGCATTGAACACGGGGTAAGTTTTCTCGCTGTCTCGTGTGTTCTGGTAGCTTGAAAAACAGCAAACACCGAGAAAAGTGTTTGCAATGCAAGACTTTGGGCACACGAGGCTTGCCTAAACAGAGGCACTCGATTTTTTTTATTTTTGACAACTGTAACTCTGATGATAATATCGAGTAGGATAGAAGATACTCAATGTTAATGTTTTATTAATTATTTTTATGCCTGTATAATTTAGAATTTACACTGTGCGGTGATAACGCCTTTGTTTAAACTTACTGGTAATAGTGAAATTGATTTCTCTTAACTTCATGTGTTATTTGAGATTCATTAAAATTTTTATAAGCATGTGCTAACTTACCCCATAGATATAGGCAACTTGCCCCGTGACGGGGTAGGTTTGCGCACAATTTTTCTTTTACTTTAGGCTTCCGCTAAACATAAACTACAATAGCTACAAACTCAAAACTCCAGGTATTTATAGCCCAATGCCTGTTCTTTAAAAGTACAGTTAAAGTTTCATAAAAAACTTAAACAAAAAATTAATAAAAATCAATGAATAAAAATTCCGCCTACTAGCCCCGGTATCCCCTACAATGGAAGAAAAAATCACACAATTCTATCTTTTGGCGCACTTTAAAACGCAAAATGAGATCTCAGAGAGTTGAAAATGGAAAATAGAAGATGAACGAAAACCCTGGGGCAATTCTCTTATATCTAGAAATGATATCATCGAAGATAAAGAAAAAAAAATAGAAAAAAGTCCGTGGTGATTGCAATAAACGAATTCTGGAAAATATTTATTTTTTTTTTTTTAAATAGTGAATACTTAGAACCGAAAAAAATAATGTGAATAAAATTAAGTATTTATTTATTTAGTCATTTATTTACTTTTTGTAAACGGGTATAGCAGCTTGAATCTGAAAAAGAACGGGAAATATTAAAACGAATATGAAATTGACATTCAGAAAACATTTCTTTAAAATGTTAAACTTTAATATCTTTTTTTAAACAAAAGATACTGTTAAACCGCGGAGGTATCGAAAAACGTTCATATATTTCTTCTTTCTTATACAAGTCCATAGGAAACCAGGTGGTTGCAATTTCAAAATGCTTTAAAACAGGAACCTTTTTTCTTTTGTCTGCTTGAAAAAACGAAGATTCCTCAAAACCCCACAGAAGCTATCGACGGGACAACGGAAGCATGTTCATTAGCGTTCGATGATGTTTTTTAATTAAAATCACGTCAATTTTATCAAAAAATGAAAAATTTGAGCCTCAGGTATATATTCCGACTAGACTTCGTCTATCTTTATCCAAATTTCCAGAGCTATACATGCTATGGGTTTCTCTAGTCTTCGCCAAGACAGATTATTCTCTTTTATTTATATAGGTCGAGAGTCTTGGTTACTTTAGCACTCGTGTTCAAAATAAAAGTAACATGGGAATAACAAGTTATAAAACACTACGGAGCCACTAATCCGTCTTTTTCTGTCAAGAATTTAAAAATCAAAAGAACTATGTAACAAAATATTGAAATGTTTAAAACTTTTACCGTTGCATAAGATAAATCGATAGGTAAATTACTGAAATATCAATTTACACATTGCTAATACATTGCTTAGATATTATTTTTATAAGGCTCTAAAGAGAAGCACAAAAATATTGCTAAACGTTCAAAGAATTGAAAATTTTTCCTTCCACTTGCAATTTTATTTAGTATTTATCTTCAATATAAAAATAAAAGGAAGTTTTTTATGTGCGCCTATATGTATGTTTGGTTGGTGGCGATGGCTAGGGAAATTTGCTGCACGTAAACGGTCTGCAAAATTGCATAAGAATTGACGAATACATAGGTCAAAATCCACTTGATTCTCAAATTTGTCCCTTTACTTATAATTAGCCAAGATGTTGTTTAAAAACCCTGACAGAAGACTAATGACTTAATATTATTCCGGGGATAGATTCTGCCCATGCTCGTGTATTTTGACGTTAAAAATCAAAAGTTTAAATTAAAAACCAAAAGACACGCCTAATTAAAAAAATATCTCCATATCTCTTTTTTTTTTCATTTTAAGTTGAATTGATAAATTCTCTGGAATTAAACAAAAATAATTTAGGGAAGAAGATTATTTAAGAATAATTTCTCTGAATACAGGATATAAAATGTTAAGGTGAAAACTATTTGTTTCCTGTAATGATTTGCATTTTCGCTTTTTCTTCTTTTTGAAATCGCAATCGCTTGGTACCCAAGGCACCTTCCAGATTGCAATGGTATATTTTTGAAATTTATTAATATTTACTGTTTCACAAAAGATATTTTCTGTAGATTGCTTTCATATTTTTCGGGTTTTTTTTCCTGCAGATTTAAACTGCTATTCCCTTGACTCGGATAAAAAAAAAAGGTCAAGTGCGAGTATTACTCGCTCTTAGAGGGTTCCGTGTACAATAAATATATGAATTATTAACTGTATAGCCCGTCTCAAATGTTTATGCTCTCTTCAAATATGGTTAAAAATAATTGAAAAAGACAATATATGAAGCCAATTTACAATAAACACTCGATATTTAATCAAAATCAAATAAAATAAGCAGTTTTTGTTGGTGAAAATAAAAATTACATTTAATTTTTAGTTAATTTACTTTTTTCCTGGAAGAAACACTGTCTCAAAAGTTTAAGCACTTTATGCAAATTTTTTTAGAAACAAGGGATTGGATGGTTATAATTAGGTCGCATGACATCATTTTCCAATTTTATAAAAATATAAAAGTGAAAAAATCATTTCCACTAGTTTTAAAAATGGCGAAGGGCAAAGAATTCACAAAAGGTGAGATTTAAAAGTTTTAAAATTGAAATCACAAAATAAAACTGTTTCTTAAATTTCAAAAATTTTAAATTGATCAAAGCAATGTATCTATATCAAGAACTCTCTAGAAATGTTAATTTCTACCGGAAACCAAGATGTGTATGACCACGCATGACATTTGTTGAGATGGATAGGAGAATACGGCGATTCCTGTTTAGATAAAATATATCCATACAGCAAATTAAAAACAATCTCGGTATACAAATGTTCAAAGATACTGTACATAGATGTATTAAAGAATGCGATTACATCATACTAAAGTAAATGGCTTACAAACCATGTCTCAAACTACAGCCCTAACAAGCAAGAATGAAATGGGCTAAAAAAATATGTACTGCGGGGGACAACTGGCTTACTGTTTTATTAAGTGATGGTAAAAATGGAAATTAGATGGCCCTGATTTGTGAAACATGTATTGGCATGATCTCCGAAAGGAACCAAGAAGTTTATACAACAGGCAGCAAGGCGGTAAACCTGTTATGGTTTGGGGAGTATTCGGTTTCAACGGCCTGCCCTCTCTGGTTTTTCTAAACGAAGACAAAATTCCAAAAATATCAAGAGACGGTAAACCAACATTTCTTACCATTCAGTGACATTTTTTTTGGGGGGGGGGGAGGGCTGAATGGATCTTTGAACAAGTTAATGCCTCATTGTACATATTACATACTACATAACCGTGGCTTTCGCAGAAAATGTTTTTTAATTATTAACTCGCCAGCTTTAAGCCCTCAAATAAACCCGATTGACAATGTCTATAGCAATTTAACCCATCATGTTTACAGCAATGGAAAACAGTGTGACTCTCTTGAAGAATTTAAAGGGGCCATAGAGAAAGCATAGGGAAGGTACTCTTTGCCACCAGAAACCCTACAAAAACTTATAATTTAACTTATATATGCTATTTATTTTTACTTTTTGTTATTCATTAAAAATCAATATTTTATGCTTGTGCTTAAGCTTTTGAGACAGACTATATTATTAAAAAAATCGTTGCTAAAAGAATAAAACAAATTTCGTAAAAATCTATACAGTGTAAGGATTGGGCTATAGCTGTATATACTAGAAAAGGAGCTGTGCATGTGTAAGATGGTTATCTTACATTTTATAACCCTGAATTTTCGATAATCAATCAGAATTTTTTTTAAAAAATTAATAATTGGAATTTATGCGAATTTTTAAAATTTTAAGAAAAGATAAACTTACGACTACCCAAACGAATTTCTGAATCCTTCGTAAATGCGAAATAAACGATTACGTCTTGTAACTTTAGGACATGCGAAATTTTGAGGTAGGTTTTTTTCTTTTTCTTTTATGGAGAGACAATTTTGTTTATTTTTATAAAGTTACATTACCGTTTAAACACATACTACCATAGTGAGATCGAGATATATTTAAACAAATCCCTTGAAACTGCAAGGATATTTTAGGTAGTTGTTAATATAGTGATTAGCATGGATGGGACATAATAGGCAATGTCTTCTCGGAAATTTGTGGTTTTATGCTTATTAACTGGTCTAGAAGAACAATTTCACTCCATAGTGTTTATGGAGCTCCGGGGTGTGAAATTGCCCTTCAAAATTACATAAGAATGTTCAAAGACATAGGTCCGAATCCATTTGAGTCTCATATTTGTCTTTTTTAATAATTAGCCAAGATGTTGATTAAAAACCCTGATTGAACACTAATGAACAAATTTCTATTATTGCGGAATAACTTCTGCGCATGTTCCTGGGCCTTTAAAATACCCTCCCCTGAACTACAGAAATCCTTCCCGGAGAAAAATGTCTCAAGTCAACGCTGATTTTACATATACAGTAGAACTCGGTTATTGCGAGCCCGGCTAATACAAGGACACTGTTAAAACGAGCAATTTACACATTAAGAAATGTTCGTCACTTAAACTATATTAATATTTTCCCGCTTATTATGAGCTACAAAATTAGGATCATAGCTAATACGGGCATTCGTTCACTTCAATTTGAATTTAGGTGAAAAGAAGGGTAGAATTAATAAATTAATCCCGTCACGTCACTGTAAGATCCACAGCGAGCAACACTGTTCCTTGAATTTCCGTTTACAAGTATATCTTTTTTTAACGCGAGAATAAAAAACAGAAAGTTCCCAATAAAACAATAACCTTTAAAAAAAAAAAAAAAAAAAAAACGTTCTTTTGCATAATTATGTTGACGTCATTTATTCCTTTCTGAACGATGTAATCCGATTTCTACACAACCTTCTCACAGTCGAGTAGAAAGCAACGCCCCCTAGATATTTGAGAAAGCCTTGACACGCGTCTCGAAAACGTCACCCAAAGAAGGCAAAACAAAGAAAAAAGATCATTCATTGGCTCGTAGTCATTCACAAGCCAATCAATGATCTTTTTTCTTTGTTTTGCCTTCTTTGGGTGACGTTTCCGTGATGCGTGTCAAGGTTTCTCAAATATCTAGGGGGCATTGGCAAAAGGGGGAAACCTATAATTTTGTTTGCACTGCATTTTTTTAAAAATTGCTCAAAAAAAAAAAAAAAAAAAAAGATGACTTTTTCCAAAGTGATTTAAGAAACTTAATTACGTATATGAGCCCTTGATGGTATTAATTATTACTCAAAATTTTAAAACAGCATTCATTATATTTTTAGAATTACATTGATTTAAACAATACTTCCAATGCAGTGAAACCTACAGCTTAGTGAACGGTAATATCCACGCCGCTGAGAAGATTAAATTTCTGCTTTAAGATTGCATTAGTGTCTTTGGTTAGCACCAAATGTAGCGCTTTGTCGTAGAGTGGAGTAATTTGAAGCAAAATCCTTGCCAAAATTATTTTTCATGTGTTTTACAGTTAAAATCATTACTGTTGTCTTACTATTAGTAAATACACTTAATGTTAGATATACATAAAAGTATGCATTTAATTTAAAAAAATGAATATATAATACACAATTTGCTTAAATTCTTACTCTTTATAAGAGGAAAGCAATTATTGATAGTTGTTTTACTTACAAGTAATGTTTAATTAAATATGGTTAATTTGGCTATACGTAAACTTTTAATTATTTATGCAAATCAATGTTGTAATATATATATATATATATATATTACTTGTATTTAGTATTTAGTAAAGTTTAGTCCCTAAAGTTCAGTTGTAGTATATTGATTCTGGTTTTTGAGCGTTATTAAAAGATTACCTAAACAACTTCTTTTAAAAATTACAACTATATGCGGAAGATTTAATTTTTTAATTGGCCTTCAAAACTATAAGCAATACGGCTATACTCAAAAAATGTTCCGGCAAATGCCGGCGCACCTTTAAAAAGCTATATATCTAAATCAATATATTTAAATTAGGGAAAAAAAGGCTTACAAAGAACATATTTTTAATTTATTTTTTTTATTATCTTAAAAATAAAGCTAATGAGTTCAAAAATTCATGAAGCTTCAAAAATATGCATTTAAACATAATTAACCCCTGACCGCCGAGCAAAAGGACAAAATTATAATGTTGTTTCTTCTGTAATTATTTTAAAATTTATAAAAAAAAGATGTTTTTCCAACATGATATATTTTTCTTATTACGTAAGCTTTGAGAGTATTAATCATAACTTAATTATTTAAAACTGGATTATATCTGTGGAGTTACATTAATTTAAGTAAAACTTCTATTGTAGTGAAACCTGTAGGTTAGTGAACGGTTATATCAGTTCGCGGCGGTGAGATGTTTTTAAACATAATATCAAAGTTGAAACGTAACAATAAAGAGCTTTTTCTCGTAAAGAAACCTCCTATTAAACTTAGACTATGAACCGCCAGATATGACTCCTGCTTCTGAAATAGACATAGATCGATGCACCAGATATTCAGCTATTAAAAAATATGCTTTTTTCAATCGTTTAGCAAATTTAAATTTTTGCATTTTTGCCAGGTTTTTGGGTCAAATACTCCGCTGTGCGCCGGTAGAAACTAAAAAAAATCGTTTAATATGTATTAATTAGCACGGGGCTTTATGATACTAAATTAATTTTAGCGTTTAAATAATTAGAGCAATTAATAATAGTTATTAATTTAATTATGTGTGTGATTTCAAGATTTTTTTATGTTCCCGGTTATTACGAGTATTGGTTAATAGAAAGACTTTTATAATTATCTTGCTTTTCGTATTAACAGAGTTCGACTGTTTTTATGATTCACTAATTTAGAAAATTTTGGGTTGTGTCATGTTGTTTAGCTTTTGATAATTGATTCTTATGTATTTTGTAGCACTGAATGCGAAAATGACCTTCATTTTTTTTTTTTACCATCACGTAAGGATTTTTTGAAAATTATAAATTTAAAAGTTAAAAAATTACGAAAGTCTGATACTATAAAATATACGTGATTGTCTTGTTTTTTTTTAACTTCTGATAATTGATTTTTATATATTTTTTACCGCCGAATCCAAAAATGACTTTCATTTTTAACCATCATGTCAGGATTTTCTGCAAATCGTAAATTTCAAAGTAAAAAATTGAATAAAGCATTAAATTAAAAATTAAATTAAATTGAATCAAAAACGTTTTACATCTATTTTATGGTGTTAGATTTTTGCTATTTTTTAAACTTTGAAATTTACGATTTGCGAAAAATTCTGTCGTAATGATTAAAAATGACGGTCATTTTCAGATTCAGTGCTAAAAAGCACATAAAAATCAATTACCAAAAGTTAAAAAACACAACCATCTCCTCTATTTTTTAGTATCAGATTTTCCCTCTTTTTTGACTGTTTAAGTTTGAAATTTACGCTTTGCAAAAAATCTTGATGTGGTGTTTAAAAATAAAGGTCATTTTCGGATCCACCACTAAATAATACGCAAAAATAAGTATTAAAAGTTAAATAACACAACCATTTCAGGCTTGTGATTATGATCCTGCGTCCCAACAAGCCCGCACCTGGCAAGTCAGCAAGTATGAAATAAAATAAATTAAATATCTCCTTTTCAGAAACTTCAGTTAAATTATAGTAATTTAGTATACTAAATTAATATGATAGATCCTAGTATATGATAGATCCTAGAATTTTTAACCAAGAAATTAAATAATGTGTTTTAAAAAATTATAACATAAATGTAGGATTCAAACAAGGAAGCAGACGAAAAGAAACTGTTCAGACTGACAAATATTTAATTACTCACTTCTTGACTATTCATTAAAGGTACAAACTCTAAATAATTCTTGACTATAGCTATTATAATATATATACAGTAAAACAATCTTTAAAACTAGGGGGCTCTGCCCCCTACGAGCTACGCTCGTCAACCCCCGTTCAGACACCGCAGACTCTAACAGCACGATAATTTGATCAGCCTTAAAGCCGATAATTTGATCAGCGGAAGACTGAATTATAATTTGAATCTGAGAATTATAATCTGACGTAATTTTCACCAAACTTTTCTTTTTCTTTTTAATATTCACGTAAAAATACTTTTGTTAGAAATTAAATATTATGATCATCTTACAATATCAAATAAATGTTTCGAGCAATTTTTAAATTTAAACTGTTTTGCAATATTATTTTTTGTTTATTTTATATAATAAATGTAATGTGACGTAAATGTGACGTAAATTCTCCTATTTATAAGACTTCTAACGCATGATGAATTTATTATTTTACAATATTCTGTCTCTTTTAAAATTCACGTGTAATTATAGTTTTTATGACGTAATTTTCAATGAGTTTCTGCTTTTTATATTTTCTGTTTATAATAGTCACGTGTAAAATAAATTTTTAATTTGAAGTAAACATTATTGTTTGCGCTGTTTATACAACTTGGCAACAGTTTAAATTAATAATATTTTCTAAAATTTGTAAAAAATATCTCTCGAAATGCTGAAAATTTGAATTTAAAATTGAAATAAAACCTCGAAAAATGAGTCAAATAACACAAATAAATGCAATCTGCACATCGGGAGCTTATAACGTATAAAATGATCTAAAAATGACTAAATTCTCATGTATAGTCATTGCTCCAATAAAACTTTTTTAATGGAACGATTTTGTCCAACTTTAGCATTAAATATCTCTCAAAATAATTCTTCGATTTGAAAACTGTCTGCATCAGCGTGTCTATCAAACATTTCTCTATAATACCACCGATTTTCATATTTTTGTATGCAACAGTTTTTTTAATATTAACGATGAAAGGCCATGCTTAAGCATTCAAATATGATGTGGATCTACCCGGAATATCTACGCAGATGTTCATTGGTCCATTTCCGAATCAAAACTTTTTTTTTATATATAGAAGGATATAATTGTAGGTGAAATTCGGATCTACGTGGATCCCATCGTGAATAAAAGAGGGACAATGCTTCAATCATAAAAAAAAAAAAAAAAAAAAAAAAAAAAAAAAAAAAAAAACGGTCGGCAGAGACGCTCTTTCTCTACCCAACGCTAAAACACCTCTGACCCGTGTGCCCAGATATCTGGGTGCTCATCCTTAAATTTTTGCTAAGCTTCAAATCCTTTGCCTGGGAATCGGACCGCAACCCGTGAACGCGGTTCTCAAGGCATCTGGTACGCGGCATTGTCCTTCCGCCACATAAAATCTTCAGAAGAGATTTATATTTAATTGGGATAAAAGATAAAATATATTCTAGTTGTAACTAAATAAAAAATAACATTATTAGATCACTTAACAAAAATTTTATCCAAATAAAATTCCTTCCACGAATTTTTTAAATTGTCTAAGATTTTTTTAATTTAATTAATCAGTCGTTCATTAAGAATATGTTAAAATAATTAAAAATTTTAAAGTTAAACATTTTTTTTTTATATTTTCTATTAGGAAAACAGCATTACAGTTATATATATTTTTTCAAATATAATTGGCATTATTAATTGTTTTAATAAAACTAAAGATTTATGTCCTTCGATACATTTTTTTATTGGGTCATCAGAAAATTCAATCATCAGAAAATTCCAAAAGCAAACTAATAAATTTTGCCAATATTTGTTTTCACATTAGCACTATAAAATTTAAATATTATTTTTTTCTATTACTAGTTTCTAGAATGTACATAAATTTTTGATATCTTATCCGTCTCTACCGATTTAAAAGTTTTTTTTTTTTTTTTTTTTTTTTTTTTTACTTTCGGTGTGTGTGAAACTTAATGGAATTCACAAAGCAGTAAGATATTATGTTGCTCTCAAATATTGGTGATAAAAAGTACGGATAGATATTGACATTAGTGATTTCTTTTTCTAGCCACCGATATGTTATTTCTTTCAGGCAACAATTAAAGTGTAGTCCCTAAAAAGTAACGTTACGTTACATGAGAGAACCGAACCGTAAAATGAAGCAGATGTATCATTGTACGGTTAAATACTGATAATCTCTACCGCAATTTTTAAACTTCTAAATATCGCACGTTTTCAATTTTTACATCGTCGTATATGAAAAAAGTACTTTTAACTGAAATTTGTTTGAAAACTGTATCTCCATTTATTTTTCAGTTATTATTATTTTTGGAGATTTTAATACCATTTCTGTAATGTTGGCAACTGAAGTACTCTATTTCTGTTGAAAGCGGAGGGAAAATAATTGGAAAATAGTAGATTACTATATCTTTTTGTTGTCCGTTTCTTATAACAAGTGAAAAAAAAATCTAATCAGCATACGTGCTTTTAAAAATATATATATAAATGAATGATTTCTGGTAAAACATGGAACTATTATTGTTGAAATAAATAAAAGGCAGACACAAAGGCGTAGATTGAATTGAGTATATTTGATATTAACAAGAACAATTACACAAACATACTGAAAGAAAACAGAAAATTTACAGGTATTTATAGATTTTGCAAGGCCCATGTTGGGGAATTGGCGGCCGTGAAAGAAAGCTACATTCAACAACCAATCACAAGAAACATAGTTGTACAAAAAGAATCTAATAAGGATTTAATGTAATGCTATGATTATTTTCAACACCCGCCCATAATCTAGCATTACATCAGAAAACAAAGAAATTTCTTGAAATCAATCATTAATAATAATATGACACAATTTAAACATTACTTGTACAAACAACAAAGAAATAATAGTTCATAAAATTTAACTTTAGGTAATGCCTTTGTAAATAAATCAGCAATTTGCATATTCGTAGGAACATATTCAATTTTGATGTTATTTTCTTTTATAATATTGCGAACAAATTTCAATTTGATATCGATGTGTTTCATTCTACCATAATTACTCTCATTACTGATACATTTTATACATGATTGATTATCCTCAAAAATTACTAAATCCTTAATATTTACAATTTCACTAGCAATATTTTAAAACCATAACAAGTCTTGCAAACTTTTAGTTAAAGCAATGACTTCAGCTTCAGTTGACGATAAAGCAACTGAATTTTGTTTATTACAACACCACAGAACAGGCATGTTACAAAACATTAAAATATAACCTGTTACTGATTTGCGGTCATTTGTGTTAGCCCCCCAATCAGCATCAACATACATGGATAATTTAGGATCAGAATTTTGCTTTTTATACACAAGTTTTAAAGACAATGTTTCTTTTAAATATCTTAAGACTTTCTTAAGTGCTTTCCATGCAATTTCAGTGGGATTTTCTTGCAATTGACTTAAACAGTTAATAGCATACAAAATATCAGGTCGAGAAATATAAGCTAAATATAATAAACAACCTACAAGTTCACGATATGGGCCATTAAAAGGTTTACCATTTTTGAAATCAGATGGGGTGGACTTAGGAGAAATAGGAATGTCACAGGGTTTATAATCTAGCATATTAAACTTACTTAACAATTTAATTATGTAAGACTCTTGATCCATTATTAAACTATCAGAATTGTATTTCATTTAAATACCTAGAAATTCTGAAACACTTTCCGATTTTGACATATGAAACTCTTTATATAATAGGGAAATAACTACATTAGTTTCATTTACATCTGAACCTGCAATTAACATATCATCTACATACAAAGCAATAATTATTTTATGATCATTATTATACCGAATAAAAATACAAGGTTCATTATCACAAGATTTAAAATTTAACTTTGAAATAAATTCATGAAACTTTTCAAACCATTGTCATGGGGCTTGTTTTAGACCATATAAACTTATTTTAAGTTTACACTTTCGCCCACTTTTATCATCATAGCCTTGCGGCTGATCCATAAAAACAAGTTCATTTAACTTACCATTCAGGAACGCTGTTTTAACATCGAACACAAATGCATATAAGTCTTCATTTAAAATCAAAATAAGAACCAAACGTAAAGCTGACATACTTATTACAGGGGAAAAGGTTTCACTATAGTCTAGCCCTTCTTTTTGCATAAATCCACGAGCTACGAGTCTCGCCTTATGTCGACCATCTCTTTTGATGGTAAATACCCATTTGCAGGAAATAGGTCGTTTGTCAGGTGGTAATTTTTCAAGATCCCAGACATCGTTGATTTTCATACTTTCAATCTCCGCGTGCATAGCTTTTTTCCACAAGCGTTGTTCATCACTAGGGAGGGATTTGATATCATCAAACGTTAATGTTTCTTGTTGGCAAAGTATTGCTTCGTAAACTTCAGGATCTGGATACCGTGCAGGTTGCTTTTTAAATCTTTCAGATTTTCTTGTTTTGTCTTCTTTCTCTTCAGGATTATCTAATTCATCACTCGTATTTTCTAGAACATCTGGCTCAATTTCATTATCGACTGGTTCTGAATTTTCTAGAATGTATTGTTTCGACTGAACATTTTCCTTTTTCTCTTCATCGAATTTCACATTTATTGATACAGTTATGCGTTTCGTTTCAGGATCTAGTACTCTATATCCCATTGAAGACTAACCAATGAAGATCATTTGTTTAGATCTATCGTCAAGCTTCTTTCGATGAACGGAAGGAATTAACATGTAAGCACTGCATCCAAAAACACGTATGTGCTTGAAATCGGCTTCTTCTCCATATATCAGGAAGTACGGAGTTTTGTTCTCAATAGTGCTGCTTGGCATTCGGTTTTTCAAGTAAGCTGCTGAAAGGATAGCTTGACCCCAAAAAGTCTTTGGAAAATTTGATTCAGTAATCAAAGCATGCCCTATATTCAGAAGCGACCTATTGCAACGTTCAGCTACTCCATTCAAAGATTGCGTATATGGAGGAGCGGGATCGATCACTATACCAAAATCTCTAGTAAAATTCACTAAATCATTAGAAAAATATTCCTTCCCGTTATCACATCTAATTTTCTTCACTATAGGGTTGGATTTTAAGAACATTTTTAATTCTTCTGAGACTTCACTTTTATGTTTCAGTAAACGTACTTCAGTAAAACGAGAAAAATCATCGATAAGAGTCATAAAATAGCACTCGCCAGAAAAAGTTGTCGGAAAAATAGGTCCACAAATGTCACTATGAATCAAAGTCATTGGCTTAGTTTCTCTTTTTCTTGGTCCTCTTTCCATTGGTGTTGCACTCTGTTTTGCCCGAGCACAAATATCACAAAAAGAATCAGGTACCGGAAGCTTCATATCTTTCAATACTTTGTCACTCGGAAGACCAAGTCTGCGATACCACAATGATTTTCCTTTGAAGTAAGAACGGTTTCATAAACAAGGACAAAGTCACTTACGTATTGTCCATTCAAATCACGTTCACCAAAGTAAAAACGGTTTCTACCTTTTTCAATAAATACTTTTTGATTCTTGAAAATCTATATATATAAAAGAAAGTCTGAATTTTGTATTAATCAGCGCGCAGCCCAAACTACTGAACCTAATGTCTTCAAATTTGGGAAAAAAATTCTTCTTATGACATAGAGTGCCGCTAAGAAAGGATTTTCTAAAATTCAACCCCTAAGGGGGGTAAAAAATCGAACGAACTTTTAGAAAATTCCTTAAAAATCTGATTTTATAGCTATTTTTCAACTGATAACATATTTTTGTGTATTTTTGTATGCTGAATCGAATGGTACTAACTAAATTCTTTTAAGCCCAATAGTTTGCGAGATACTTCATATATTTCTAATTTGGCGATGTCTTTGGCGCCAAAACCTCGAAATACCTAATATTATAAGTGATAATTCATCCATATTCATTCATCTTATACATCCGTTACTGTAGCAACGGAAGAAATTCAAATTAAATCTTTTGGTTAAAGAAATGAACCGGCTATATGTGTTTGAAAAAAAAAAAAAATACAAACGCTTTGAAAAAAAGAAAATATATATATATTGAATTTATTTAAAATACAAGGAAGCGATCCACTTAGAAATTAACATTATAAAGCGAAAATATTTAAAAAATGAAAGCAATGTTCGTACGACTTTAAAAATTTTGTGGTACTTACATTCGGGCCATGTCAGATACAACTGCGCCAAGCATGGCAATTACATTAATTACAGCAACCCTTATTTTTTGTCCATTTTTATAGTATATTTAGTATAGTTTTAAATTAATTTTATTATTATAATTTTTATTTATTATAGTTTATAATATGTAGTTTTATGTAATATATTTTATTTATTTATTTACTTGAAACAATTTGCCATTTTTAACAAGGTTATGTATTTAAGAATGTTAAATTACTTTTTTGAACGTAATTGGCAAATGATAAACATGATTGGCAATTGTCAACCATTTTTGGCGATCTATCTCATGGTCCGAATAATGCGTAAGTGTTACTTTTTTTAATGGAAGAAATTGGAATTGAAATAATACATCGCGATTTATCACTTGCTCCTGGATAAGAAGAAAAAATAGGTAGTTTTATGTCAGCCGTATCCGTATGTAAATATCGCCATTAGCATTTTAAAAATTGCCAATAGCAGTAGTTACATTTCGCGTATGTAAATTAAAAACAATTCTTTGTTTTAAGTTATGGCATTATTCCCTATTGTTTTACTTTTCATCTTTTTCAATGACATTAGTGTAAAGCATGTATTATAAATGAAATGACTGAAATGTTTTTATTTTGAATGAAAATAATAAAATAAGAATAAGATATGGAAACAATCTTTGTTGATATATTACTTGCGACCGGCTAATACAAAAGTATCACAAAAGCCATATATTCACCTTTCTTTGGGTAGTTGTTCATGGAATTTCTGGTTAATCTTCCGTAATCGGATACTTCTTCAATTGGTGTATTAATTACAATGTTGAAAGCATCGTTTATGTATGAAGCGAAAACTTAATGATGAATTCTATTACAGAAAATCGTATCATCATCATCTACTACATATTTAAAACGGAAATTTGCATTTTATTCCTATTCTTTATAATATTTTGATAGGATCTGCCACTATTTGTTAGGTAATGTTTTTGGAATGTTTTTTATGTATACATACAGTGTCCTACGTTGCTTAGTTTTAGTTATAGAGCTATTGGAAAAGCTACACGGAAAGGTGAACGCAATTATGAAAGATACATCTACTGTAATTATATAAAAAATGCAAATTTGCTTTTCCTTCTACCCGTTTATAATTTGGGTTTTGCAGGATGTATTTTGATGGGACTTACACTGTCAGTTACATTATTTTTTGTGGGTGGTTGGTACTTCTTGCATGGATGTTACTTCTCTGTAGCGAAGTTTTCTTCTGGGTTATTGTTTTTCTGAAGCACAAACTTGGCAACAAATCAGATTGCAGAAAATTAGATTGCAAGAGAAAGTTTCAAAACTAGGTGAACCCGAATGTGAAAGATAACCTTTTATTTAAAGTTCTACTGAACGTATTTTGATTGGAGTTGCAAAGTTAGGTAATGTTAGGGATTGTTGCATTATTTGAAATGCCATTCTACATTTTTAGTTATGGAACTATGAGGAAAGTTCTCCGTGGTGTAGTTGCAAAAAAAGTAGGATAAAATCTACAGGCAGAGGGTATATATTAGAGAGTATATATCTTATAGCTATGGAGTGCAGAATTTCTAAAAAACACCAGAAGGTCTATGGCGTATAGTCTATGCTACATTCCTAAAAATTCTACAGTCACGTTAACTTGATTATGAAAGATATATTTAACTATCAACTTCAAATATAAAATAAAAAGGGCAATTTCGGTCCGACCGCTTATAACTTGAGTTCTTTTCAATGGATTTTGAGAAGATTTGCATTGTTAGATAAATTTTCAAAAAGTGTTTCATATATAACACATATTATTCTACGTTGCTCAGTTATAGAATTATGTGGGAAAGTTCTTTAATCAGTGAACCCTATTTTGAAATATTAGCCTTTTTAAAAGGTTCTACTGAGTTAATTAGCACTGTTGTAAGATATTTTTTCAGGAAAGATTTTAGTATATAACACATATTGTTCTATATTGCTTTGCTATAGAATGTTGTATTATCTGGTGAACCCGATTATGAAACATTAGTCTTATTAGAAGGTTTTAATGAACGTATCTTGATGAGATTTGCATTTTTTAATTTTCAGGGATGATTTTAATATGCTACATATTGTTCTTCCATTCTTTGTTATATTGAATTATAAATAATCAACTAAAAGATTTGCTTCATAACAGTCAAAATTATGTCCGAGACATTAGAAGATATAAAACCGTAATGGCGTTCATATTGTTTTCAGCAACGCGGATGATCATTAGAGATAAATGTATTTATTGCTATAAAACACAAGATCAAATACACCGATATATTTCGTTTGATTAAAGTTTCGCTTGGAGAAACCGACCAGCGTAGCGGGCGAAGGCTTTTATTACTATATGTAAAGCGTAAATTCCTATTTCATTCCGATTGATTATAACTCAGATTCTACTGAACATAATTTTGCAGAATTTACACTATTAGATAGTAAATTTGGTTTATAAATAGTTTAATCTAAAAACCATCGTTCCAAGTTGCTTAGTAATAGTTACGAGAGTTCTAAAATTAGGTGAACTCTATTAGGAAACATTTCAAGTTTTACTGAATGGATTTTCATGACATTTGCACATTTAGTTAGATAATATTTCAGGGATTTTTTTAATATTTATCGTATCTTTCAAAATTTTTTAGTTACGAAGCTATGCGGAAAAAGTTCTCCGTGGTAAAGTAAAGAAAATTGGAGGATAATACGCTACAGACAAAGGATGTATACTAGAGTGCTATAGTTATGGAAGTTGTGCAGAATTTCTTTAAAAATCCAGAAATGATGCGACGTATACCTACCCCTACATTCGTGAGAGTTCTATATAACCAGGTTAACGCGATTATGATAGCTATATTTAACTGTCTCAATGTATATAAAATGCAAAGAGAAATTTCATTCCGGTCGCTTTTAAATTTACTTCTACTGAATTGATTTTGATGGGGATTACATTGTTAGATAATTTACAGAAAAGATGTTAGTATAAAATATAATGTTCTACGTTGCTTAATTAAATAATTATAGGTAAACATCTAAATCAGATGAACCCAATTTCGAAAGACTGGCTTTTTTTAAGGTTCCGCTGAATGAATTTTCACGGTATTTAAACTGTTAATTAGATTATTTTTATGAAATGTCTCGGTACATTTTCCAGTTTAAAAGATCCTGCTAAGTGGATTTCGATGGAGCTTGCTCGGTTAGTTAATTTTTCAGTGAATGTTTTAGTATAAAGCACATATCATTCGCTTGGTGTTGCTTGGTCGTCAGGTTGCTTGATTCTAGAATTAAGGCTGAATGTTTTAGAAGCAGGCGAACCAAATTATGAACGATTAGCCTTTTCAGTATGTACAATTAACAGATTCTGATGTGATTTGCATTGATAATTTTTCATGAACCCTTTTAGTATATTACATATTGTTCTATCGTTCTTCACCGAATACTAGACTAAATTAACAACGAAAGAAGTTGGCCCTTAACAGCCTAAATTTTGTATGGTTCAAAAGATATAATAGCGTAATAACGTTCATATTGTTTTCACCAATTAGATTGGGCATTCCAGGTAAATGTCCATATTGCTTTAAAACGCATTATCAAAGTCACAGATATATTTCGTTTGATTCAAGGTTTCTTTAGAAAAACTGACCAGCGTAGCGGGCGTTAGGCTGCTAGTAACTGGTAGCACTTTCAATTTTCCTAACGGAAATGAGTTTAAGTCTGGAACATAAAACACATCCTTTAAAGTAATTTCCATTCCATTTGACAGTTTTCCATTAATATTTCCAATACCTTTGATTTCAAGATTCGTTGTTTTCGATGCGCATTTAATTGTTCCTGAAGAAGGTACTAAGGATGCGAAATAATTCTCATTAGAACACATATGGGAAGTTGCTCCGGAATCTACTATAAATTCATTCTTTTTAATGCTTCCAGCAACGAAAAAAACAGCTGAAGAGGCAAATTTTTCTTCATTTGAATTTTTAACAGCTTTACAGTTACGTTTTATGTGTCCGGATTTTCCACAAGAATGGCAAGTAATTTTCTTTCTACAATATTTCGCTGTATGCCCTTTAGAGTTGCAAATTTTGCAAAAGAATTCTTTGCGAGTCGACACAAATGCAGTATTATCATGAGCAGCCTTAGTATATACTTTTTCTTTCTTTGAATCCAAAAGAAGTGCTTCAGCATCTAATAATCTTTGTGTCACAAAATCTAATGTCAAAACAAAATTCGGTTGGTTTTCTAAAGCTATCTTAACATTTTCAAATTCCTGAGGCAATCACATCAAAATATAAACAATAGTATCCGTTTCATTGACTTCTGCCCCAGACAGCTTAAGATCCGAAATTAATTTATTTATTTCATCAATGTGATTTCTCATAGAAACTGTACGATCTTTCTTAATCGTTGCCAATCTCTTCGGAATTAAAATCTGATTCACTGCACGCTTTGTATCATAAGTGCGTTCTAATTTATTCCAAATTTTATGAGCTGTATTTTCATCTTGAAGTGACGCAAGAACATTATCACTTAATAATGATAATAATAAAGCGTAAGCCTTTTTTGCTTTCACGACATCGGCGGCATTGTATGGACCCGCCTCATTTTCCAGGAATTTTTCCAATTCCTTAGCAGCAAAAATTGCCGTCACTCTTCGTTTCCATACCGAAAAAAACTTTTCCATCACCTTCAAAAAGAGGGATGCCGTAAACATCTTTTGAAGAATCCATTCTGCTCGCTAAAATATATAAAAAAGAAAGATAAAATCTTTTTCACTCAAAATCCCAGCAGAAATGAAAAACAGAAAGATAACGGCATCAGTATGTCTCGCAGCTCATTTCAACACTTGATAGAACCACTCTCTGCTGTTGAAATAAATAAAAGGTAGACATAAAGGCGTGGATCGAATTAAGTATATTTGATATTAACAAGAACAATTACACAAACATACTGAAAGAAAACAGAAAATTTACAGGTATTTATAGATTTTGCAAGGCCCATGTTGGGGAATTGGCGGCCGTGAAAGGAAGCTACATTAAACAACCAATCACAAGAAACATAGTTGTACAAAAAGAAATTAATAAGAATTTAATGTAATGCTATGATTATTTTCAACAATTATAAACTATATTTAATTTTAAGTATCCATTTTAATGTTGCAAATAAATGAAGTCATATGAATCATTAGATAGCAGATTTTTTTGTCGATTCTTGAATGACGATATCTCTTTTTGCTGGGTTTGCGTCTTATTTCGCGATAGTGACGTCATATGCATACTTTTTTTATAGATGTTGTTTAACCCCTTAATTCTCGCTCCCGTCAATATCACGGGCTGAGGTGTCGTTCGCTATTTCTCGCTCCCGTCATATTTCCGGGCTGCAGATTTATTGCTGGAAAAAACTTCTGAAACCAGAAAAATTTAACTGGCATTTCCGTGTAATGTCTTTGAATATTGCCGTTTGGGTTTGGCTTTTGCGCTGGCTATAATGTTGGGCTTTGCATTGCATGTTTCGAAATATGTAACACTCAAAAAATTATTAATAATAAAAATTTAATGCATATATATTATTTCAAATATTATTTGTAAAAATGTGTGTGATGATGATAAATAAAGATCTAAGATGAGAAAAATAAAGGTTTTATTCGCATTAATTTGTACGGTGAAAAACAAACATTAAGACACAGAATTCTCGCATGATGGCTTTTCTACAAATATGAATTTGTTCTATAACATCTTTTTTTTTCACCTTAAAAAAAAACTAATTGCATATTTTATTTAGAAACCTTATAATTATTCAATTCCTGTAATAAAATAAATAGGTACTTTTTTGATGTTTTTTTCCAAATATTAAGCGACCGTGAAGGGGTTAAGACTGGATCTTAAATGTTGAATTCTCCAGAGGATGCAAATGACGTCATTTCATATAAAATAAAAAAGTGTCTTTTACGTCTTAAAACTGAAATATTTTTTGTAATATCTGTATTTATATTTTTTTTTCGTCGGGGCGACACTAAATTCTGAAAAAGTAGAATTCCTACTTTCTGCTTGTATATATGTAAATATATATGTATTTTTGAATAACAACAAAATTTTATAAATACATAATGAAATGAAAAAATAACTACATTCGCATTAAGTTTCCTTTTAACCCGAACTTGTAAATATATAATTTTACGAAATACATATATTTTTTAATTTATCTCTAGCTAAATTTTCAAACTTACATAATAATTCCCAACGCTTTTAACTTAGTTTTAAAAGCACTAATTATTTGAAATATTCATTTCTTTTAAACTATATTAAAAAGTTTCGCATTTCCAGTTTTCAATTAATTTCTAACATAATTCATTCTTTTATTACTCCAACATTTACCCATGCTAGCGCGGTTTTGAATGTATTCTTTGAATTCCGATGGGAAATAAATTTGAGTTCTGGGAAATTCTGCTTACTTAAATAATTTAAGTACGTATAGCAGAATTATCAACAACCTCCACCTTTAAGAATTTTTTTTTTTTTATTTAATGGTTTAAATATTTTGATAAATCCTTTTTAAAATATTATGAAAATTATTGGATATTTTAGATAGTAGTAATATAATAGTTTTCTAGTAGTATATTAGTAATTTATAGCAGTTGTTAAATTTCTTGTAACTTCTTTTTGTATTTATGTTTAAAGAATGAATATTTAATTTCTTGTATTTTCTTTTTGCATTTATGTGTTAAGGCATGAATGAAAGTGTAGTTTTGAATAGATTCGATATAAAATCTGAGATTCGTCTAATGTTTTTTTTTTTTTTTCTGATGAAATAGAGAGATAAAATTTTAAATGTATAGATAGGCAGATAAAGAGAGAAAGAAACAGAACATTAGCAGCGTACGGAAGAATGAGCTATATTTAATGGAATGTTTTCAGAAACATCTATACCCATGCTTTCCTTGCTGATGTAAGCAGAAAGGGCAGAAACACTCAACCAGGCAGCCAACCAAAAATGGCAAAGCCAAAAATCCCTGGCTGAACACCCCCACCACCGCCACTACCAGCATCCGGCCAAAACCATGGCTAGGAAAACGAGCCAGGGCAACATCGGCAATTATAAGAAAAACTAAAATAACAGCACAAGGTAAGCTTATGCCAACAAAGTAAAATCAGAAGAATACAAACATTAAAGTCATTTACATTGTAAGTTGTTAAGACTAATGATACTGAAGAAAAATAAAAAGCTTAAGTCAGTGAAAGCGAATGTACAACAATTAGAGTAATTTACAGTGTTTGACATATGATTTAAAAGTTGAAATAACTAATAAAAAACAGGTATAAGCACAGCAGATTAGGACATTCCTGAATTTACAAAGTCAAGCAAGTGTCCACTGTCCCAACGAAAAATAAGTTTGAAAATGTCAGAACTTGTACTTTATGACAGAATATAGTTTATTAAGTTCATTATAAATCAGTCTTAGTCTGGGATAGCTTGATTTAGAGAACAAGACATTTTGCATGTTCCAAGAAAGAGATCTGTTACATATAAAATAAAAAGAAGCAGGCATTAACGTGTATCTTCTAAAGAGATAGCGTTTAGCATCGCTGACGTTACCACAGTTACACTTATTATTGGGACGTTTTCCCATTTTGTATAAATAGCTGCGGAAAGCTCCGTGAGCAGAGATAAAAAAAGCAGAAAGTTCAGAATAACACAAAAAAGGTCTTCATGGTTCGTACAGATACCGTTATTTCGCGAAATTTCGCCTTCCTTTGAGAAGAGATTTTCTATGAGATAATACTGGTGCGAAAAATTTTCTGGTCTGCAAAATTCAAGTAGGCGTATGAACCAGGGTCTTGTCTGGGACACGAATTACAGAAAACGTATCACGGCCTTTTTCACTGCTAAGCCACTTATTCCTCCAGATATGGACAATATTATTATTAAAATGCCTTTTCACTAAAGAATGAGGAATAGGAACATCAAGCACAGAGTCATATTTACCCCTCTCAATAACTGATTTAGCTAAAATGTCGCTGATGTAAATACTCGAAATAAAAAAATGTTTCTTTAACAATAAAACAAGGGTCAAATGACTCTTTTTTAATTTTTTCTTGGAATTTCTCAAACTAAAACATTACGAAATTTCTTTATATTTCACGACTTTTATTAAAATATATGATCATATTATTCATTAAATTGCCTCGTCTCCGAATAGAACTATTTTTTTTAATCTAAAAAAAATATTTTAGGCTTAACTACCGCAAGGGGTCATTTGACCCCTGAATAAATTTATGTTAAATCATAAAGGTATAAATGTTTTATTTTGTAAGAACGTTAGTAACTTGCGTATTTTTTTCTATTTCATCATTTATTCTACTGTATTACATCATATTTATTAATCCTTTCAGGAGCAAAGTATTTTCAATGCTAAACTGTTGAAGTAAAGAATTGGCACCGGAATTGACGAACAAATTTATTTGTAAATATGAAAAAGGCTACATTTCACATACATATTAAATGCAAAAGATTTTACCAAAATTCTAGTGCCATTGTGGCATTTGGGAAATAAAATTAAGTGGTTTCTTAAACATACCACCGCTCCTGAAAGAGTTCATGTGTGATGGTGGAATTAGAAATTGACTTTATTCCGGATGAGATTCTAGTTTGAACATTTCAGGTTATATCAAGAACGAAATAACCTTAAAAATATGTGATGAACATGAAACAAATTTGCACAAAATTTCTTTATTAAATTTTCGGATTTCTTGAAATAATTGTTTTCTTCACTTTTTTGCGTAATTATATATATATATATATATATATATATATATATGTGTGTGTGTGCGTGTGTGTATTTATACAGTCTGTTACAAAAGTATAAAACCACAACATTTTTTGCTGTTTAGGTAATTAAAGAAATATTTCAATCAAATAAAGAAAATTTTACGTTAGTACATCAAATTTTTAGTAAAATGTAGCAATTTAGAGAAATGAAATTAATTTGGAAAAATTAAAACATCAACATGGTTCGGACATTTTTCGCCCAGTTGGAAATTTACATCTAATATGATTTGTTTACCAATTAGAATAATTGTGTTAAAATTAATCTAGTGTAAAACATCAATATAACAAAAAAGTGTCAAAAAGAACTGTTACAAAATTATAGGACTACCTGTGGTAAAGAACAGTTTTCTCAAATTTAGTAAGATGTTGCTCCACCATTTCTCTGAATAACTTCAAACACACGATATGGCATAGAGTTTATTAATCTTTTATGGAAAGATTCGGGAATATTGTCCCATTTCTCCATAATGGCCATTTCTAACTCATATGTTGAGTGATATTGTTTGTTATTTTCATACACTTGGCGAGACAAATAACCCCACAAGTTTTCTATGGGGTTTAGGTCAGGCCTTCGACTTGGCCAAGGTAGAACATCAATCTTTTCTCTTTTAAGCCACTCCTTTGTTGAATTCGATGAATGGCTGGGAGCATTATCTTGTTGAAACTTCCATTTTGCACCTCCTAAAAATGGTCCGAAGGTCCGAAGAGTATCAGACTTCGAAATAGCATTCGTTGGTAACTGTCCGAGCTCACTTTCCCTTCAACTCTTTGGAGATCGCATTTTCCTGCATATGAAAATGCGCCCCACACCTGAACGGAACCGCCTCCCATCTGCTTACTGAAGAATTCGCGAGATCTTTGCCTTAAATCATGCCAGTAGTAATTATTGCCATCTGGACCATCTAGATTGAATTTTTTCTCGTCTGAAAACAATATATTTCTCCATGCAGAGTTCCAGCACATGACATTTTCTGCCCACTTAAGACGAGCTTGTGTAATTTCAGTACTAGTGGTTTACTTTTTAATTTGCGGAGAATAACACCAGCATTAGATTTCAAACTTCGCCACACTGTTGCAAGCGATACCTTTTTAGTCACCTGTTGTGCTATTTTACGAGTCGACTGGTATTTTTTCGTTGCCAGTTTGACAATCCGCCTATCATCACGATCTGATAACTTCTTTTTGCGACCAGATCGTTTATGCGTTCCATACTATTCTTTTTTATTTAAAACATTATGAATCGCAGTTTTAGAATGATTAAGAATCTTACTTATTTCACGTTCAGACTTTCCTTTTCCTTTGTAGAACCAAACTCTTCTCTCTTCTATTTCAAACAGCTCACTCCGACGAGCCATTTTACTAATAAATTCAAAGAGTCAGATACTATTCAGAATTTCTCCACTTTATTCTTCTTTTTAAGCTTTACAGATTGTTTAGGTTACAGTGAAATTCTGAATTCAAAATAAAATCGTCTGCTTTATTAATAATATAATAGTGGTCTTATATTTATGAAACAGCGGGGTTGCGTAAAATCGTTTGGCATGAAACAAAAAATTATTCAAACTTTTTATTCCTGGGCTGAATAAACATTATACAGTTATTTCTTTTCATACAACTACATCTAAATTCAAACTAATATTTTCTTTGATGAAAAAAGGTGAAATGCTAAGTGGTCTTATAATTTTGCAACAGACTGTATATATATATTCTTTTAAGTTTAATAAATAAACAATTTGTAATAATTATTTGAACAGAAAATGTTTTATTCATACACCAGAGTGTATCAACTGGTATATTTTTCGCAAAATATCGTAAAATATATAATTTTTTATATATGGGTCATTTGAGCCCTTTCAGTAGGAATAGGTATAAAAAAAAATATCGGTACGTTTGGTGTTAAAAATAGCATATCTATATTATAAAGGACAAACATATCTGTGCGTAACGCATACGTCATTTTGCGAATGGCAACACTTTGAAATTCTAAATAAAATTTTGGTCTTGCAATTTTCTCTACTGCAAATTTTTAAACTTCTAAACATCGCACATTTTAAAATTTTACACCGTCGTATAAGGAAAGAAATGCTCTTTTAAATGAATTTCTTTGAAAGCTGTATCTTAATTTATTTTTCAGATATTAATTTTTTTGTAGTTTTTAATACCATTTTTCTTATCGTGGCAACAAAGGTACACCATTTCTATTGAAAGTTATTGAAAGTAAATGATAAATAGTCGAAAATAGGAGATACTGTATCTTTTTGTCGCTATTTTCTCATAAAACCTGAAAAAAAAAAGTTGTAATTAAAATATTGTCTATGTCAATAATATTGTCTGTTATTCCGTGTCAATGACGTCATATGCATACTTTTCTATAGACGAAGTTTAAGATTGGATTGTAAAAGTGGATTGCTTTAGTGGATGCAAATGACGTCATTTAAAAAAAAAAGCGTGTATTTTAATTCTGAAACCCGAATTATGTTTTGTAGAAGTGCGTCATTTTCACAGCCCAGCTGCTTTGAAATTCTTCACAGGTGAAAATGCTTCACTTTTGAAAATAATATAATCGAAATAACACATTGATGAAACGCAATGTTTTACAAAAATTTGTGTCTTTATAAGAGAGAGGTGACATGACAATAATAGAGATTTATATTACAGAAATTGATGATTCTCTCCTGGATGGATTTGCTTCGCCGAGTTAGACAAGCAAATAAATAATTCGTGGTTTAAAATAATATGTTCCTGAACTTTTTGTCCAAAATTCTCCATATAGGATTAGGATTTTTTTTTTCAAATGGAATTTGTTTGCAAAGTTCACCCCAGTTTACTGATTGTCTATGAATTTAAAAACATGTAATATTTTTTAATTTATCTATGTATATCACGCGGAGCTCTATTACGAAAAATTAATCCGTTTGCCCTTAAAACAAAGAGTTCATCATTTTCTTACGGCTAATTTCCATTAAAAAATTTTCCTATGAATAAATAAATAAAATAATATAAATAAAACAGAAATTTAACAGACATGTATAAACTCTGAAATTATCAGAACATAAAAGGATGCCATAAGCAGCAAAATCTTGGTCAAATAACTCTTAGCATGCGGCAAATAAGAAAATATAGCTTTTGATAAATTTAAAAAATTTATTTGATTGTATAATTCATATTTCCCATATGAAAATTCTTTTTTAATGTAAGTAAGCAATCTAAAAATTTTTTTCCATGTAAGAAAATTATTAATTTTCAATTTAAAAAAATGTTTTCACCTATATTCTTTAACCCGGGAAGCCCGGGTACGATCCCCTAGTTAATTGAATGTTGTGGTCATGTGTATACAAAGAATGTTTTACCTCTTCATGCCCTTGGCCACATACGCGGACGTTTAGCTTTTTTATATTTATAGTTACTATCAATAATAAAAAGAGCAACAATTTAACAATAATTTATTCACTACAGAGTTTCTCAATAAGAGAAATAAAAATTTTATTATTTGGCTGCACTGATGTTATTTCCGACATACAGTTAGTGATATAGAAATAGCGCGAAGTTATTTTTTGGCAATCAGTTTTGTTGAATTGTTTAAAATCGTTCATATTTGATAAAAATAATAGCAGATATATTAAATACAGGATGTCTACAAATTATTTCGGCAATTTCGTAAGTTAAAGGCTTCAAAAATATTAAATGTTATTAACTAGTTGAAAGTTAGACTAGTAGTAATATTGCCGAAGTAAATTCATAGATGGCGTTAGGTGTATAACTGACGCTACAGCTTAACGAGCAGTAATCATTCTTGTTCGGCATTACGATAATGGAGACGTACAGCGGTGCTGAAAAAGCGAAATGCTGTCTTTGGTTTCATGAAACTCTTTCTGCTGTGCAAGTCGCGTCGAACATTTGTAATAATGGTAAACTTGAACTATTTTTCTATATTATAAATATTTTCTATATTTTATATTCTATATTCTTTCCTGTCAATTTCATTCAATAAATTATTTTTTTTGACCAACTAATTTGTAAGACACCCTACCCTGTATATTAACTTTTAATAATTTGCAGAAATGCAAGAAAGAATACTGTTAGTTTTTTTTATTTTATAAGAAATCATCTCGCTCATAAATTACTATTAACACTCAGCGACCTCAAATGAGGACGTTATTTTTTTTGTGAATTTTTAGGGTTTCGTTCATCTGACGAAACCCTATTCGTCTCGCTCCTCTGTCTGTCTGTCTGTCTGTCTGTTTGTCTGTCCGTCTGTCTGTCCGTCTGTCTGTCCGTCACAGAGCCCGTTCTCAGAAACTATACATGTTGGAGACATGAAATTTTGGGTACTTATAGCGGAACACCTCACATCATACAACAAATCATAAAATTTTGAAAAAGTCGTACATTTAACCCTTTGGGCTCCCGCAAGTGTATTTTAAACAATTCTTTCTAAGTGAGCTCCTAATTATGTTGTAGACATGAAATTTTGGGTACTTATAGCTGAACACCTCACATCATACGACAAATGATAAAATTTTGAAAAAGTCGTACATTTAACCCTTTGGGCTCCCGCAAGTGTATTTTAAACAATTCTTTCTAAGTGAGCTCCTAATTAGTTTGGAGGCGTGAAATTTTGCTTACTTATAGCTGAACACCTCACATCAAACGACAAATCATAAAATTTTGAAAATGTCATACGTTTAACCCTTTGGGGTCCCACGTGTATTTTAAACAATTCTTTCTAGGTGAGCTCCTAATTAGTTTAGAGGCGTGAAATTTTGCCTACTTTAGCTGACTATAGCTGAACACCTCACATCAAACGACAAATCATAAAATTTTGAAAATGTCGTACGTTTAACCCTATGGGGTCCCACGTGTATTTTAAACAAGTCTTTCTAAGTGAGCCCATAATTAGGTTGGAGGCTTGAAATTTTGCATACTTATAGCTGAACACCTCACATCCAACGACAAATCATAAAATTTTGAAAAAGTCGTGCATTTAACCCTTTGGGTTCCCACACGTGTATTTTAAACAATTCTTTATAAGTGAGCTCTTAACTAGTTTGGAGGCGTGAAATTTTGGGTACTTATAGCTGAACACCTCACATCAAACGACAAATCATAAAATTTTGAAAATGTCGTACGTTTAACCCTTTGGGGTCCCACGTGTATTTTAAACAATTCTTTCTAAGTGAGCCCTTAATTATGTTGGAGGCGTGAAATTTTGCATACTTATAGCTGAACACCTCACATCAAACGACAAATCATATAATTTTGAAAAATGTCGTACATTTAACCCTTTAGGGTCCCGCATGTGTATTTTAAACAATTCTTTCTAAGTGAGCTCCCAATTAGTTTGGAGACGTGCAATTTTGCATACTTATTGCAGAACACCTGAGGCCAGGCAACAAATCATAAAATCTTGAAAAAGTCTTACGTTTAACCCTTTGAGCTACCACATATGTATTTGAAGCAATTCTTTCTAAGAGATAATTCTTTCCTAATTAAGTTGGTGACATGAAATTTTGCACATGTATAGCTGAATGCCTCAGACCACACGACAAATCATAAAATTTTCAAAAAGTCTTTTATTATTTACCCCTCTGGGCTCTAACTTGTGTATTTTAAGCAATTTTCTAACCTCCGCCCTTTTAACCCGAGGAGAAATTTTCCAACTTATGCCGTCACCCCTTTGACCATTCTTTAATATTATGCACCATAGCCTTATATATTTTAGTTCCATTTTTTCCGCCAGGTGCGCCTACTTATCTCGGGTGCTATGGGCCCAATCCCCTCGATTAATATATCTACGGATAGTATGTAAAACGGATTTTCGTTCGGATACAGGTTTGTTTAGAATCAAGTGCGTCCCCTGGTTGTGAGATGTGGAACTAGCAGATATTTCAAAAGGATAAAATGGATAAAATGTTTTGAAAGGAATATTAAACGAAACCCTCTGTGCGATCTGTGATCACACTTACCCACTTGTTATTGTTTTCTCCCTCCTTTTTTTTTTTTTTTTTTTTTTTTGCTTCTTGAAATTCTATTAACCTTTTATCTGCTGACGGTTCTTATAACTACCATTAAAGTAACATGTTATAAAATTCATTTAATACATCGATTAGTAGTAATAAAGTTTAGAATGAGTTATAGATGCATTACATACCTTTGCAACTTTTCAGATTTTTTGGCGTTAGGGGGGAGGGTTTTTTTTTTCAATTCAGAAATATTTCTATATTTCTATTGTAATACCATTATATTTGTACATAAAAATATTTAAAATAACAAAAAAAAAAAAAAAAAAAAAAAAAAAAAAAAAAAAAAAATTGACCAGGGATTGCAATGTTGCATAAAATCCCTATAAAGTCAAATTTCCAATTTAATCAATCCTTCTAAATCCTTCAATCCTTCTAAAATTTATTAAATGATTATATAAATTTCAAAACTTCACGAAAAGTGCTTTAAAATATAAAATTTTCATGAATTCATAATTCAGTACATAAAGGGTTAATATAAAATGAATAATTCGTAAAGAAAAAAAAAATATGTGACTTTTTTTTTCTCACCATAAAAAAAATCGTCCCTGAAGAGGTTAAGTCAGTCCATTACAACATTTCTAAAAGATGAATTTTTAATGATGATTCACAAATTTTATATGCCAACCATAATAAAGTCAAGAATAACAACCTTTCTTCCCTGTATCATTGCAAATTGTTAACTGCTGTGCACAGTAAAAAAACAAACAAACAAGCAAAAAAAATATTTGTTAATCTAAGAAAATGTAATATAAACACGGACTAAAAAATGCAATAAACCTTTCGAAGTTACTAACGATTTCGCAAAGCGATCTTTAACTTTAGAAACCTCAGATCCATTACGTTTTTGAGACTTAAAGAAGCATTAAAAAAAAAAAAAAAAAAAAAAAAAAAAAAAAAGGAAAAGGAAAAGAAAAAAAGAAAAGTAAAAAAAATGCAATTTAACAAATTACAACGACCATTTGGAAAATGATTTTTTCAAAGACTAAAATTTAAGACATAAAAAATCGCACGGAGGCCGCAAATTAAACATTAATAGTGTTTTTCAGACGTTAATTTATGTGCTTTAATTTATATTGCGGATCGTTGGAAAAAGAAATTTATTCATCGTTGTCACGTCATCCAGTGCTATCTGATAGATGGACGGTGACATTCCCCAACTTGGTTTATTAGTGAGAAATTTTCAGGCTAGGACATCGGCCACGGTAGAGCAACAGCACGTTACGCTGTCGACCCAGGTTCGATTCCTGGCCCCGGCTAATTTTTCACTCCAGTTGGGTTTATTGTATTTAATTGTATTTATAGTCTGCCTTAATATATGTGTACCTTTAATAAAGTAATAGTGTTATTACACGTAAAAATTCCAAGCAACAGAAATCGCCTGCAACTCGTACGTAATATCCACCTGAAACGTATGTATTATCCAAGCATTTCATTGGCTGTTCGGGAAAAGGCTTTTCCATCGTCAGATTTCCAAGAAATCTGACGGCCAATTTTAAATGAAATTTATTTCTTAAACTTCTAAACATCCCACACTATTACTTTTTACACCGTCGTATAGAGAAAAAAAATGTACTTTTAAATGCAACTTCTTTGAAAGCTGTATCTCAATTTGTTTCTGGGTTATTAATATTTTTTGTAGTTTTTATCACTTTTTTGTCATAGTAGCAACAGAAGTAATCATCTCTGTTGAAAGTAAAGGGAAATACATATTACTGTATAGACCAATCAGAACATGAATAAAATGCGGATTAAACCAATAAAAACCTTCAGATATGCTTTTGATTTCCTACCCTGACGAGAACAATAACCATTTTTCCAAATGGTTAAAAAGAAAATTATTTTGCTGCCACTGAAATTCGAAGACGTTTCTGGGTAGTTTTTATTGTGTATTAATCAGTTTTCTCTACTCCGAATAAAGTTGGTATTAATTCTCAATAAACATTTGCAACTGCATAACTGAATTTATACATACAAAAGTAATAAAATAATACTAATTTTAATGTTAAAATTAGTTCTATCAAATTTTTATGTTTGTCTGTAAAATATGTTATTAAACACGAAAATTTTTACTTTGGAATTTTGAACATTCGAAAAACATATATTCCGAGTTGAGAAAACAGATTAATACACTTAAAAATTTACTTGGAAATTTGAGTAAACAAAAGAAACTTAATGTTTGATGAACTGATAAATTGATTGCTTGATTAACTGAATGAAACTTTCCTTAATGCTCCTTTAAATTACGAAAATGTATTGATTTCTGAGCTTTATAAAGGTATTGAACGCTTTTCAAAATCTTGAGTATTTCGGAAGTGAGTGTATATTTTCGTTCGTGGTTATATTATATTTTTCTGGATTAAAAAACCTTTAGCTTCTTATCAATTTCCAACAAAGTTGAAAAGTGTTTATGAATTCGGTTTGTCTGTTTGCCGTCTGTCTGTCTGTCGCCTGTCTGTCTGTCGTCTGTCTATATTAAAAAGATTTTAAATTACGTTGTAAACATATATTTAAAGGAAGTTGACTATTCTTATGTTGATTTATTGAAATGTTTATGAGTTATACGACTTTAATTTACGAATTATGAATGTTTTTTAAAGGAAGTTGAGTATTCTTATGTTGATTTATTGAAATGTGTATGAGTTACACGATTTTAATTTACGAATTATGAATGTTTTTTTGGTATTTTCAGCGTTGTTTATATTTTTATACCTATAACTTTTAAAATATAGATGTTATTGTCATAAAAATAATCTAGTTTATGTATAACATTATTATATTTATTATGGAATTCATAAAATTTAGTTATTTTTAACAGTTTTAAATGCATATAGTTTTAAGAAAAGAACATTTTTTAGTTAATTTCACACAATTCTTTTATATAATGAATTAAAAAAAAATTAGTCACTTATTTAATTGTTTATGTCACATTTTTATGACATTTTTAATAATAATTAGCAATTTTAAACTTAAAAGTTTCAAAAAATTAAAAAAAAATGTTTTGAAAGCATAGGGCTTGCATAAATAGAAAGCATTTTGAAAGCATAGGGGGGAAAGCTTAAGGCAGACAGATACCTAGGACAGATACCTTAGGACAATGCTTTGATAAATTGTTTTGCAAGCGGTAACCCTTGATTTGTAAAATTATTATAAGTATTACATTTTTGATAGACCAAATATTCCTTTTCAGCATTTTTTTTCTTTAGGATCTATTCACTTCCTAACTGGCCATTCCTTTTTAACCTTACACTGCACGAAATATTTTTTTTTGTAAATATGATTCGTATACTTATGTTTAGGATTAGAATAATTTTAAGGACAATTATAAGAATAATTAATTTTTCTTAGGATTAGAATTATTTTAAATACCACATATTTTAAAAAGTAATTCTAGCCCTTATTTAATAGCAGAGTTATAGGACTACATAGGCCAAATATTTTTATTTGAATATTCCTGTAGCGTTGAATTGAATTTGCTTAATAAAGGTTCAATTTTAATTGATTCATATATGCATCACTATGCAGTGTACGATTAATGTAATTTTCATTTATGTTTCTACCGCTCCACTTGCAAAGAAAACAGGGAATTTAGTGTACCCACTCTGTTAGGAGTTTCAGGACTTTAAAAATGAAAAAAAAAATTACCATTTTTAACCCTACACTTCACGAAATATTCTTTTGGATGTATAATTTTTATATTTATATTTAGGGTTACATACAATTAATTTTAACGAGTAATTCTACGCCTTATTTAATAGAAATACATAGGGCGAATATTTTTATTTAAATTTAGTGGTCGCGTGGAACTGAATTTATTTAATAAAGTTTAAATATTAGTTGATTCATAAATGCATCACTGTGCAACGTACGATTAATGCAATCTTCATTTATGTTTCTACTGTTACACTTGCAAAGGAAACAGGGGGGTTCGTGTAAAAAATTTTAATGGGTTTCAAGACTCTCAAAAAAAAGGAAAAAAATGGCCATTTTTTTCCATACACTCCACAAAATATTCTTTTGGAAGTATGATTTTTTTACTTATGTTTAGAGCTAGATACCATAAATTTTAAAGAGTAACTCTAGGCTTTATTTAATAGCAAAGTTCTACGATTACATTACATAGGTTCGAAAATTTTTATTTAAATATAGTGGTAGCGTGGAACTGAATTTGTTTAATAAAGGTTCGATTTAAATTGATTCATATATGCATCCCTGTGCAGTGTATGGTTAATGTAATCTACAATTATTTTTTCTACCGCAGTACTTGCAAAGGAAACGGGGAATTCGTGTACAAACTTTGTGAAGGGGTTTCAGAACTCTTAAAAATGAAAAAAAAAATGACCATTTTTAACCTTACGCTCTATGAAATATTGATTTGGAAGTATGATTTTTATACTTACATTTAGTGCTTGATACAACAAATTTTAAAGAGTAATTCTATGCTATATTTAATAGCTGACTTCTGGGATAGTGCGAATATTTTTATTTAAATATAATGGTAGTCAGGAACTGACTTTGTTTAATAAAGATTAGATTTTAATTGATTCATATATGCATCACTATGCAGTGTATGGTTAATGCAATCTTCATTTATATTTCTACCGCTATACTTGCAAAGGAAACGGGGGGATTTGTGTTCTCACTTGGTTAAGGGGTTTCAGATTTTTTAAAAATGAAATAAATGCTATTTTTAACATTTAATATCTTAAAATTATAAGATTTTAAAACACAATTTTTAGATGGATGAAAGATATAAGTATTTTTTTTTCATTTTATATATTTAAATAATTTAAGATGCAGAATTATAATTCATAGGGAGCTTCAAACAGTCACACATTTGTCGAGCAGAAAATTGGTATTACAGCTTACGCGCAGAATTGCAAAATAAATTTTACATCTAGAATAAAAACTTTGGTCCCTAATTACACATTAGATTATAATAATTACCCTGAAAAAAATTTATATTTAAAGCATTTTTATATTTTTAATGCAAAGTTGCATTTATCTAAAACAAAATTTTGGAAATTTCAAGAGTATAACCACCTTCAAAAATATTTATTAGAACAATAAAAAGAAAATTTTAGGTTCAGTTTATGCAGACTAACGTGATACATATCTTTTGAAAATTTCCTGAAAAAAGATTGAGAAGTTTTTGAGATTTCCTGCGCATTATGTCCAAAAACGTCATTTTGTGAAAAATGACTTCAAAGATTCGTAAACGCCGCGCCGTTTCAGCTCTGCATTTGTATAATTCTGAAAGCCATAACTCTCCTAATAAGAATTTCAAGGAAGCAATTGTGTCAAAATGTTCCGAAAAGATAAGAGTTTAATATAACAAGAAATTAAAATTTTGAAAATTTAAGAGTCTAGACATCCCTTAAGCAATCAACATAGAAATCATATGCAGATCGTAGAAAATTGTCCATTCGCGGTCTAAATGTGAAAGGATATTAAAAATCAAATCAAGATTTTTATTGCTCTATTTCAATTGAATTGGATGCCCAACTGCTATGCATGCTCACTTTCCCTTACGCAACAATATTTTTTTTTTCAGACTTCTTTTTGGGCAATCAATAAAAACTTTTTTTCATCATGTTTATGCGTCATTTAAAAACCTACCACGAACCCTCGAATATTGCTGTAGTAAATAAATTCACCCTGAGGCAATTTAATCAGTTGATAGGAATATTATAATATATGTTAGTTTCTTCTTTATTTATTAGTATTTTAAGGCACAAATTTACGATTCTGAACTCATAAAAATTGTGTTTTTAAAAACGGTGTTCTGGATAGATCGTATAGCAAGCATTTTATAGTTTTGGATTTATATAAAAAAACGCAATTACCTATATCGATCCTGTCCTTTTTTCGTAAAATAAACTATTTATATATGATATTTAATTTCTTAACAATAATGGAATGCAATAAATGAAGTGTAAACAAATGATGACCTCCAGTAAAATAAAATAAAAATAACTTTATTCCATTAGATGAGTAATAAGATCGGTTTCTTCCTCCTTGGCCATAATATTTTTTACAAATTAACTGAATTAAATATAGGGGATTAATTATGAAGGTTCCGCAAATTATCTTACTAATTATTTTTTTATTAACGGAAATAACTTTTTCAGCTAAACATCGGCGTCACCTGAACGAATGGAAATGCAAACTCGACGACGGCGTCTGATAGGTGCGATTGAAATCAAATTTTATAAAAACGGGTTTCCAAAGTAAAATCAGGCAAATTTGAAATGATAAGATTAAAAACACATGCAGCCGTTTACCGGAGGAGGAATCGAATATGCCGATAGCGTAAAGTCATCCGTGACGTAATTGGCTACACTCAACGCTCTTCTCACCGAAATTATGCGCACATATACGGCACAAATTATACAGCACAGGAGAATAAACAGATAGCTTTGGACACCGGATTAACATGTAGATCGCAAAATAAAAATAACTCTAGCAACATCAAAATTTGCCCCCATCCCCTCGAGTATTAAAAAGTTTGAATGATTAAAAGAAAAAAAAAAAAAAGAAAGGTATGCATTATTGAATTCCCAAATAAAACCTTGGTGGACAGACAAAATTTTTGATAGCCAAAACAAAAACAAAGTAAAAAATCTCATACAAATGTTTATAAACACGCATAAATAAGGTTTTATTCCTCGTAAATATGCAAAAATTGTAAAAATTAGATTGTAATTTATAATAAAACTGTACGTGATGGAATTTTTTCCGCTATTTTTCCAGAAATCAGTGCAACGATCCATAAATCTAAAAAAAAAGAAAAAAACCCACCCAATTCGGAGAATTTTTTTTCATTACAGAACCTACGTTATTTAACTTTTATTTATATTTACTTTATATTGTCTTAAGATATTTTTGTTATTAATGTTTTTGAAACTGTTTTTTTATATTTAAGTAAACAAATACGCATATATATATATACTATATGTATATATTTAGTCTTAAATTTTTTTCGCGCAATTCTTGCAGTTTAGTGACTTTCGAAGTTTTTAAGTAGGGTGTAATACTTTTAAATTACCTTTTTGAAAATGGGAAATGTAATACATTTATATGCCTGCATGATTAGAGGATCGCAGTACCTTATTTTGTTGTGGTATTTAATTATCTTTACTCTTAGAAGAACGGTCATGTTTTAATTTTCCTAATTAGGACTTTTTTTAATATGATCGAAGAGCGACTTTCTTAAAAAGAAGACAATAAATACGGCTTTCTAATCCTACCGTATCGACATACATCTAATCATTATTATATCATTTTTTACTTTAATTATTGAAATGTTCACTTTAGTCAATCAAGAATAACGTAGCAATTATTATTTATTCCCTTTTCTTAGCAATTAATCAGGCTAATGGCAAGAACGAAGTATATAGCATTGAAGCTAAACAAGTAAATTTAATGAAAATATCATTAATAGAAATGTATTATTAGTAGCTTTTATGTAATTAATGAAGTAATTATATGGAATAAAGACAGAAAAATTAAAGCTTTTTCCTAGAAAATTCCGTTCAAACATAAATTAATTTTTTAAGCAAAAGTTATTAAGGCATTAGTAGAATAAATACAATGCATGGCATTGTTATTTAATTAGATTTCAACTACATCATTAATCTTAGAATTTTACATACAAATTGTTACAAATTTATCAATTAAGATGACAAAATAGCTTTCTAATCACTAGTACGTTTTTCCTTTTTTAAGTTTTGTTTCTTTTTGTTTTTCGAATTACAAATTTAAATATTTTAATAACAATTTGTAATTTGAATTTTATAAAATAATTAATCTGTATTTTATTGTTTAAAACATAAGTAAGGCTTGATGAATGCTTGGAAACAAAAGAAAGAAAAATGCGATGAAATATTCATAAATATGTTGGCTTGATTTTACTAAGACTCTCATGTACGAAATTGTACCTCGAGTTTCAGCATAAAAAGCTATTTGTTTTGAAAACCTGTTTAACAAAAAATAACTAAGCAATTAACAGCAAAACAACATTTATATTCAACACAACAAAATTCTTCAAGATAATATGTTCGTTATCTGAGAATTTATTTGTAACTCCCTACGAGATACGCACGTCTAGATTCCGAGATAGCTGCCATGTAAATTAACGTACCTTTTCTCAGAAAATACAAAAGATATTCGCATCAATTTTTTTATATACATAATATGAATAATTCCTAATAAAGTTAGGTCAACTTTATAAACACATATTCTTCAGTTTTTTTTTTTTTTTAAATATGCAATTAAAACCGCTTTTAAATAAAAAAAAAGCATTTCTTCAAAAGAAAACTTTTTTTATATAAATTTTGTACACATGTTTGTAACAAAATTTCACTTCAGATTAATCCAGGATATGAGCAAAATATCTAAGTAAGATTACAAACAACAATATGTAGTAGTTTCTGTAAAAAGGAACATCGAAGTTCAAAAAACAAACTTTTTAAAAAATGGAGTTTAAAGTTCATATATGTAATGTATCTGTATGATGTAAACAAACTAAAATACTTAAAAATGTTTGACTTCTTGTTGTCATAAAAAACAAAAGTAATATTCCATTGGAAAGGGGAAAAAGGATTATTTAAAAATTATTTAAAAAAAAAAATATATATATATATATAAAGACTTTTTTCACGAATTTGACTTCCAGCTGCCCTAATTTGCTCAGTTTTAAAAAATATGACCCTATTAAGGAAGACTAAATGATATTATCACGAACAGTGGCGATCTTTTGTAATCGCCATTCATTGGCCTTTAACTGGGGGGTTTTTTTCGGTTCCCAATCCCAAATCCACTACTGTCGCGACAGCTGATGTCTATTATCGCGATTTATTAAGTAAGATAAGTTACACATTTGAAAATCAGCTTGCATAAAATGGATAACTAAAACATATGCCTGCCTATGTGACTTTTATAACGACACTATTGTCTGTGGTAAAATTTACGCTTATATGTTATCTTTTTATGCAGTTTTAGACCTTTTCAGGAACAGTTATAGAGTATACGGGAATTCCTTTCTTCATTTTAATGCAACTTCATGCATATTTTGTTAATTTTAATAAAATTGTTAATTTTAATAAGTATATATGGAATTTCTAATATGTATTTATCAAAAGTAATTCTTACAAAAAAAAAAAAAAAAAAAAAAAAAAAAAAATCTAAAGTATTTTATACTCGCCCTTACTTGTATTTATGCTGCATCAAATGATAAAATATGTAAAGAAATGCACTAGCCGATACTTTTACGCCACGTGATTCCCACCGACCGCAAACGAAAACGAAAATGGCCAAACAGAATTAATACATACATAACTATACATATTTATTAATTAATTGCACGTGTTTATTAAATATACATAATTATTTATTATTTATACAGATGACCCAAGATGGCTCTCTGTGCCTCTGACCAAAACTTTTTATTTTCCTTTAATATAAAATGCAATTAATCTATCAACTATACATAATGATTGCCTAATTATACGAATTTTATCTAATTAATAAATGTACTATGTATACACACCTCGATATATATTTTATAATGATTTTTGTAAATGATCATCTGTTATACTAGAACTTGCTCAGAGAGTATTCGAAACACTTACGGGGTTTCAAACTAAAATTTTTTAATTACTGTTAAGTCTACAGCTTTTAATGATACATGAAAAGCGTCTTCAAAGTTTAGTCCTATATGCATAGCTTGCTTTATAATTTGCACTTAGGTCTTGAATCAGTCACGTCTGATATTATAAACAGTGAAGTTTTTAGCAATAATTAAACAGTGTCTCATATGAGCCGATACAGCAAATCAATGAGTGATGTTTAAAATTTCCGAAGGAAGACGCGAGGTTTTTGGAATACAGATAGTTTCGGTGGAATTTCTGTCCGGCCGAATTTTCAGCAGCATTTTCGCCGAAAACGAATTTTCGGCGAAACTCAGATTTTGGCCCGAAAACGAAAACGAAAACAAATTTTCGGTCGATCTCTATTAAAAACACACGAATCACTGAAATAATAAAATAGTTCATAAAATAGTTCATAAATAGTTCATAATAAAAACGTTTTAAATAATACATTCTAAATGCATCGTTTAAAATATGACGTAATTTTTGTCAATAAATGATTTTTGCACATAATAATTTAATTATTTTAAAGTTTTGTTTTCTTTTTGATATCCATATGTATATAACAATTTCAATTGAAAAGTTTCGTATTTAGGCTTTTTAAAATCTGACAAGAGTAGATAAAAACTGATATTTTAAACTATGGATTAAATTTCCGCTGAGATAATGAAATTTTTAATAAAAACTTGGAAAAAATAGATAAATTAAAAAAAAAATGGTTGGACATGAAAATTACAACCTAGTCAAATATGTGCTTGTAAAAGATGGTTAAATTGCTATACATGGTTTTTGATCCCATAAAGCTCATTTAATTGCACTATTATGGTCGATTTCAACATTAAATAGCATATAAATAATTTGCTTTTTTTTTTTTTTGTTATGTGGAATAGTTTTTTGCAGTATAAACCGAGAAATTGAAATGATCACAATAAATTTGATTAAGACAGCAGACTTAGTTACTTCTTTTTATAATATAGAGATTCATACTTTTATTTTGACATCTACAACATTTTATTTGGACATATTCATGAAAATTTAAATTTAATGAAAAGTCTATTACATTAATTTCATGCAGCATTGTATATAATTAAAACTCCAAGCCTGGTGATAGCGAATTGCAGAGTAAAACTTTTTAATGCAACAATTTATTAAATAAAAGAATTATTTTTTTCACAAAGCACCGAAATGTTTTTTGTGGATCATTTCAAAATAAAAATAAGTTTCACATGTGCTTTCATTCATACAAAAATCTTTCTCAAACCATCGTTTGCTTTTAAATTTGTTAAAATTAGAACAAATTAAATAAATAAAAAATATTATAAGCTGAGAAAATATGTTGAAAGCACATTATATATAGATAATAAAGATGTAATTTAATAATATTTTTCTCTGTTGATACAAAACTAACAAATTTGAAAAACTTATTCATTGATTTTAGCAATGTTTCAAATAAAATTTATAAACGGAAAAATTCATTTTGCATAAAAATTAATTTTTAAATAAAATATTAAAAATGTTGCATATTTTCCATTCAACTGCAAAGCAATTATTTCATTCATGGTTGTTACATTTTTATACTAATGCTTATTCTTAAAATTCTATTTAATTTTCTAAATCTGGAAAGCTTATCTGTTACAGATTTGTCAAACATTTAACTTTTTTAAGACACAAAATTTAATTGATTTTTTTTTTTTTTTTTTTTTTCAGAATAAACTTATAAAGAAAAATCTTTCTTTGGATGAATAAATGATGATTTTTTTTATTATTTTTTGATGATTTTGACATGTTAGACATCTATTGGAAAAATTGCAAATGCAGTGCTTGGAATTTTGAAGTAACATATTCGCATTAGAAACTAAAGATATAATAGATAACTTTCCACTCAAAAAAAAAAAAAAAAAAAAAAAAAGATTAAAAATAATTTTTTTTCAAAATTGTTTTTTTTATTAAAGAATAATTATTTGATTTTAAACCATAGGATTTTGTAGATAGCATAAAAAAGCGGTTGCTAAAGAAATTAAAATCATGTACAAGCTTAAAAAACTGTCTACTGTTTAACTCATTAATTTTTTTTTTCTGAAAAAATTACATTTGGTTTATTTTTGTTAATTATCCACTAGAAAAATAATGAAAAAATTTATTTATGTTCCTGTTGGACATAATGTCATAATATCACTCCTGAGTTACATAACAAAAATTGCTCCAAAAATTATAATTTTGAATTATATACTTATTTTAAAGAGTTTACACTCACAATAACAACTATTCAATATAATAATTTTTATAATGCTTTTAACAGTTTTCAGGATTAATAATTTTTAACTTATAAAGATGGAGAAAAAAAACGTCAGTCGAGTGCATTGCAAGCAGTATCTGGTTTGGTTTGGTTTGGGTTTATGACGGCCAATTATCAACATGTGGGATATAGGCCCTGTGGGGGGATGCCCTTCGTGGGGGTCTTTCTAAGGGAATCTAACCCGTATTTACGCTTGGAAAACCAAGGTTAGAAGAATAGTTTCATTTTTCTAAGAAAACAGTTACAATTTCCGTAATTGACATTTTGAGATTATAAATCCGTATAAATCCAGTAAGTTTGGCCTAAATTTTACGGAATATTACTGTATTGCTTTCAAAACAGTACAAGTTTCCATAAATGATGTTTTGAAATAGTTGTTTTTGTTTGGAAAGCAAAGTAATTCATTGTTGTATATACTTGTTTTACAGTGATATTGTTTTTATTGAGATCCCATTATTGGCTAAATATGGCTCTATATTGAAAATATATTCAATGATTTTCCAATAACGGCTAAATAGTATGTTTTACATGAGTTTTCAAGTAAAACCGATAAAAATTATGTCGCCATCCATAATATGTATTTTTAAACAACTCACTAAAATATACTTTTTTTAATAAAAAGCTAACGGATTTTTAGGATATTTAAAAAAATTGAAATCTTATTAATATCTTTTTAAGTCTGACACCATTAAAAAGGAAATGTTACAGTTTACTTTTCATTATGATTTTAAAATAATGTTTGACTTACTATTGTAAGCTGTTAATATATTTTTTTTAAGTTTCTATTAGGATGTTTTAAAAGGGAAAATTTTATTTTAAATTTTAATATTTTTTTATCTATTCACTTTAAAAGATTCACACATAAAATTTAAAACATATCTGAAATATAATAATGAAATTATTATAAAAACGACGTTCATTTAAGTTTAATAAGCAGTAAAGGAAATTTATTTTGATTCCATGTAGTATTTATCTTTCTTTGAGTTTACAGTAGATCATCAGACAAATAATTTGGAAAATTTGAAAAGGTACATGTTTGAAAAAAAAAAATATGTTAGTATTCTTGCAAAACTAAATGAATAAATAAATAAATTAATTAAAATAATATTAAAATAAAATTTGAAAAATATTACAAAAAAAAAAGCAGTTATTACTCTTAATACATTCTTTCATACCTATAATATTTTAAAGAGTAAAATTTATCTATTATAAAGCATGAAACTAAAAAGCTAAATATTCAAAATTATAGGGGAAAAAATGTGTAAAATATTCAGAATTGTATAGTCAATTGAAAAATATTATCTATACGAAAATACCTTCCTTGTTTAACATGTTAGCCTTTGTTTTATAAAAGACATCTGGAATAAGTGACGATATTTGAACTCGTAGTTTGTGAAACTCTGGCGTAATCGTTAACCCTTAAATGCATAGGGTAGAATGCGTTCCCGAAATTTCATAATTCAGAGAATCGGAATTCATACCAGAAAATATAAATGGTAAATTTCGGTTTATTTAATAACGAAATGGCTGTTATTAAATGGAGTGAAATTTTCTTTTTTATTTTTCTGGTGGAAATACGGAATATGTGAATAAAAAATCCAATAAATAGGGAACAATTATTGTATCATAAACGATACCATATGCATTTAAGTGTTAAGGGCACTAATCTGAAAGAGGGCAGTCCCCTGGTTCGAATCCCGTTAAGGTAAGTGTTTTTTATTTCGTGTTGTTTGAATTAAATTGTGATTTTCTGACTTTGATGTAAGCGTGTCCTTGAAAAGCGAAGTGTCAAATTCATAAATATGCAAATTTCGCCATGAAAAATTGTTATATTTTGTCTTTGAGACGAATATTTTTAAATATGGAACTCTGAAAAAAAAAAAAGTGCATTTTCTCTGGAATTTACGGAAAAAAAAAAAAAATCCGTGCGTCTCGATTGCCAGTACAATTTCAGCATTTTAACGGGATTTTTTTTTTTTTTTTTTTTTTTTTTTTTTTACAGTGCACAATTAACATTTTTTTTTCGAAAATCAAGCTGGATGTACGGACTTTCATATAGTTTTCTTCGGATGTAACATGAATACCAGCCAGACACCCTCTTTTAGAAAGACCTCCAAACCAAGGCATCCCTTCTTTAGGCTTATATTCCTCGTGTTCATAATCGGCCATAATAAAATAATCCTATTCCTTCCATAACATAGCGAAGTGCAATATCTCCCCTGAGCTGCTTAATTGCGATGTTACAAAATATTCGTTAACCTCTTGAAAGGCGGTGGTACAATTTTAGACAATTTAATTTTAATCCCTAAATGCCACATTGACAGCAGAATTTTGTAATATTTTTTTATTAACATGAAGTTTTTTTAGTACGCGAAGAAGACCTTTTACTGATTTTCAAATAAATTTGTTTGTAAATTCTGACGTCATTCAACCATATCAGCATTTTACGAATAGATCATGTCACATGTTCAGAAGAATCTGGCATCGCCTCATATGGCGCCCAAATATAAGGCGAATGTGATGCTCTCCATTTAACTTATTAGACTTATTAGCACTATAATAATAAAAATCTAAATTAAACAGTAAGACAACACGTGCTTTTAACGGCAAACGGAGGATTCTGACGTTCTGTGTGGGCTCCAGATGCAATAACAGAATAGAGTATTAGTCGTTGCTAATAGCAACGTGACGTCAATGCAAGCCGCCTATAGAAGTACTTTGCCCCTGAAATAGTTAACTAAAGATGTAGATACTAAGAGTGAGCTGCGAAAGAAATTGTCAGAGTTAATGCGAGAGCTTGACTTGCTCTACATGACCTCAGGTTAAGAGTCACAAGACTGATATGAGATGTTTTTGATAGGATTTATCTTCTTTTTGTAAGTAATCCTCATTTTCTTGACTTCGGGTTATTTTGGAGCATCATCCACTAGTTTTTGCAAAACCCACTCCCTGTCCCTATTATTTGGAGGTTCCCGAAATTTGAGGGTTTAGTTCGCAAAATCACCTAGATAAAAAGAAGTTTCAGGTTTCTAGGCAACTCCGGAACAAACACACGGGGAGGAAGAGATCAAACGTACCCGCAGTTGCTTTCAGGAAAGGTACTATCGATCGCAGCACTAGATACTTGATATTTGTCAAAAAGGTGGTGTTTAGGATACAAAGAAAGATAAGATTAGAAAATCAGCTAAAATTACAACAAATCGAATTTTTTTCGATGTTTCATTTTTTTTTATGAACTTGTCGATTTTCTATTTTTTTTCCCAATTTTCCGTATTTTTAACTTTTTGTACATTAAACACTTCATTTAAATCAATTTTTTCGTTTCTAGGGCTAATAAATCTACTTCAGATTTTTGATGATCGGTTAGTGAGTGAGACAGTTCATGTCCAAAAATCGGAAATTTGATCTCGTATATCTCCTGAACAATAGAAGATAGAAAAGTGAAATTTGAACATTTGGTTCTCTTTGAGAACTACTTTAGATAAACGAATTTTTAGATTTCTGGGCAACTCCAACACATAAATATGGGGGGGGGGGGGGCACGCAAAAGTACCCTGAGTTGCTTCCAGAAAACTGTGCTACAGATGTGCATTCCGGTTTGGCTGGGGAAATTCCGTTTATGTAATCATTAATGACTGCCTAAAATTGTTGCAGAACATTTTGTATTAAATTTATGAAACCATAAAAGCGATAATTTTCCTAAACTGTGTATATTTATTTTAATGTAATAAAATCTTATTAAATTTTTTTTTGTTATTTTTTGTCAAAAATTTCCCCCCTAAATGAATTATTGAATGCCAGGATGCGCGTGTTACACCATGGCGAGGCAGAAATGGGAAAAAAAAATAGAGATTTACATTAAAATAAGGTATATAATTTAGTTCCTATTAGATAATATGCCATGTTCCTAGCATAGTATGACTTAAATGTTTTTTACACAATTTAAAATTCCTTAAAAAATCAATGATTTTGCGTAAGAGAGTGCAGATTCATGCCAAATTTTTCACATTACCGAAAGTTTTGTTTAAGCAAGTTAAACTATTTTGTTCCAAAAATTGTACTTAGATGGCGCTGTAGCCCCATAGCTACACTATTAAGGCAACAGTGGACGTTGAAAATCGCAAAAAACATTAAAAAAATCAATTTTTTGTTTTTTGGAAAAAAAAAATGATCTGGCAATCTTCTACTTTCAACTAAAAAAAATTATTCAAATCCGGTAATTTTATGCAGAGATACAGCTGTTTTTCTAACGTAAACGATCGTTAATCTATACTTAAAACAAAACTTTAAATACTGTTTTCTCAAAATGAGAATTTTCGCCGACAGAATAAGTTCAAAATGCTCCATGCGTCTTAATTTTATACCAATTTTCTTAATACTTGGTAATATTGTTGTTGATATACTTTATTACAAAACTTGCTATTAATATGTGTACATTATTTCGTATAAAGGTAAACAAGTAATATTTTATCATTGAATTTTATCCGAAATGATCAATATTATATGTTTATAATTTTTTTCTGCCAAGGTACTAAGTATAATTTTAAAATGTATACCAATTTTTGATATAATATAATAAAGCTATCCTATAAAAAAATTATAAGTTTCTGAAACAAAATTTAATGCGCATGGAGCATTTTTAATTTGTATCACCAATTTGCATATTATTAATTAATTACTCATTTGCATATTAATATTTTTTAATGAAATTAACAATTTTTCTTAATTATTGCACAAATTATATGTGTATTAAATTTCAAAACAATTGAGCAAAAACTCTAGAAAGTGTTTTTGAACGTCCACTATCGCCTTAAAAAAAAAAAAAAAAAAAAAAAAAAAAAAAAAAAAAAGACTAAAAAACGGAAATTCTACTAGCAATCAAGACGCCAGTACTATTTCCGTATTTTAACGGGAAATTTCTGCCAGGAAACGGAAAATTTTCTGTAATTTATAGGGAAAAATTACCGTAAAAATACGGATTTCTGGAATTTATGGTGGTTTGGGATTTCCGTTAAAATACGAAAATAGTACTGGCGTCTCGATTGCCAGTAGAATCTCCGTTTTTTAGTCCTTTTTTCCATTTTTCAGTCCGGCTTTTTTTTTTTTTTTTTTTTTTTTTTTTCTTTTTTTGTACAGTGTACTAATCACACTTTATGAAGAGGGACTGGGCATAGATGAAATGTCGGACATTTTAGATCCAATTTCCAGGGATCTTCTTACAACGTAACGCAATTTCACCAATGCTACAAACACTTTTAATCTATTAAAATGGTGGGAAAATCGTGTTAAATCGCTTCAGATTGTCACGCAAAACATAAATATACGACATGTACTTTCATTTTAGTATATAAAAAGTCTACGAAAATCATTATTTTTTTTTCAATGAACTACGGGGCTATATTTTCGAATCTGACCGGCAGCAGATGAATGTCTTGAAAGAGGCTAATAAATTTTGTTATTGTTAGCTGTAAGAGATAAAAGCTAAACTGTACTATGTAAAATTCATGATTTTTTTTTTAATGGAACTTTTGACCTTTTTTTAAGAATAGATGAATTAATAATCGAATAATATTAATTGAATTATTGAATCATAATGAAGAGAACGAATATTTTTTCCAACTGTATTAAACCATATTCAAGGCTGGAGTAGCACAGTTGAAGTTTATTCCAACAGAGTGAAAAATGCCCAGACCAGGAATCGAAACTGGATACTTGGGGTACCGTGCCCAATAATGCTTTACCTATTAAGCTATCCAGACGGTACATGGCTGGCATAATTCAATCTTATTTCTTGAACTTAGCTGCGAACTGCAGCGCTAGTTTCATTCATCTGAACTTTAACTATAGCATTTACATGATGAAAGTGTGTTTGAACACGAAAAGTCCTATATACCATGGAATTCGGTCATAATGAAGAGAAAGAATATTTTTTCCAACTGGATTAAATGATATTCAAGGCTAGAGTAGCACAGTTGAAGTTCATTCGAAAGCTTAACAGGTTAAGCATTGGCACGGTACGCCAAGTATCCAGATTCGATTCCTAGTCGACATTTTTCGCTCTGTTGGAATAAACTTCAACTGTACTACTCCAGCCTTCAATATGAATTGTTGAATTTTACATATTTTAATTAATAAATAAAAAATCCAGCTGCTCTACTTATTAAATAAAATAAATAAAAACATTAAATTCTTGAGTAAAAAAATTAAATTTTTAACTATCGAATATTTATTTTTCATAAAATTCATGTTTTGGCCCGCGATGAGTTAACGTATGGACCGCGAATTTCGTCAATTTATAACTGGAAAAAATTGCAATTTTTGTCCATAAGTCGCAGGAAAAAATCGTGAATTTCGCCAATTTGCCACGAGAAAAATGGAAAATTTCGTCAGTCAACTAAGAATTGAGAGTTTTGTCGATGAAGCGCGGAAAAAAATCGCAAATTTTACCAATCGGTTTCTGAAAAATCGCGAATTTTGTCGATCAGGCTCGAAAAAATCGCTAATTTCGTTCTTTGATCGGGCACAGACAGATCATCAATTTTGCTGATTATGCGCGGAAAAATTGCACACGTTGTTGGTCGGCTGCAGATAAATCGTGAATTTCACCAGTCGCGAGAAAGCGGGAAAAAAATGCAAATTTCGTCAGTCAGTTCGAATTTCGTCGACCGAATGCAGAAAAATCACAAATTTTGTCCATTAGGAGAGGAAAAATCTCAAATTTCGTTTATCGGCAGCGGAAAAATCGCGTGTTTCGTTTGTTTATCGCGAGAAAAAAATCGCAAATTTAGACAATTTGTCGCAAGAAAAAATTGTAAAGTTCGTCAGAGTCAGTTAAGAATCACGAATTTCGTTGATCGTGTGCGAAAAAATCTCAAATTCCGTTAATCAGGCTCGAAAAAATAGTAAATTTCGTTGATCGGGTGCGGAAAAATTATAAATTCCGTCTATCAGGCTCGGAAAAATTGAAAAACTCATTTATCGGGCACGGAAAAATCCCGAATTTTGTGGATGACGCACGGAAAAATTGAAAATTTCGTTGATCGGCAGCGAAAAAATAGTGAATTTTGTCCGTTTATTACGAGAATAAAAAGCGAATTTTGTCCAATTACCTCGGTAAAAAATTGCAAATTTTGTGAGTGAGTTAAGAATCGCGAAGTTTCGTTGATCAAGGGGCGTGAAAAAATCGCGAAGTCCGTCGATGAGGGGCGGAAAAATCGCAAATTCCGTTATCGGCTTCGGAAAAATTGCGAATTTTGTCAATCGGTTTCGAAAAATGTGCGAATTTTGTCGATCGACTTCGGAAAAATTCCGAACTTTGTCGATAGGCTTCGAAAAATTGCGAATGTGTTCGATGGGATTTGGAAAAATTGCGATTTTGTCGATAGGCTTAAAAAATTGCGAATTTTGTCGATCGGATTCGGAAAAATTGCGAACTTTGTTGATTGGCTTCGAAAACATTGCAAATGTTGTCGATCAGTCACGTACAAATCAAAAAGTTCGTTATTCTAACACGGAAAAACCGCGAATTTCGTTGATCAGGTGCGTAAAAATCTCAAATTTCTTTGATTGGCTCCTCCTATCCTCTTCATTCGTAAAGTTTAAATTTTTTTTTTCGGCACTAGCTACTTTCATGCCTATGTTTGTTTTTTAGCACTTATAATAAAACAAAATTTACTCCCCCGAATAAAGTCAAGGAATATTATCACTCCTTGAAAACAATCCTTGCTATATCTGTGTTATGTATACAAACGTAAACTGCTGATATATCCTTGCCAACTGAATTAGATATGTTGACTAGGTAGGGGAACCTAGACGGGTAAAACTCCCCCCCCCCCGGTCAAAAACCATATTTTTTATCTGTTTATAGGCCACTGACCTCCTCCCCGGAAAAAAAATTATCTCCGTGTTACTGATGCGGCCGGCCCTCGACAACCCAGACATTTTTGTGAGTGGCCTTTCTCTAAAAAAAGGTTGTGCAACCCTATATTAAAGTAGCAGGTACTTAAAAAAAATTATGTGATCGAACTATCTTTCGATTTAACTTTCAATAAACAACATCGAAAGATCAAATTGTTTTTGTTTTTTTTATTTCGGTAAAGACAGACAACTTTTGAGAAAATGCTGTCAAAGTTGTTGTTTTGAACCGAATTTCCGGACGCGAAAGCACAAAGAAAAGAAAAACACTTCCGTCCTGAGTCGATAATCTCTTGTAATTAAAGATGTGTTAGTTTATCGGGAAAGGAAAAAAAAAGTTTGATTCAATCAATATATACTAGATTCACTAGAAAGTATGCTTTTATATTTAAAAGTGAATGAGAAAATTTGTGAGAAAGTTTTGCGTTGTTGAGCAAAGATTTTTTTTTTTTTTGTGTGTGTGTGTGTGAACTGCATCAATAATTTTTCAACATTTAAACAGCACTCTTCTAATACTATATTTATCCGATTTGTATATTTGGATTTTTTTTTAAGGGATTGCAGTACTTCGAAGTTAGTTCAAGGGAAAAAAGAAATATTACCCAGTGGTGATTTTAAGAGAACAAGGGACATCCAAACTCTTTTTTTTTTTTTTTTATTGCACCTTACATACTATTCAAGGGCACACTATATGAATTATGGCATATATTTATCACATAAGAAAAAAAAAAATTGAAGAAAAATAAGTAATTTTCCTGAATATTTAAAGCGATATTAAGAACTTTCAAAATGTCCCAACCTCACTCCATATCAGTTAAAATCTCCAATATTATTTATGCCAGTTTGGTTTACATATACAAACAAAACAGTGCTTAGTTCTTTGAAACTAAATAGAATTGGAAAAGTTAAAAGTAGTTAAGTGCAGAAATAAGATGCAAAAATTCTGAAAATTTCATAAAATTAAATTTTATTTCTTAGCTTTATATACAAACTAGGGGGCTCTGCCCCCTGCAAGCTACGCTCGCCAACCTCCCGTTCAGACACCGCAGAATCTAAAAGCACGCTAATTTGATCGGTTTTAAAAAGATTAGAGAAGATAGAATTATAATGATAAAGCCTATAGCGATCTCCCTGTAAACGGGTTTCCATTCAATTCCCTTTGATTGCAAAAATTTAAGGCCGAATCAGTTGCTGTTAAGACATCCAATGGTTGTTTTCGTGTTTGATTAAAGAAGTCCAGTTAAACATTTGAAAGGAAGCTAAAATAAAATGAATTAAGTAAACAGAGTCTTTGCCTCCCTTTTTTTTAACAGCGTTATAAAACGATTGACACAATTGAGCAATTTAATACAATTACTACAATTTACCGCTTTAAATCCTTCAAGGGCGGTGGTTCATAATTTTTATTCTTAAATGGCACTAGAATATTGGAATGAAAATTTTCCTTTTATTATTAAGTGAACAAAAGCCTTTTCGTATTTCGAAATTTGTTTGTAAATTATGATGCCATTCACTGATTTCAACATTTTACGAATAGAAGTACCTTGCCCCTGAAAGGGTTAAACGCATATTAATCTATTTATTATTTTAAAGTTTCCTTTCTCTTTTGATATTCACGTGTAAATACAATTTTCAAGACATATTTTTTAATATTTTCCTGCTTTTAGCACGTACTCATTTAATAGTAATTTTAAAGGGCTTTTTCCTGTTTTTAATAGTCACGTGTAAATAATTTTTTAATCGTAAGGAAATATTATTCTTTGCGCTGTTTCTAGAATTGAAAACAATCTCTATAATAATAGCCTAAGTCATGTGACTATCATCAACAGTCCCTTCGCTTTTTATATTCCAGGTGGCCATTTTGGTACTTTAATGTTAGCCAGCCACAGGTGATAAGTCGCCAAATATTATTCTATCGCCACCGTTTCACCTATATTATAAAAGTCCAATTCATGTAACTGTGCTACCATAAACAACTACGGCCCTTCGCTTTTCTTATAAAAGTTTTCCATTTTGATTAAAGAATCAAAATTATTTTTTCGAATAAAAGTAGATGAAAGTTGCTATGATCGCAAAGAATTCTTGGTACTTTTATGTTAGCCGGGTGCAAATCTCGCCAATAACTTTTTTTTAACTCGCCAGTTAGCATTTTTTTATTTTTCGAGTGGTAAATTAAAACGGTACTACTTTGTAATCCCGTCGGCCAAAAATCTATCACCAAATTATAAAATTAAATGCCTATAATGGATGATCGTAAATGTCACATTCACTTGACTATAAGGAAGTTACACGTGTTTACGCCATCAAGTGATTTTTATTTCGACGTTTTATTTTTATCAATGCTATACTAATTTATTTGGGCACAGATGTCATATACGCCTCATATTGGTGCGTTTTTTTTTTTCCGACGCCATTTTGGCGAAAACATCAACAGCAATAAACAACAACATCCGGATTACCATATCAAGCAAAATAACGATACTTTGGCGCCGTTAAGTACCTTTGCGTATACGACATTGCCGTCAGAAAAAAAAAAAAAATCGCTCCAATATTTGTTCTTGCGTTATTTAAAATAAAAATTTTGTCAATTTGTAGAATATGGTGAGTGCTTTGGCGATTTATATAATTTGGCGAAATTGGTCGACAGGATAACTAAGTAGTACATTTAAAACATTGCTTTGAATGCGAAATTAAATGTCAGGATTTCTTGCAATATTTAATCGGGTTTGGCGTGATTTTTTTTACGACAATTGGGCGAAAACCGCATTTTCGAATACCAGTTACATATGTAATTTGAAATTATTTTCTATTATTTTTAAAATGAAATAATAATAAATAAAAAAATTAATTAATAACTATAGAACAAAGCAATTTAGATATATATATATATTTTTTTAAATAAACAGAAAATAAAGGTAAATAAACATTTATTAATAAATAAGCAACAATAGCCGGGGGCAAAATAACGCCCTTTAGATAGTAGTATTTAGTATTTTTCGTTTAGTTTCGTTTAAAAAAAAGAAAGAAGTTAAAGCCATTGATTTTAAATTTTTCAGTTTCAAATGAAAGCTTTGTATTAAATAAAATGATAATGAAATACAAAAAAAAAAAAAAAAAAAAAAAAAAAAAGCATTGTTCTCAGCATAGATTTAAGGGATGCCAAACTGGTCGCCAAATTAGTTTAAAAAAAAATAATAACCCTTTCTTAAATATGAAACAAAATATCTGTTATGATTAAAATGTGAGTTGCCATCATTAGAAAAAAGTATTTAAAATTAGAAAAAAAATAATATTTCAAAAACTAATTCGAATTAAAAAAAATTCTAATGCCAGTTTTGAGATCTGTGGATCAATACGGATTTTTGGTGTTAATTTCATCGCAAAGTATTCCATATTTTAGGAGAAATCGCTGTGAAACAGAATCAGTTATTTAATCAGTCGTTTCATAGAATCGTTTCATGAATTCGTTTCATTAGGATTTTATATATATAGGGTAGATATATAGAATTCAATGTACAGTTTTATTTGTATATGTAAACGAAACTGGAATAAAAAATATTAAGGATTTTAATTCATGTGGATTGAGGTTGGGACATTTTCAAAGTTTATGATAAAGCTTAAAATATTCAAGTGAATTCCTCACTTTTCTCTAAATATATATTTTTAATTTCTTGTGTGATAAGTATATGTCATAATTCATGTAGTGTGGCTTTGAATAGTATTTAATGTGCAATTTAAAAAAAATCCAAAAATGATTTTGAAGGTCATTCGTCCTCTTGAGTTTAAATAATGTATAATTTTGAAGGAGAGCGTTGCTCAATCTTTATATATTGTTTTAATCTGCAATGAAACAAGTAATATAAAAATTTTGTTTTAAAAGCCAATTCCTACTTAGGTCATCAAAGAAAAATTTAATATAATCCCTTAAGCTAATATTAGTTTTTGTTGCATTAAAATATCTCAATTTGTTGATTTTCTATAAGCAAGTAGGTTTACAATGGAACTCTATGGGAATTTGGCGAAATATTAGAAATATCGCCAAGTTGGCGTCACTTTTGGCGACTCATTTTGGCCGCCAAATTTGGCGATATATCACCAAGTTGGCGACAAACTTGGCGGTATTTGGCGACAGAACAGGGTCCCCCCTATGGTAACCCCTTATTGAAAATACTTTCATTGACCTTCAATAACCAATGGCCGCCATTTTGTTTCCCATGCAAAACTAAAATTAATTAATTAAAATTTAATTAATTAATTAATATTTGAAAAAACTGTATTAACATCAATTGTCATCCAGTACAAGTTTAAAAAAATTATTTCAACTTGATAGGATGAATAATGAGTATTTTATTAACGATTGAAAATTTGAACAAGATAAATATATAAATATATAAATATATAAACAAATAAATATAGGGAGAGTGTGAGCTAATAGTAGGAATTGAAAAACAGCTCAATTTTAATATTTTAATAGCTAAATTTTAATGGCACATCTATATTAAGGTAAGTAAGGGTAGTGGGGTAATAATTTATAATGGTGTTTATTTTCTGTCTAATTAATTAATTTATGTGAAAATCTAAGAAAATCTACACTTATTTTCTCAAAATAGTGTGAAAGTAAGAGGGAGTTCAAATACGCTCGATGGATCATACTGCAATTCAAATGTACTTTTCATAAACAGTTGTACAAGATGTTTTTCAAAATTCCTTTAGTTCACTGGTAATGAATTCTGAAATTTGAACTAAAATGTCGAGAATCCCAAATTTCCCGACGCGCTAATGTCCAGGGAAGCTTGCTCCATTTAGAGTCACTAATAGCCATAAAATATAAGCAGCTACAGACCATTTATTTTATAACTGAGTGCATTCGGTTGTTATTCCAGCTACAAAGTGCGCATATAATGAAATATATCTAGATTGTACGAAATGAAGGATCTGTAACTCCTTATTTTCAGATTCTTATGTCTTATTTTTTTTTCAGCTTTGAATACATACAGCTATCTATAGACAATTTTAGAAACTTTTAGTACACAACATATTTCATTGGGTGGTATAGTCACTTTTTTGTTTAAGGTTGATCGGGACCTCCAGTTTAGTGAGGGTTCCAAACCTCATAACAAGCAAACCAGTATAAATAATTAAAGATGTAGCCTATTGACTTGTGATAAATATTTTAAACTCTTCCCTTACCAATTTTTTTTTTATGCAAAAATTCATCATTTTTTTTGCAATTACATCATTGGATTCCATCATTTGCTTTTCACATCACATATCTCGAAAAACTGCCAATCAAATATTATATATAATTTATTATAATATATAATTTATTACAGTATATAAGAATAGTTTCTTTAATTTTAAGGTTCAGGCCGAGTAAAAATATTATAAAACAAATAGCAATGACAAATTATGCCACTCCCGAGTTTTCTCGGGATAATAATGTATATGAATATGTAATGCATACGAATCCGAGATAACTCGGCATAATCAGGGAGGCGGTTAAGTACTAAACACTATAACAATCTTAGTTTATATTGATTCGATAAGTACTGAGAAAAAATTATATTAAAAATAGAATTTGGCTTTGCAAGGCTTAAGAATTTTGTACCTGCTTAGGAATATTAAATATTATCAAAAATGTAAAACATCTTGTTAATTTTCATTGATACATATGCTAAAGGGATATATATATATGTGCAATTTATATAAATTTGTCTTTGATTGCGGTTTCGAAACTTATTCTTACGATATCAAGAAATTTAAAATTTTGTATCAGACTTGAGAAATGAGTAGTAATTTAGTACGCGATAATCGTTATAAGTTTTAATTGTGTTAACGAGCTATTTACATTGGTAAAAGCTATAGAATATAATCATGAACGAAACTTTATGACTACAGATTAAGACTTTTCATGGGTAGAAATGCTTCTGATGCATCTTATATTTAATTTCCGATAAGTGTGGAACTTTCAAAGTTTCAACATTCTTGTGATAAAATTTAAAGGGGAATAAGTTTAAAAGGAATAAATTAAAACGTATCAGAAAGTTTTCAAAAATAATACAGAAGAATAAAATGAATTAAAAAAATAATATAGAAATGTTCCTTAAGAGAGAAGAATAAAACTTTTGCAAAGAAAAAACATTATTTTAATTTTTAGAGATTCAGCTGATTTTTATTGCTTTAGTTGCTTATAAAATAAAATGTGTATTTTCTAATTCAATTCATGAATTTGACAGTTGTATGTAAGTATCCATAATTATTCATTATTTATACATGTGGCCCAAGTTGGCTCACTGTGCCTCTGACCAAAACTTTTTATTTTCATATAAAATAAAATGCAATTAATTCATCAACGACGCAAAATGGTGTTCCAATTATAGGAATTTCATCTAATTAAAAAATGTTTTACGTATACATTCCTGGATTTTTTTATGATGATTTTTGTAAAAGATCATCTGTTATACTAGAAATTTCTTAAAGAGTAACCGAAACACTTCTGAGATTTCACACTAAAAATTTTCTATTGCTGTTAAATCTGCGCCCCACCAGTGGCCGAGAGGTTCTGCTCTCGAAGCTGTTAGACGGGAGGTGTTGGGTTCGATCCCAATCGCGGCCGTCGGCCTAATCGTTCAGAGTTTTCGTGGTTTTCTTCGAACCTTGGTTTACCAAGCGTAAATATGGGTTAGGTTCCTTAGAAAGGCCCCCACGGAGGGCACTCTCCCCCCCCCCTTTAGGGCCTATATCCCTCGTGCTGATAATTGGCCGTCATAAACACAACCAACCTGTTAAGTCTGCAGCTTTTGTTGAGCACTTGAAATCATCTTCAAAGTTTAGTCATATGCATTACTTGCTTTATTATTCGTACTCACGTCTTGAGTTAGTCATGACTGATAATTATAAACAGTGAAGTTCATAGCAATAACTAAAGAGTGTCTTATTTGAGCCCATACAGCTCAAATCATTGAGTAATGATGAAAGTTTTTGAAAGAGGAAAGGGGATTTTTGGTATACAGATAGTTTCGGTCGAGTTCCGGTCCGGCTGAATTTTCGACTGCGTATTCGTCGAAACTCTTATTATGGGATGAAAACGAAAGCGAAACTGAATTTTCGGCCGAACTCTATTATAAATCAAAAACATGGAAGTCAGTAAAGCTAAAGTCAGAACGCTGTAACTCTTTATATAGGGCGTCTAGTTTTTCGAATGCGACCGTTCTGTCGATACTAATCTGTGTGCGCAAAAGTGAAATCTGTATTTTCTTTTATTCTAATTTTACGAAGTGTGTTTGTGGCTCTTGGAATCTGCGGTTACGGATTTTTGCTGTGATTTTATGCAAATTTGGTTACTTTGCCAATTCGCTGAAATTTTATGCAAATTTGGTTACTTTTGCCAATTCGCTGAGATTTTATGAAAATTTGGTTACTTTTGTCAATCCGCTGTGATTTTAGTCAAATTGGTTACTTTTGCCAATCTGTTGAGCATAAAAGCAGGATCAAAAATTTGTATCAGCGGATCTTGGTTCGAGTCCATAAAGGAAAGTTAGACCAGTCAACTGGAATTGGATTAATTTCCGCCACGTGCCATGAGAGTTCCCAAACGTATCGAATTAATCAGTGTGGAGTTTCTTGTTTGGTAAAAAAAAACCCAATTAGTTTGTATTTCAATAAATTTACTCAGAGATCATGGGTTACTATTTTAGTGAAATTTGTATTTCTGTGACATACTATTTGTTTCCAGCGTTAATCTCGCTGGACTGATTGAGATACAACATTGGAATTTGCTTTATTCATGTGTACATCATATTCATATCATCATATATACATCATATTCATAATACTCGTTACCCACTTTTAAATATTGTATAATTTCAATTTTTACGCCTGAAAATTGAAGAAGTAATGTTGTATCAAACAAACAAAAAATTAAGTGTAAGACAATTTACTTATTTTATATGCTTTTAAAATAATTCCCAAGCATAATTAAAAAAAAGTTACTATCATACAACTCTATAATAAACATTAAATTGCTCCAATGATGTTAATAAAGATTTGTAGTAATATAAATAAATATGCAAAACAAAGCGATAAACGGAGAGTTATTACAAATAACATTGCTTGGCCAAGCTTAGTGAAAGGTTCTTCTTCACCTAAAAAAAGTATTTTATTTCGTAAAATGAAAAAAAGTCTAAATTAATTGCGTTGAAACTTTGTATGTAAAAAGATTCTAAACTATATTAGGGCACAGGCTACCTATTTCATTTAAACATAGTTTTTAATAAATTCCAAGACATCAAAGCATAACTAATCTCTTTCGGATAAAAATGTTTCTTGGTGTAGTTTGTTTGTAATAAAAAAAATTTATTATAGGTAAAATCTAATGACGTTTCCAATTATAAATGATTTCCACTAATGCTATGAATCCAGGGCAGTATGTTTGGAAACATTGATAGACCGAGTTTGAATCCATGCTTTTTAACTGTGTAAATTTGTTTAAATAAACAAATCGAAAAATGTAAATTATTTTCTTACATTCCAACATTTTCTTCTAATTGTCACAGATTGCAAATACTATATAGAACAATAATATTTTGCTGTAATAAAACCTTTTAATAAAACAGCAACTCAGATTAATATCTCATTATAGGAGATGCTTCAGTTTGAATTCACAATATTACAACATGCACATGCCGAAGAAGATTTTTTTTTTTTTTTTTTTTTTTTTTTTTTTTTTTTTTTTGTAATTCTGATGCAGCGATTTAATCTTTTAAATCAGCGTTAATCGAGCAAGGGTGAATATACTCGCGATAATGAAAATGTCAAAAGTTAGTACTTTGTTTCAGAAAATTACTTGGATGTTATAACTGATCTATTATCTTGTCATGTCTTACGTTCTGTTTTAAAATTTGATGAAAATACTTGACAGAAAAGAGCAGCAAAAAGAAAAAAACAATGAAAAAAGACAAGGGAAAAAAAAAAAGAAAAAGGAGAAGAAAGAAAAAAAAATTGCTAAGTAAAATACTTCTTGATGTGGCAAGAAAGATTTTTCTTTGTATAATGAATTTGGAAGAATTAACTATAGGTATATTTAAAAAGGAATAAAAATACTTTTTAAATTTTCTGGGGTATTTTAAAAATAATTTATTCTAAAATAAGAATGTGGTCGTATTCTAAAGGAATAAAAAGTACAATTGTATCGTAAAAGTCTCAAATCATGACGTACTCAAATAAAAGTAGCCACATACATGTAAAAGAAACCCTTATCATTATAAATAAATACAGTTTCTACTTAATTTTCTATACTACATATATTTCACCAGGTTTCGTTTAACTTTAATTACGCGCACATTTATTTTGTACACCATTAGAGCTTTATCTCCTGCCATATCTATACTGCTTCCTAATCAGAAATTTATATTATTTGAAAATATTGTCACATATTCGTATGTTAAGAGGTGTTATATTATTGTTCTGTGTTGTTAATGTACCACTTAAAATAAATCTTATAAAATGTTAATAGATTTTCCTAGAAATTTAGAAATATGTGATACACAATATACACCTCGCGGCAAGTTTTACTGTGTGATTTTGAGCGAGTATTTAAGAGTTAATATGCACATGTACTTAGTAAAACTACTAAAATTACAAAATTATACTTCACAACGAATGTATCGATTCCGCGTGTCACTATATATGTTTCATATGTTTTATATTTTTTTCTGAGGAAGTAATTTATCCCGCGCATATATCCACCGTCTACGCAAGCGTAAAAGCGAAGTTATATAACAGCAAAATAATATGACAGCGAATTATACTATAAAAATAAGTACGGGTCTTTTTCAAATCTGAGACTTAATTCACTCACGAGAAAACACCCGTTCGCTAATGTTACTCCAATGGAAGAAATTTTTTAGGATATCTCGTTTCCATTTCCAAACTTTTAAACCGATTTTTTTGCATTTTTGCATTGAATAGCGGAGATCGATCTCTAGAAAGGCCGTTTTTTACTTTTTCGATTTTCTTTTCAGGTTTTTTTTAATGAGGATACCTTTACTGTTGAAACCGGTTGCGAAAGTAAAAATATCCTTATAAAAAGAACCTGCAAATAAAATCTAAAAAGTTAAAATTGGGCTTTGTACAGATCTACCTCAGCTCTCTAATGCAATAAATAAATAAATAAATAAATAAAATGCAAATGAGATATCTTAAAAAACAAATTATTCCATTGGCTTAACATTAGCGAACTGGTGTTTTCGCCTGACTGAAGAACATCTATTATAAGCTGACAAATTATTAGCTGACGCTAAATTATGAACATTACGCTTATTTGAAATTACCAATTTTTATAAAGCGTGTTTTATCTAATAATCGTTTTATAAACGTATAAAAGAGAATGTGCTTCATTTTATCAAAATAATTTATTGTCAATCTAGTCAAATTTATTTTATCTTTACAAGAATCTCAATACGATTATCACGCCTTATTGTAACTTTCGTATTGTGTAACCTTATCGGATATGTGTAACTAAATAACAGCGACCCACCAAAGAATTCAAACAATGTAAAATTGAACATTTTCTTCTAGAGAAATATATGACTTAGATTCACAAAGCTTTTTGATAATTCCTTTTAAACTAACTTCCGTTCTCTTTTATTTTTTACACCTTACGGCATTTTACGCCCATTTATATTCACCCTACAAAAAAAGCTTTAATATATCCATCACGATTAATTTTGAACTCCCGAAAAAACACACACTACATTAACGGCTGTCACAGAGCAAAATTTAAATCCCCTTTTCCTCCCCACAATTAGCAGCAGTTTAAGAGCAACCTTCTGTTCAAACAACAGTTAATTTACACAATTGTTTGAACTTTTCTAATGCCACGCTTCTTTGATTACTCTTCTCAATCAATTTCGGGTATTCTCCCTTTAATGTTTTCTTTTTTTTTTCCTTTTAATACATTTTTAAATTCTAAACTTCATTCACAGTTATGTAAGTTGAAGACTGGAGTTGGCGTAGTTTGCCCTAAAGGGGTCTTGTTTTTCCGATCCTCCTACTAGACGAAAACCTTCCATTGAAGGATGGGGTTGAGATCTCCCTCCTCCTATTTACGATTTCATCGTTCACTGCATCCCGGAGGTGAAAGTTAAGCCCCGTCACAGACCATTTTCCGACTGGCTGGTCTTTTTTCGGTATCTGCAGCTAGGAGTTAAAGGAAAAGAGTTAGAGGCTTCTGCAGATGGAGTGGTGATTAATTGAACTCGCTCCCAGTCTTTGGTGTAGGTTTAGGTAAGATTTGGTGAGGATATCAAGCATGCACATGTTGCCAGTGTATTTAAAGAAAAAAAGGAGAGAAGTGGAGTAAATAAGGCTTTAAGATAAGAGATTTCGGTGTGAAACTAGAAGTCACTAGTAGATGCAAATATTCTGGTGTGAGAATAAATCACGAGGATTGTGGACTTTTTAAGAAAATATATCAGACTTATGTGCATGTACTATATTTTTCAAGTTACTTATGAACCTCTGAAAATAAACGATATTTATTTTCCTACCTGGTATTAAATTTTTATTCAAATAAAGTAAAATTTTAAGGGGGTGGTGAAAAACTTCCCTTCTCCCCATTATAAAATAAAATTATTCGAAAGTGATTTTAAATTTTTGATTAGTTTCCAAAATATACAGGTAGTAGTTAAAAGAAAATCGTAAATTCGCAGATTACAGTGCAGGTGTAGGTAAAATTTGGTAAGAATATTATGCAAGCAAATATTGCCAGCATGTGAATTGGTGGCCACAAGATTTTAGTATAAAATTAGACGTCATGGGTAGAGGCAAATGGTGAGAAAAAAAATTCACGAGTCAAACTTATTAAACTTATATATGTGTAGCTATGTTTAAATATATTTATGAACCCCTTGAAATAACGAAATTTTACTATCTTTTAAGTTATTTCTGTTTTTTTAAAAATAAAGTCAAAATTAGATTTTTATAATCAAGTGTTTACTTAACGCAAAATAGTTTCTTTCTAAAAAAAAAAAAAAGTTATTTTTTGTTTTGTTTTTAAGCTTTAAACAGTATAAATGAATATACGCTTGATTTTTCTTTATTAGTATTACCAAAAATTAAACTTTTAAACAAATGTTTAATATTTTCAGCTAAGATTTAAGGTTGGATGAGTCAGAGATCTCTGCAGATGCAGTGATGATTAACCCTGCAGCCGCGGACGACTTTTTCAGTAGATTACTTTTTTAAAATTAATATTGTTTGATTCCCATCACTTTTTTGAAGTAGAAATAGTCACTTTATTTAATTACAGAATAAATAATGCGAGAATAAGCCTAATTATACGCTTTAAAAAAAGTGGTGGGAATAGAGCAATCTGAATTTTTAAAAAGTAGCCCATTGGAACGCAAAAAATGAGTTTCCCGTGGCTGGAGGGTTAATTGAACTCGATCTTTGGTGTATTTGTAGGTAACATTCGATGAGGATATCAAGCATGCACATTTCGCCAATCTGATTAAAGAAAAGAAGAAGAGTGAGTAAATAAAGATTTAAGATAAAAGATTACCGCGTGAAAGTAGATATTAATAGTAGATACAAATAATTCTGGTGAGAAGATAAATCAAAGTATTGCTCCCATTTTAAAAAATGTCACTTTTACATGCATTTACTCTATTTTTTAGCACACAGGCTATCAAAGCCTCAGAGCTTATGTGCCCGCCGGTTCTGTATGTACGTAAGTACGTAACACGATGACTTTTGATAGAAATATCCGATTTGCTTCAATTTTTTTTCCAGGTTCATTCTGATGAGGCACTTCCCTGATTAGTTTTTGGGGTTCATTGGTTAAGGATATAGGAGGCTAGTCCCCCCCCCCCCCTTTAATTTAGATAAATGGGTTTTTATGCAGCAATATTCAATTTGTTCAAAATTTGGTATACTGGTTTATTATGCTAAGGAGCTTCCCTGATTAGATTTGGAAGCTCATTACTTAAGTATAAAGGGGAGAAAGTGGGACTACCCCCCTGAATTCAGACAAATGGGTTTTTCATGCAGAAATATCCGATTTGCTCCAAATTTGGTATGCCGGCTAATTATGTTAAGGAGCTGCCTTGATTAGATTTGGAGGTTCATTAGTTAGGTATAAAGAGAGGAAAGGGGGGATACGCCCCTTAATTTAGATAAATGGGTTTTTCGTGAAGAATTATTAGATTTGCTCCAAATCTCCAAATTTGGTATAGCGGTTTATTAAGTTAAGGAGCTTACCTGATTAGATTTGGAGGTTCATTAGTTAAGTATAAAGGGAGGAAAGGAGGGGGGGTAGACCCCCCCTTTTTTGATAAATGGGTTTTCCATGTAGAGTTATTCGATTTGCTCCAAATTTCGTATACCGATTTATTATGTTAAGGAACTGCCTTGATTAGATTTGGAGGTTAATTGTTTAAGTATAAAGAGGGGACGGGGGCTAGACCACCCTTTAATTTAGATAAATGGGTTTTTCATGCAGAATTATTCGATTTGCTTCAAATTCGATATACCAGTTTATTCCGATATGGCTTTCTTCATTTGATTTGAAGGTTCATTGGTTAAGTATAAAAGGGTGGGAAAGGGGGTCAAGTATCCCCTTCCCTTAATTGAGATAAATGTGTTTTCATGCAGAATTATATAATTTAGTTTAATTTTTTTTCTAGATTCATTCTGATAAGGAGATTTTCTGATTAGATTTGAAGGTTCATGAGTTCAGTATAAAGGGAGAAATGGGGGAGCTAATAACCCCCCCCCCCTTAATTTAGCGAAATGTTTTTTTCATGCAAAATTATCTGATTTGCTTCAAATTTGGTATGCAGGTTTATTATGTTAAAGAGCTTCCCTGATTAGATTTGGAGGTTCTTTGATTAAATGTAAAGAGGGGAAACAGGGGCTAATCCCTTCATTTATTTTTTGAGGGGCAATATTCTTTGAAATAAGAGTATAATATACAATTAGTGTGAATAGCCTGTGAGCTCAATGCCATCAGTTTAACTGGGCAATTTTCTTTTTTTATTATGTTATTTCATCCGTTGGGAACCAGAGAAGACCAACTTCGCCAGCTGTGAATTCAATAAAAATACTTTTTAAAATTGTAAGAGAAATTGGCACTCTTTTGGGCCTGATTTCAAAGTGGCTCTTTACGTTTCTGCTTTTGCAAGTCCAGGAACAGATGGATTTTAAAAATATAAACATTAAACTAAGCCACTTGATCCATTATTGCACTGGAAACATGATATACAACTTGGACCATCTGTTAAAGTGGCTCTATCACTTGAATAGTTTCGAAATTAATAAAATTCACAATATTCTTAAGGGAGACAAAATAAAGAGACTTGTTCCCATTTTAAGAAAACATATCAGTCTTACATGTACGTACTCTTTTTTTAAAGTTATTTGAGGCATTGAGATCCAGACAAGACCAACTTCGCTAGCTGTAATTTAAAAAAAAGAAAAAAAAAATACTTCCTAAAATTGCAAAAAAAAAAAAAAAAAAAAAAAAAATGGCAAACTCTTTTGTCAATTTTGAGAAAGTACTCCTCAGATTTTTGCCTTTTTAAGCCCAGGAAGAGACAGATTTAAAAAATATTATCTTTAACCAAGCCATTTGATACATTCTTGCACTAGAAACTTGTTTAATTCAAGTTACGTAGGACCATCTGTTAAACGGGCTCTATTACTTGAATGGTTTCGAAATTAATAAAATTCATTATACAGGCAATAGATGGCGTGACATACAATTTCTTTGACACTTCAAACTCATTTTCCACAAAAAATGTGGGAATGTCTACTCTGGTTCTCCTTTATGAACCTCTGAAAATAAACACTATATGTTTCCCTTTCTGATATGAAATTGTTATTCAAACAAAATAAAACTATACTAAAGTAGTTTCTATTTTAGTTTGTTCTTTAACCAAAATAGCAACTGGTTTTATCTCTGCAAAAATTCCAAATATTCTAAATCATAATGAAGATAACGAATATTTTTTTTCAACTGGATTAAATCATATTCAAGGCTGGAGTAGCACAGTTGAAGTTTATTCCAACAGCGCGAAAAATGTCCAGGCCAGGAATTGAACCTGGATACTTGGCGTGCCGTGCTGTAGCTTAACAGGTAAAGCATTGGCACTGCAAGCCAAGTATCCAGGTTCGATTCCTGGCCTGGACATTTTTCGCTCTGTTGGGATAAACTTCAACTATGCTACTCCAGCCTTGAATATTCTAAATCAATATAACAGGAATTTTCTTTTCCTTGAAAAATACTATATCTGTCATGAAACATACCAAAAATTAAATTTTTAGATTAAATTCTGAAATTTTCATGTAGTAGTTAAAGAAACACTGCGGCTTCTGAAGAAGGGGTGGTAAATAGGTTATTTGTAAGCATCTGATTATAAACTTCTGAATAAACGTCTGAATATTTAATTTCTTTTCTGATGTTGCTTTTTTATTCAGATAAAATAAAATTATATAAGAAAGTGATTTTTTATGCTTAAATTTGTTGTTAATTCAAATTGTTAATAATTTCTATTCCTAAGAAGGATTAAGGATTAATAATATAATACCTTGACCCCTAGATAATTTCTTATATAATTTTGAATTCAGATATTTATTTAGTGTTTAAATGTTAACTAAAATATGATTTTTCTTCTTTTGAAAAATATCATATCTGTCATAAAAGATTAATAAACATTAAACTTTTTGACTAATTACCAACATTTACAGCTAGTACTTAAGGAGAAAGAGTTACAGGCTTTTGTAGATGGAGTTGTTATTAATTGACCTAGCTCCTCCTTTTTTTTTTTTTTTTTTTTTTTTTTTAGAATTAGGTAATATTTGGTCATTACATCAAATATGTAGATGTTGCCACTGTAGTAAAAAAGAAAAATTGAGCTAAATTGAGCTAAAAAAAAGAGATTTTTTGTATGAAACTAGAAGTCATAAGTAAATTTCTTTTACTTATATTTGTGCTTAAATAAAAATGATAATTATTTTTTAAATATAACATTACCAAAATTATATTTTTATAACAATCTCCAGTATTTACAGCTAGAAATTAAAAGAAAAATTACAAAAGGGCTAAGTGCTTCAATGGATGGAGTTATAAGATAGTCAACTAAATTCTCTCCCAGTGTGTGATTTAAGAATAATTTGAGAATCTAATTATAGTCCTATAGCTGAAGTAGAAAATCATTGAAAAAATTACGTCATTTTAATACTATTTTAGTCATTTTTTCTGTTTTACGAGGGAAAATGTTCGTTAATGACAGTCGCCTGACAGTTTAAATTTCCCTATAAATGCTAATTCAGCATCTTGCAATTTTTTAAATACATGAAATGAAGGAGCATACATATATCTTTCATCCCAATTTAAATTTTGTTTTAAAATCATATACATTTTAAGATATTAAATATTGAAAATGGTCTTTTTTTTAAAGAGTTTTCCTGAATTTTAAGAGTTTCTTTTTTCCTGAGACGCTTAGAATCCTGAGACCCCCTAAATTCTATAGATCAAGATTGTAGAAAGTTATCGCACGAATTAACAGCTATTGCCAGCAATGGCTAAAAATGAATTTTGACAGCAATATATGTTTTTTAAATTGTTTATTTAGATATCTCATTTCATTTTAAGAGAATATAAAATTTCTTAACAATATTCTAATAGTCTTGGAAAGTGTTTCATGATCTATGTCTGATGCATGATTTTTCGTTCGTGTCATTTTGCAGTTTTCTAGTAAATAAAATTTAAGGATATCAGTATTAGGAGTGAAATTAGAGTAGATGAAAATATTGCAGTTTCTACGAGATTTGAGAACCTTTTAAGGAAATCAATAAGACTTTTATTTATTTACCTTATTTTAAAGTTTTTTTCTTGCACTTGAAAATAATAGATTGGTACTTGACTTTCTAGTATTGCTGCTTTAGTAAAATAAAATAGAAGTAATTTAAAAGTGGATACATATAATTAAATTTATTTTTAACCCAAAAGAAATTCCTTTAAGCAACATTAAACAATTATTTTTGCCATACTTAAGTTTAAATATTCTAATTAAGTAAAATTTGCCTCACCTGATTGTTTCCAGTTAACATTTTATGCATAACAGCAAAAATAATATTTACAAATAGTTTTTAATAAGTTTAATGAACATATTTAGATATTAAAGCATTATTTACCTTTAAATTGCAATAATTTAATTGTAATAACAAACTTTATTCGTCTTAAATAATTTAGTATTCTGACTTGTATATATAATAATTTATGGGCAAAGACTTTTACGGGATTAGACACTAATGTGATTGCAGTATAAAATATTCACAAGTTCTTTGAAATCAAACTGATACTATATTTATATCGTTAGCTAGTAAATTTTCTGATGCATGCTTTTAGCATTTATTTACAATTAGTTGAATAACTGGAATATATTAATATGCATTTCTATTTACTTCCCTTTACAAGAACAGAAACTTCTCGCTATACCACATCTGCTTATGTCGTTCTTTTGGGTATATTGCTCTTTTTTTATGTCTGCACAAAAAAAGTCGTATCTTTAATGCACTTTTTAACCCTTAAATGCATAGTGTCACTCAAGAGTTACATGATCTTTTTTACCATTTGTCGCATTCTATTGGACTTTATGTGAACTATTGTGTGTTACTTACGTGCGATAACATGCATAAGTTCATGGAGTCTCTTTTGTTCTGTATTTTTATCACGGGGAGGTTATAAAATTTTTATTGATACTTCTTGCAATGTGCTCGACTGGCGTTTTTTCTCTATTTTTATACGATAGTAATTATTAACCCTGAAAACTATTAAAAGCATTATACGAAATACTGTCGCGTTCTATCGGACTTTATGTGAACTATTATGTGTTACTTACGTGCGATAACATGCATAAGTTCATGAAGTCTCTTTTGTTCTGTAATTTTATCACGGGGAGGTTATAAAATTTTTATTGAATACTTCTTGCAATGTGCTCGACTGGCGTTTTTTCTCTATTTTTATACGATAGTAATTATTAATGCTAAAAACTATTAAAAGCCTTATACAAAATATTATATCGTGGAATGGTTGTTATTGTGCATTTACTTTAAAGTAAACTTAAAATTACACTATGTAAAGAACTTACTTTAAAGTAAGTGTATAATTTAAAATTATTCTTTTTTGAGCAATTTTTGTTATGTAACTCAGGAGTGACATTATGACATTATGTTAAACAGAAACATAAATAACTTTTTTTCACTGTTTTCTAGTGGATAATTAACAAAAATAGGCTCAAACATAAGGAGGCTCAGGGCTTGAAAACTTTTCAAAAAATTGATTTTTTTTAGTATCTATTTTGATTATTCAATTAGAAATCAGAAATCAGAAATCACCCACTCGTGGACAGCCAACCTTGCGGTATAGGAGCTAAATGTCCACGAGGGAAAAAAAAAAAATATATACCATATCCCCCATCCCACGAAACCCCAGACACCGAAGCGGGCCTAGAGGCCTCAGCAGGATGGAAGACCCCTCTTTTTTGAAATTTCACTTAGGATGTAGTACAATCTTCTCACAAGAGATACCCAATGTTGCATAAGCTGGGCGAGCCCAAATTAAACAATGTTTTGAAACTTTGGATCTTTTATGTATGGATATTACAGATCATCAATCAGTTGTTGTGAAAACTACTTGTGAGTAGAAAGAATATGATTTATTTAAAGTTTAATAGAAATAGCTTAAAAGCTTGAAATCTTGAAGCCTGAAATTTAAAATTAGAAATTTAAAAAACTAATTCATCAAGGAGATTAGCATTAAATCTTAAAAAGTCATAGAAGTTTTGATAAATCTTAATAAATTCTTAATACAACTAAATAAGTAATCCATTTAGGATAAAATAGATAATTAAATCAATGCAAGAATTTGAAAATTTGAATAATATTTAAATTAGATATTAAACTTGCTGAATTTAATTATGTTCCTCAATTACTTCTAAACACAGTGCAAAAATCCGCATAAAAATATTTACATTTTTAACGGACTTATAAGCATTTGTGTAACAATCACTTTCATAGCCGCACCCATTTATTTGCAACTTTAAGCCGCGTTTTCTCAAAACTTGATTTTTGACGACTATCCGTAAGATTAAAAAAAAAAAAAAAAACTATTTGATGGAATGGCTTTTTTTTTTTTTTTTCATGCATATAACATCATTATCTATAGAATGAATTAATATATATTTTAGACAGCTTAATATTTTGCGTATTTATTAGGGAAAAAAACATATTTTTTAGGGTTTTTTAAATTTTCAAATTTGAGAGTTTTTTTTAATAAGGTTTCCGTTGAGTGATAGTTATATCCTTAATTCATTCTATAAAGTTTCCTGATCATTTTAAAGCAAAAATTAGGTTCTTATGTCAATTCAACGTTAAGATATTTTGCGGATGGTGATATGACACCTAATTTTTTTTTCGAAAATTATGTTATATAGATTTCGCTGTATTTTTTCTTTTATTACATTGAAGTACTTCATTTTATAATTTTATAAGACCGCAAACGTACCTTAAAAATATCAGGAAGTTTAAATTAGTTACATTGAATACTTCTGTTTTTATATGGATTCGAAGCGAGAGCTCTGTTTACATGTTTTTCGGTATCGATCAAGCCCTGAGCCCCCTTAATATAAACCTTTCGGAACAAAATAAAAAATCATGCATTAAAAGGTCTCAGGTCTCTTAAAACTTCAAAATTTTTGAAATTTTATTTTTTTTAGATGCTAAGCTTCTATCTTTTCTGAACATTTTGATATGGTTGTTTCCTCAAAATTGTCATTAGAACAGAAGTTATAGCTATTAGAATTATACCCGCGCAATAGCTGAACCGGCATTTTCGAAACTCTGAAGTCATTTTCCTCCAAATGACATTTCTGGGCATAACGCGCAGGGTATCTCAAATACTTCTGAATATTTTTGCATGAAAGTTTCGAAACAAATGTTTTCTGTTAGTTTATATCAACGGAACCTAAAATTTCATTTTTATTATTTAAAAAATATATATTTTTTTAGGTGATTATACTGTTGAAATTTTCAAAATTTTGTACTAGCTAATTCAACTTGGTATTAAAAATATAAAAATGCTTTAGATACAAATTTATTTATGTTAAGGGTAATTATTATAAACTGAAGTGTAATTAGGCAAAAATAAAATCATTCTAGTTGCAAAATTTACTTTTTAATCCTGCGCGTAAGCTGTTATACCAATTTTCTGCATGACAAATGTCTAACAGTTTGGAGCCCTATAAATACTAATTTTGCATATCTCAATTTTTGAAATACATGAAATAAAAGAACATACTTATATCTTTTAATCCATATAAAAATTGTGCTTTTAAATCATATACGTTTTACGATATGAAATGTTGAAAATTGTTTTTTCTTTTACATTTTTAGCAATTTTAAGAGTCCCGAGGCTCCTGAAAGGATTAAATATCCTTATTTGTCGGTTTTAAAAGTGTGCCTATTGTTGATTTGATTATAAAAATGTAATATACGCATGCTACTAACCTTTAGAAGACAAAAATACTCAAATAAAATTGAAAATTTACCTAAAAGTGATCATCTTAGAATTTAATATCCTCTTTTATATCGTCCATTCCGTGTAATCGTCCTTTTTTTTTTTTTTTTTTTTTTTTTTTTTAGGTAGATTTCGTATGAAATACTACGTATTACATTCTCCCCTATGTTGGAATTTCTGAAAAATTGTTGCAGATCTACACCGATCATGACCCTTAGAACCCAAAACCACCCTCAGTAAAAAACGTTATATATATATATATATGTGTGTGTGTGTGTGTGTATCTATATAATATATGTATCTATCTATCTATCTCTCTCTCTATATATATATATTCCTTTCTTCTGGACACGATAACTTTCCCAATTCTGCACAAATCTTTTCCAAACTGCTACATAAAATCAAGGGGAATAAAAGCTCGCTCAAGTTCGTGAATAGGCAAAATTGGACCAAGGGGATGGAAATAGGGAGGGGTTTTGTGAAAACAGAAAAACCCCCATAACTTCTTAATTTTTGTACATATCAAATCAGTTTAAAGTTTTTGTTACTTCTAAAAATAGCGCGAAAAGTTTATGTATCACTGATTTTTGATAAAATTAAAAATGGGCTCAAGGGGCGCAAAAAATACGGTTTTTCGGAGAAAAAAATTCATAACTTTGTCAATTCTCAAGATATCAATAGCAATTAATTTTATTATAAATATTCTTAATATTATCTACAACTTTATATTCCCAAGTTTTTGATAGGTCCAATTCGTACCGCAAAAAAAAAATAAATAAAAATAAAATAAAATAAAATAAAATAAAATAAAATAAAAACGAAAACAAGAAGGGGGGAGGGGTCGAGTTTGAAGAAAAAAAATCCACAACTCTGACAATTCACAATATATGTAATCCCCATGAATTTATCATATATCTTCTTAATATTGTCTACAGCATTTATATAGACAAGTTTTTGATAGGACCAATTCTTACAGCAAAATCAAATAAAAAATACATAGCTGTTAAAGAAATCTTATTAAGGATGTATTTAAATCCAAACTGCTTATTTTCTTACTCATTTTTAAATTCATTTTTGCTCTCAAACGCATCCAATTAGTAGATTCTCTTATTCAGAAACTATATAATGTACCGTAATGATCGATGATTTTTTGATAGAGGCAGAATATCTTTCCAAAAATGGACATTTTGAACAGAATTTCCCGAAGCGATGACCTTAGAAACGAAAAATATTGTTCTACTGCGAAAATAATTGTTTATAAATTAAGTTTCAATTAATTGAACAAAAAATAAAAACACAGGTCGTTTATAAATCTCTTCAAAAATCACGTCAGCAAGTTTCATACTTTTTCTACTAAAAATGAAACTGAAAAAGTGCCAGAAAATTTCGAGTTGTTGAGCATGGAAAAGTATTTTTTTAATACCTCCTTAACATGATTCTGATAAAACCAGTCATTATATAAAAATGAAATAAAAGCTCGTCAAAAGCGGCCAGATACAATTGTTAAAGTGGGTCTATCTCTAATTATGATTTAGATTTTTTTTTATTAAATTAGTATACTTAACTTCGAAATCCACCTCCAGGGATTTTTTTTTCTTGTTATCTCGGCAAATAGAAACTGGAGGCACAATTTTCTTTAGTATGTATTAAGATTACCCCTTAGCGATAGTTTTTAAAATCTTATCAAACTACTCAATCTTCTTAATCTTATCAAGCATCTGCTGAATCACCTTTGAGGTAAGACATCGCTGAGTTCTAGTTCAAGTGCATTCAAAGAGCTGGAACAAAAATTTCAAAGTTTTTACTTCGCTTCATGGTGTTCAATAAATTTATTGTCAGCATTTAAAATAAATGCCATGTGTACATTACAATAAGTTGAAGAAATACACCTTATTAAATACTCATAATCTAATAATTATTTTTCTCAAAAATATTTTCATAATCTATATGTGACACGTCTGTTAATGCAATGCGGCTGATGCAAAGTAACATTTAAAGCAGAAACCAGATATTTATTATTTAGACTTGCTCTTCGAACTGCAATATAATGACTATATTTTTGCTTTCATAAAAAAATAACAAAGTCCAAAATCATCAATATTTAGATCTAATTCTAAGATCTTTAATAATGTCATAATAATGATTGGTATAGTATAAAAATGTGCTAATGTCCTCCTGCCCCTTTAATGCATTCCGTAATATTAAGTATTTTAGCAACCTCTTTTTTAACGTGCCTACCAAAAGCTTTTTAATAATCATAGGTATAAAAGAATTAAATGCAACCACTTTAAATTACTCCGTATAGAAATTATTTTTTCAAGAACGACTCGCAGAAATAATAAAAATAAATGAATAAACAAAAAAAATTATATATATACATTACATTTGTCTTTTTTCTGTGATGCAACAGAATATGTTATCCAAAGCATAGCGTTTTTTTTTTTTTTTTTTTTTTTTTTTTTTTTTTTTTTTCTCTCTCTCTCTCTCTCTCTCTCTGCACCGGAAAAGTTCAAAGTGAGACTTGTTTAAAAATTAAATGCTACTCCTTACCAATCGCGAATCAATAATTAAAATACTTAAAAAAAAAATGAAATATTTTAAACTTAAAAAAAATTAAATTCGACGTAATATTTATACATTATCTATAAACTGTTTAGTCAAACTAAACCGAGTAAATGCATTGATAATTTAAAATATAGGTTTATAGGGGAGAGTAGCCGAATTTGGACACTTCACTTATTTTCAGGTGTAACTCACTTAATTTTTGGAATATCTGCAAAAGATCATTACACAGGGTCAATCTATTCATATACTAACTAAATAAATATTTAGACCAATTTCTTTTTGAAAACCTTAAATTTTATTTTAATTTGAAAAAATTGTCAAAAGTGGTCCAAATTCAGCAACCGTTCGCCTAAGTTGGACCCCCAGTTTCCTAAATTAGGCCAAACAATATCAGGTTGTTTTAATGACTAGGGAATATAAATAATTTTATTAAAAGCAAAGTTTGCGATTAATGAAACAATCAAACAAAATAACAGCAATGAAATATAATGAAATCAAATATCTGAAAATAAGAGTAATTGCTTTAAATCAAAATGTATTCAAAATATAAGTCAAAGTTATCAGAAATTAAGAATAGAAATTATGGAACTAATTCTCAGTTACTTGACTATCATGTAAGGAGTAATGCAAAACTTATTAATTATTAATTAATATTAAGCTTAATTTTGTTTATTGTTTTTGTTTTCCAGCGCACACAACATGGAACCGTATATGGCAATCTGAATACTGAATCATTGCTGCTATTTTATTTTTCTTACAAATTAGGCAAAAGCAATCATCACTGTCTAGATTTTTCTTTTTAGATTCTGAATTATCATACCCTTTTTTTGCAATAGAAGTTTTCTTTACATTATGTTTGTAGTTCTTCTCTTCCATCATTTTCTTGCTAATTGCATTACGCCTATTTTCTAAAACTCGATGTTCCAATTGCTTTTGCGCTGTGAAAGCTTCCTTTTTGTCTTTTTTCATTTCAAGGTTTAGTTTATATGGCGATAATGTTAACACAACTGTTTGTTGCCTCTCTCTGTACATTGATTTATCTGAATTTAGCAAGGGAAATAATGTGTCTAATGATTTTATTTGCTTTTGGGGAGGATTTGTAGCTGCAGCCTTGTTGTAGGTCAATTTCTTTACAACTTACTGCCTGCTTTTTGTTTCCTATAACTTTAACAGCTTTTGCTGTCACGGGTGTTTTTCTTCCAGACAGTTTGTCTATGTCTTTTTCAACATTTTCATCAAGGTTTGAGATTTTATGCGTTTTAATGGGAAAAAAGTATAATTCCACCCTCCAGAACTGTAAAAAGTCTTCCATCACAAATATCCTGCAGGAAGAAAATGTTTAAATTGAACTCTGTAAATCAAATATGCCGTAGGAATAAAGTATTCAAAGAAAATAAATACAATTACAAGATAAAAGACATTGCAAACAAAATTTATTACATAGACATGTAAAAATATTTTTATGTTTATATAGGCTTAAACTGTATAAAAAATTAATCCAGATAAAAAAAAAAAAAAAAAAAAAAAAAAAAAAAAAAAAAAAAAAAAAACCTTGCATGGAGATAGTAATTTATTATAAAATGTAAAAAAATAGTGTACAAAGTGTACCATCCTCGGAATTCATTACTTACTTTTCAAATTTTTGATCGCATATGTGGTCCAATTTAAGCAACTTAAATTGGCCCAATTCCGGCAACTGCGGCATTTTTTAAAACAGTTAATTTCAACGCTAAGAACAAAAACGAAATCAAACAAATTCGTGTGAAAAATATGCGCAATAAACAGATGAATTCATATATGAATATGAAAACATAATAACTTACCTTAGTTTTAAAATATTCACTTACGTTCAGTAGGAAAAAATTAGATCAAAACAGCTAACTTTAGGTTTTTTTAAATTGTCTGAAAACAGCACGTGGTAGGCGACTGCTTCTTCTAATCATGAGTGACGTCATTCTGATGAGCATGATTTTAGCGGTAGATGGAGTCTCTTCCGGTAATTAACGGCACATTGGCAACTGTCCAATTAAAGCGGCGGTCCAAATATGGCTACTCTCTCCTATGCATTTTTAAATCGATCTACGAGTGTATTATTAAGTTTGTTTTTATCCTCGTGTATGAATATTTTTTCTGAGACTTTAGTTTACTCAAATTACTGAAGCAAGAATAGGGAATAATTTCAAGGTACACAAAAATAAAAATGAATCGGTACACACTGTAGGCAATCAATACCGTATGGTTTATGTTATTATTACTCTATTTCAAAGTAAAATATACAAAATTTTAGATTTTTAAATAAACTTATTAAAAGAGCATTCGGTAGAAAATATATTTTCGTTTTCTAAAAAATGTATCTTTCAAACTTATCTCAAACTGCTACATATATAATTAGAAAAAATTAAAATACGAGTTTTTCGAAGAATGCCTTGTACTTTTTCTACGATCTTGAAATATTATCTATACTAATAAAAGAACAAATCGCTCTGTGTGTCTGTGTGTGTGTGCGATGGCTAGCGAAAACTACCGCACGTAGAAGTCCGAAATTTCAGGTGTGATTAGATCAAGACAGGTCCTGATGCACCTGAGGCTCAGAATTTTAATTTTTTAAGGGCCGGGGCTCTTGGACCCCTTTCAGTTTTAATGCACTAAAACGTTAATAACATGCCTCTTTCTATCCGATCTTCTTCGTTTTAGGGGTAAATTCTCCTTTCAGTTTCTGCCCCATTTCTACATTTCAGTTAAGATACTGGCACCCTTGCAAGGGGCCCGGTACAGGGCCCCTTGAAGTTTTAGTGCACTAAATTGTTAATAACAGGTCTCTTTTTTATCCGATCTTTTTCGTTTTTGGGGTGAATTCTCCTTTTAGTTTCTGCCCCATTTTTACATTTCAGTTAAGACCCTGGCACCCTCGCAAAGGGCCCTGTACCGATGAGTATTGAAGCCACCCCTTGAAGTTTTAGTGCACTAAATTGTTAATAACATGCCTCTTTTCTATCCGTTCTTCTTCGTTTTTTAGGTGAATTCTCCTTTCAGTTTTCTACCCCATTTCTACATTTCAGTTAAGACCCTGACACCCTTGCAAGGGACCCTGTATAGGGCCCCTCTAAGTCTTAGTGCACTAAATTGTTAATAAATTGCTTCCTTTTAATTCGATCTTCCATTGTGGGATACTTTCTCCATTTATTTACTTTCCCGTATCTACATTCCAGTTAAGACCTTGGGCCTGTCTAGGGTCCTGTAGGGCCCAGTACAGGGCCCCTTAAAATTTCCGTGTGCCATCTTCCATGCGTTTTCACACCCTAATTTTCTCATATTCGCAATGCGTAATTTTAAAGTTGAGTCTTGAACTCATCTCGTTAGACCAACACTCAGATATTTTTATTAGGGCCTTACGGCCCTTTTTTAAGCATTTCCCCAATTTTTTGCACATTTATTTTAAATTATATTCTAATGATTAATTCATGCCCTATGCTTAATCTCGACTAATCGAAGATCTAAAACACTAAGTACTAAAACGTTGTAAAATATTTTCATGTTAGGGCCCTGTTGTCAACTATTAGTTGGCCCCTTTTGGGCCCCCTATTATAACTCCTTTAAAAATAGTCCGATTCGCTAGCTTTTTTTTTTCTAACAACATCTGAGGTTCTCCAGCTATCACATGAACGACATTAAAAAAAAAAAAAAAAAATTCAGACTTCAACTTCCACCAATTTTGAATATAAATCGTCTTCTTAGGGCCTTTGGTTCATCTTCTTTAAAAATGATTCGAATTCCTTGCAATTTTCTTTACCATAGTTCTAGAGTCCTGAGATTACATTGAAAACTACTAAAAAGTGTATTTATACCAAACTACATGCCACTTAAGTCCCTTCCCCCTTGGGGGCCGGTACAAGGCCCCTTGAAGCTTTTGCACCATAAATTATTAATAAATTGCCCATCTTAATCCGATTTTCATTTTTGGAAACATTTTTCCATTTAGTTTTTCTCCAGTTTCTATATTCCAGTTAAAAGCCTGGGGAACCTTAAGGTCCTGTAGGGCCCGATCCGGGCACCTTGAACTTTTTGTGGGCTATGCATTTTTTACACCCTAATTTTCTCACCTTCTCATTGCATAATTTTAAAATTGAGTCTTGAACTTTTCCCCTTAGACCAACACCCTCATATTTTTATTGGAGCTCTAGGGCCCCTTTTTAAGCATTTACCCCATTTTTGCGCATTTCTTTAAAATGTTATTCCAATGATTATTTTATACCCTATGAATAATTTTGGCTCATTGAAGATCTAAAACGCTAAGTACTAAAACATTTAAACATGTTTTCATGTTAGGGCCCTGCTCTCAACTATCAGTTGGGCCCTTTTGAGCCCCCTGTTATAGCTCCCTTAAAAATGATCCGATTCACGAACTTTTTTTTTTTGTAACAACATATTAGGTTCTCCAGCTACTACATGAACGACAAAAGAAAAAAAAATTGCACACTTCAGCTACCACCAATTTTAAATATTAATCGTCTTAATGGGGCTTTTGTTCCAGCTTCTTTAAAAACTATCCTATTCTATTGCAATTTTCTTTAACATAGTTTTAGCGTCTTCCAGCTACTTTAAAACCCCTAAAAAATTTTGTTATACCCAACTACATTCCAATTAAGACCCTGGCCCACAGGTCCCGGTCTTTCTTTATACCTCAGCAACCACCTTTTTCGAACATTAATCTCCTTTTTCAGCATTAACTTACCACACTACACTACAGCCGTAAATTAAAAATCGCGTTACTTTAAAGGTAACTTTAGATAAGGGATTTCATCCGTGTATTAAATATCGTGTTAATGCTAACAGTAAATAATGAATTTTACAAGGTTAAGGAGGCATCTTCCACCGCTTGGTGGGGAGTTATTTCCCCCGGTTTACAGGCCCAATTTCAACTGGATTTGCTTTCTTCAACTTAGATTACAATTCAGCTACTTTCTGTTATGAAATTTTACCTTAGACTTTAGTTGCCAACATTTTCTAACATTAATGGTGCATTTTTTTTTTTTTGTTTGTTTCTGTGGGCTTCATTCCTACGAGGTTTGTTTCACTCAACTTGGTTTTCGATTGTCTTCGGCACATGCGGGCATTTCCGGTAAATGTTGCCATATGTAGTGGGGATCTAGATTACAGGTTCGTTTGGAAAGAAGTTTGATGGGAACACATTAGACGCTGCGGAAGGCAATGGGGCCTCCAAAATGAGGTTCATTTAAAAACATTTCCAAAGATATAAAATCATACAAACTTAAGTTTTGTTTAAGGTTATTTTTTACGCCGGGCGGGTCTTCTAGTTCACTATATAATATTATTAAATGATTTGCAATGTTTATTTTACTTTCCCATTTTAAAAAGATATTGAATTGCATTCCATAATACTAAATATTTTTTATAACGATTTAAATAAAAACTGATTACAAAATAAAATTAGATTAATTAATAATAAAAAAAAGTAAATTACGAATTAAATATTAATTACATGTTATCAGGACATATCTCTCAACTGTTGTCATCATTAATAATATAATAATCAAACGCGTCTACAAATTAGATCTATAGATTTCAACTATTTGTCAATCACTTTTAGATGCTACAATTGAAAGTGCTGCAAGGAACAATAGAGTTAACAAATGATGCAGCTTAATACGAAATGATCATATCCTATTAATTCTGGTATCATTGTTGGGTTGTTTTGTTCGCATGAGCATCTTATCAACAGCTAAATTGTAGCGCACAATTCAAGCTCGAATAATGGTACGAAAACATAAAGGGTACTCTGTATTTGTCTGTCGTGTTGACATTCAATGGAAGGCGTGTTTGTTGCAAATGCTAATAATGGATAAAGAAACTTTTATCTCTTGTATCAGTTTTCGTTGAAATACATTGTTTGAAGACATTAGATAAATCTATCGATCTTTTAAAATAACGCTTTTACAGTAACTTAAGTATGTTTTCAACTATATGTATGTATGTATATATGTTGCATTATGGCAACATTGGATTATTTTACTAGTTGGAATGAAGTAACTGGCTGTCACGATATCAGTAGTGGATCACGTCCAGCAGGGGGTGTATAAGTTGTCAGAACAGGCAAATTCAATCCTGCTGTACTAGTATAACACAGATTAGAATCCTGTCGTGTTAAAGACTACGACATTGATGTTATATGATGATTATCAGTCGATAAGTGAAGGCAGTGGAATACATTTTTCCGTGAAAGTTTCCCCAGAAATAATTGAGACAAAATGTAAAGACAGCTCATCATTTTATTAAAACATCATTCGGCGACGCAGTTTCCACCAAGAATATTAGCCATCGTTTCATAGTAGTAATTTAAGGATGAACAAAGTTGTAGATAATCTAATATGTGGACGGTGACCAGGGGGTGTTTATGAAAAATGGAAATACGACTAGAATATGCTAAAACACAGCGAGCATCGGCTTTTTGTACGTCAAGTGTAGGAATACAAATATGACGTAGGTCGCGCTCTCAACCAATTAATAATTAAGAATACCACGCCATGGAAATAGTGCTGACAGAGCGAGTGGATGAATTTGAAGGTAAAAAGGATAAACCCCGAATACGCGCGGGAAAATAAAATTAAAGCTAAAAGAACATCCAAAAAGAAAAAAGAGCGGAAATGGAACATTTAATTTATGAATTCTAAAAGCGTAATATTTAAGTAATTTAGACAAGTGTGACATTAAATTAAAGGGAATTTAACAGAATTAACGATAGAGGTTATTTAAGAATAAGGATTTAGTGAATATAAAGTAGTAATTTAGAATAAGATAAGGATATCGCGGAATTAGATCTAATAATGTAACATATATATATATATATATATATATATTGCGGTACATTAAAATATTCTTAGTTGTACCATACAGGGTGATCAAAAGTCCTTTGAAAAAATTTAAGAGTAAATCAGGCATACACCTGTAAGTCCTTTTTACATAAGAATATGTAGTCGCAATAAATGAATGATCACTAGACATGTTCTTTTATATTGAATTAAGTAAAAAACAGTGCCAGGAAAAGCGTACATCAAAAATTAATTTAACATAAGGTTTACAATAAGAGGCATTGGTGCAAAGCAGTTTTGGAGTTTCAAAAATGTATAACATCAATAGAACGGCAAATATTATGTTGCATCAGGCAGAATCGTCCTTATGCTGCAATCGCAGCTTAAAAAACGCGCAGCTTAAAAAAAAAAAAAAGTCCGCCAGACGCGTAAGTACCAAGCAGCAAAAATAAGACCGCTTACTTAACAAATTCGCGACGAGCGTCTTTTACAGAATTTATCACTGGCTTATTTATCGTCTTTTATCACCGGCTTTTCAAAACAGAGATTTTTGCCTAATTAAATGAGGCAAACTTTAGAATAAACTAGTTGGATGTGCCAATCCCAAAACTTTCTTCTATCTTATACATCTTAATATTTCAAAAACTAGTTACACATGTTAATACTTCAATATTATTAGTTCAATACTATACCAACAATAAATTTCTGCTTAAGTCAATTAAACGGACTAAAAACGAGTTAATCTATATCATGATATTTGCTAAAATTAATAGTTTTTCCTTATTCTGTTGTTATCATATGTCTGCGAATAGCCGGCTTAGCGGGAAGCGAGCTCCCGCCTTTGCACGAGCCGCCGATGGACAATAGAACTACGAAAAATCAAGAAAAGTATACAAAAATCGCTATCACAGAGCACCTTTACCGCGCGATATTGCCAAATATAAGGAGAACCTGTTGGCCAAAGCCAAAAACATGCACAAAAAAATTGGTTCAATTGTATGCATAATTTTATGCATTTTTCGATGGTACAGTAAAGAAAATGGCACAAACATCGCTATTTCAGCGCACCCCTTCCGGCAGGTTTTTTTTCAAATTCAGGGAGGACTTGTTTGCTAAGCCAGAATCGTACACAAAAAATTTGGTTCAATTCTATGCATAAATTCATACACTTTTCGATGGTACAATAATGAAAATGGCACAGAGATCCAATTATAGCGCCCCCTTCTGGCGGAATTTTTTCAAGTTCAGGGAAGACTTGCTTGCTATAGCCAGAAACATACACAAAAAATTTGGTTCAATTATATACATAACTTCATACACTTTTCGATGGTACAGTCATCGCAATTATAGCGCCCCCTTCCGGCGGAATTTTTCCAAATTCAGGGAGGACCTTCGTGCTATGACCAAAAACAAACACAAAAATATTGGCTCAATTCTATGCATAACTTCATTCACTTTTCGATGGTACAATATTCAAAATAGCATAAAAATCGCTATTACAGCGCCCCCTATCGGCGAATTTTTTCCAAATTAAGGAAAGACCTGCGTACCATAGCCAAGAACTTAAAATAAAAATTTGGTTCAATTCTATGCATAACTTCATGCACTTTTCGATGGTACAATTTTCAAAATAGCACAAAAATCGCTATTACAGCGCCCCCTATCGGCGAATTTTTTACAAATTCAGGGAGGACCTGCTTGCCATAGCCAAAAACTTAAAATAAAAATTTGGTTCAATTCTATGCATAACTTGTTACACTTTTGGATGGTACAATATTCAAAATCGCACAAAAATCGCTATTACAGCGCCCCCTATCGGCGAATTTTTTACAAATTCAGGGAGGACCTGCTTGCCATAGCCAAAAACTTAAAATAAAAATTTGGTTCAATTCTATGCATAACTTGTTACACTTTTGGATGGTACAATATTCAGAATCGCACATAAATCGCTATTACAGCGCCCCCTATCGGCGAATTTTTTACAAATTCAGGGAGGACCTGCTTGCCATAGCTAAAAACGTAAAATAAAAATTTGGTTCAATTCTATGCATAACTTGTTACACTTTTGGATGGTACAATATTCAAAATCGCACAAAAATCGCTATTACAGCGCCCCCTATCGGCGAATTTTTTACAAATTCAGGGAGAACCTGCTTGCCATAGCCAAAAACTTAAAATAAAAATTTGGTTCAATTCTATGCATAACTTGTTACACTTTTGGATGGTACAATATTCAAAATCGCACAAAAATCGCTATTACAGCGCCCCCTATCGGCGAATTTTTTACAAATTCAGGGAGGACCTGCTTGCCATAGCCAAAAACTTAAAATAAAAATTTGGTTCAATTCTATGCATAACTTGTTGCACTTTTGGATGGTACAATATTCAAAATCGCACAAAAATCGCTATTACAGCCCCCCTATCGGCGAATTTTTTACAAATTCAGGGAGGACCTGCTTGCCATAGCCAAAAACTTAAAATAAAAATTTGGTTCAATTCTATGCATAACTTGTTACACTTTTCGATGGTACAATATTCAAAATAGCACAAAAATCGCTATTACAGCGCCCCCTATCGGCGAATTTTTTACAAATTCAGGGAGAATCTGCTTGCCATAGCTAAAAACGTAAAATAAAAATTTGGTTCAATTCTATGCATAACTTCCTACACTTTTTGATGGTACAATGGCGACAGACAGACGGACACACGGACAGACAGATATTTTCTATAAACATGTTTTCGGGATCTCTGACCCCTAAAACGTGTAAATCCGTCGAAAACCGGAAGTCGAAAAAAATTTCGATTACAATACTTTGTTCTATTGAAGATAGACGAAAGTAAAAATAAGTAGTGGGAATAATCATGTATTCTGATCACCATATGCGGCACGTATAAATTGAAAAGTTGTACGCTCGTCCCCAAGGGGTTAAAATAGAGAACTTCTCAATGTTAATTTGACCAAAATTCCAATGTTAAATTTCAGAGATCCAAGGAGTCGAATAGCGCAAAAAAATAAAACGGAAAGTAGAAGAATCAAATGAAGCCGTTCCTTGATTTTAGCCCGAACATACCTTTATGTGAATTATACACATAGATACTTTTTAAAATATCTGAAGATACCGAAAATAAAATTTTTGCTTTCTCTCTCACTTTAATGTTTAAAACAACATAGACATGTATGTAATGATCAGAAAAAGTAAGGACGTAATTCTTAGATAGATAATTATTTAAGCTGCATGATTTTATAAAGTTAAACTTGAAATAATAATAATAAGGTTTCTGTGTTTAGTTCGGAAAAACCTGTTAATTAACGCTAAAATTAACAAAATACGACAAAAGATCGATAAATTCGCCAAACACCCGGATAATACAAAGATTATTTTTACATAAAAATTGGGTGGTCGTTTTTGTTATCTGGCGATAGCCAATTGGAGATTTCGTTATGATATCGCGTTTTTATTTTGTCATCAATGGGTTTTTAATTAATTATATTGTTTTCTTAAACTTTTATTATCATGCATACACAATAAATAAAAAATATTTGATCAACACAAACATTGGTGCTGGAAAAGTTTTAATTAGTGTAGATTTTAGTGTTAAAATATGTAAGTATTAATTATTTGATACAGTTAGATATACGTTTCTGTGGATAGATTACAGTGGGCTTTGTTTTCTTAAAATACTTATTATAAAGTGAAATATTCTAAAGTATTGAAGCAGTGAAATAAAACTGTATGAATAGTTCTTGCGTATTAATCTACGAGTTAATCTAAATATGAAATTTAACTTATTCTTATTCAGCGAAAGTTCAATTATATATAAGTGTATGTAGGGCCTGAATAAAGTATCAATCGGCAGGGGTGGAAGAAGGGATGCACAAAATGTAGCATGAAAAATTTAAAAGTTTAATTATTTTAACTAGAAAATATATTTAGATGCTTCAAGTAATGTGTTAAAACAATATTTTCAAAACAGTTACTTCAAAATGCAACTGAAAGTAATCATTTAAATTCAAGTGATAATTTCAATCTAGATGTATAAAAAATGCACTTTGTTAATTATACTGATTTTAAAAGAAATCTTCTACTGAAATGATGAATTATTAATGTAAGAAGAGTTGCATTGTATTAGCTACGAACTAATGTAAATATGAAACTGATCCTTTAACAGATTTTTAGTAAGTATAAGTTTAAGTCTTTGTAATGCAAGCATATTATATCTTCACGGGTTGTCAAAATTTAGTATGCTTTTTTTAAAGGTTTAAATAGTTCAAATTAAAAAAAAAATCTGCTGCTGGCTATGGTTAAGTCTTAAAATAATTTTTCATAAAATGGTTGCAACTAAAAACAGCGTATTCGTTCAATATGGGTTTAAAATGCACTTGATGTTATTTAAATCGTTTATAATTAAATGAAACATTTTTATGTATTGAAACGATGAAATAAATGTATGAAGAAATTTATATTAATATACAAACTAAATGTAAATATGAGATTTAACCTATTCTTAGCAAACATAAGATCAAGCTATTGTAAGGATATTGTAACTGCATGTAGAACCTGAACATAGCAGTAGAAATGTAACAAATATCAACAAATTATCAACAACTGTTAACAAATGTAGCAATTACTTAATGAGCGTAAGTTCCAAGTCATTCTATAGCAAGTATGTTATAATTGTATGAGGAGTAGTGGGGGAGAGCGCAACAAATTGACTATGCATTTTTTTTTTTTAGTATTAAGAGTGACAAAGGATGAATGACGGTGCATCAAATTTAGTATGCATTTTATAAAAGTTTAAATAGTGTAATTTTAAAAAATAACATTGCCTCTACTTAATACTTAAAACGTTTTTTTCCTGAAACAATTACATTAAAAACCAGCTGAAAATATTAATGAAGTGTTTATTCCTCTTAATATAGAATGTAAATGTTCTTTATACTAAGCAATTTTTTCTATTAAAGTGAAAATATTCTTAAATGTTGAAACAATGAAGTATAAATGTATGAAGAGTTGTGTATCAATCTACATGTTTCGTAAATGTGAAATGTAGCCGATTCTCAATAAGTATAATATTAATTCATAGTAACCATATTATAACTATATGTAAGGCTTGAATAAGCTCAGTAGCTTAGTGGTTAGCGCGTTGCCTACCGTGTATCAGGTTCAGCGTTCGACTCCAGACTTCGACAAGGTTCACTCATCCTTTCATTCCTTAAGGGGACAAGCGACCTTAAAATAATTTTTTTTATTTATTGTAAATTTCACCTTAAATATTATTCAAGGGTACATTATATGCTTTATAGCATGTATTAATCACAAAAAAAATTTAAAAAAATTTTTATTTTTGAGAAAAAAATGGAATTTTACGTGTCGTCTTAGAAATCTTCGAAATGTCGCTTGCGCATTCCATATCAATGAAAATCCCCAATATTTTTTATAAAAGTCTGTTTTATATATATAAATAAAATAGAGCATCGAATTTTATATATTTGAATTTAAAGGTAAAAAAAAAAAAATGAAAATTTTTAAAAAATTTTCGAAAAAATTTCCAAATTTCCAAATTTTTCAATTTTTTTTTATTTTTTGTAAATTTCATCTTAAATATTATTCAAGGGGACATTATATGTATTATGGCATGCATTTATCACAAAAAAAATTAAAAAAAAATTTATTTTTGTGAAAAAAATGGAATGTTACGCGTCGTCTTAGAAATCTTCGAAATGCCCCCTATGCATTCCATATCAATGAAAATCCCCAATATTTTTTTTAATTTGATTTATATATATAAATAAAATAGAGCATAGAATTTTATATATTTGAATTTAATGGTTAAAAAAAAATTACAAATTTTGAAATTTTTTCGAAAAAATTTCAAAATTTTTCAAATTTTTTTTATTTTTTGTAAATTTTATCTTAAATATTACTCAAAGGTACATTATATGCATTATGGCATACATTTATCACAAAAAAAATTTGTAAAAAAATTTATTTTTATGAAAAAAATGGAATTTTACGCGTCGTCTTAGAAATCTTCCAAATGCCCCCTGCGTGTTCCATATCAATGAAAATCCCCAATATTTTAAATAAAAGTTTGGTTTATATATATAAATAAAATAGAGCATCGAATTTTATATATTTGAATTTAAAGGTTAAAAAAAAGAAAAAAAATGAAAAATTTTGAAATTTTTTCGAAAAAATTTCAAAATTTTTAATTTTTTTTTTTAACCTTTAAATTCAAATATATAAAATTCGATGCTCTATTTTATTTATATATATAAAACAGACTTTTATAAAAAATATTGGGGATTTTCATTGATATGGAATGCGCAAGCGACATTTCGAAGATTTCTAAGACAAAGCGTAAAATTACATTTTTTTCATAAAAATAAATTTTTTTTTAAATTTTTTTTGTGATAAATGCATGCTATAATGCATATAAAGTACCCTTGAATAATAATTAGGTGAAATTTACAAAAAATAAAAAAAAATATTTTTAAGGATTTTAAGGTCCCTTGTCCCCTTAAGGGTCGATAAATTTAACTTGAAATTAAGAACTGATGGGCACGCTTTAGGCAGGCCATCTGAACAGATGCTTTATAGCTCATCAGGGCCCATGGTCTCAGAAAACGTGCTTGGCATTGCATGACATGGTCTTTATCAGATTGCAACGCCTAGGTTTTAGTTTAGTTCTAGGTACTGAATAAAGCAAATACCGACTAAGAGAGGAGAGAATTCATAGTAACCATATTATAATTATATGTAAGGCTTGAATAAGCTCAGTAGGTTAGTGGTAAGCGCGTCGCCTATCGTGCATCAGGTTCAGCGTTCGACTACTTCGACAAGGTTCACTCATCCTTTCATTCATTAAGTGTCGATAAATTGAACCTGAAATTAAACATTGAGGGACACGCCTTAGGCAGGCCACCTGAACAAATGCTTTTTAGCTCATCAGGGCCCATGGTCTCAGAAAACGTGCTTGCCATTGTATGGCATGGTCCTTATCAGATTGTAACGCCTAGGTTTTAGTTTAGTTCTAGGTACTGAATAAAGCACATACCGACTAAGAGAGGAGAGAATGTATATACTTTAAGATGCCTTTTTAAAAAGTTTAAATTGTTTAATTAAAAAAAAAAAAATCTATATGTGTTTCTGGTTGAGTTGCAAAACAATTTTTCGTGAAAGGACTAATTCTAAAAGCAATTGAAAATATTCATAAAGTGGTTATTACACACATTATATATTCTAGTGTTCTAATTTTCTACTTCTCACTAACTTTTGGACTTTGCTAAATTGATAGTTTCTACAAAAATATACGGCAATAACATGCAGAATTGATCAAATAATAACAGCATAACTGCAATTATACAATCTGGCTCTGTCTATTATTGAGAAAAATACTAAAAATGTTTAATTTTTTGCGACAGCATAGAGAGAGAAGCCCAAAACTAAATGGACCCTGGGTCCCTATGCTTTCATTGTGTTATACCTCATGTATACATAAAAGAACTCAATTTAATTCCAGCGAGCAGAATATCTAAATTATATAAACTGTTTAAAAATATAAATGAATTTCTCAAAAAATTACTTTCAAAATGTAAAAAAAAATTCCCTTGCTTAAAAAAATATGTTGAAAACTGTATTTAAAAAAAGATGTGTTTATCAATCTTCCAAGCTTATCGGCTGATACTTATTTGACATCATCTGTTAAATTATTTTCCATATGTAAATAAATTAAGTGGCTACGTGTGATACGTTGATAGAAATCCTTTCTCCTGAAATAAATACACCATAACGTATGTCTGAAATTATAATATTTAAAAATTTATGCTTCATGTCATCTTTAAAAAATATACGCAAAATCACAAAATGTTAATTTGAATAAGGACAATCTCGATTTGAACTATGCACTTGGGGGCTTAAAAAGTTAAGTAAAATATAGAAATGTGGCCACCAAGCCCACCATGCATAAATGTTTTAAAAGTTTAATTTTCAGAAAATCAGTATGGTAGGCACTTGTATTTACGTATGAAAAAAAAATTAACAATGTTAAATAAGTACCAGAATATAAGCTGTAAAAATTGATATTTTAACATTATTTAGACTCAAATTTTAAACTGTTTTCTTTAGCTTGGCTTTTTTTAAAACGTTTTTAAAGCTATATTTTGCGGATTTCAAGTACACCAAAGGCGTAGTCAGTATTGTTTTTCTGGAGGAAGGAAGCAATTTTAGACATTTTAAGCTTCAATGCCGTTTTTTTAAAATGGAAATAGATACGTGGATCCCTTTCAACTTATTTTGGTTATTTAGGGGAGGGGGAGGGGAAGGTGTCGGGCTACTGGGTCACCCTTCTGGGTACGATCTTGAGTTTAATGTATCAACAAACAATGTTTACTGAACCTTAATTGCTCAAAGAAATTTCTGCCACCGATTTATAATTGAACACCTATATTTATGCTATTGTATGATTTTAAACCTTTACAGCATTATGCTTGTGTTATACCTTTACTTTATCTTTACCCCTTCTAGTGGTCATCAGTTGTATTTTCGACAACATGTTTCAAGATGAAAAATGACTTCTGTTTGAATCTTTAACTTACCTTTAAAGTCACCCTCCGCTATTAGACCACATACAGGCCTGCCACTGGCGACTATATTTTAATTCTATATCGCACCATTTTCCTAAGCGAAAATCTCAAATATAGGCTTTGACAATATTTAAAAGAAAAAAAAAATACCGCAAATTCACATTTAACAAGAAAAAATTAAATTTAAAAAATCAAAAAACCTGACTGCATAAAATGCGAACTGATTATTTCTCATCAATGTGAAACTGTTTTTTATATTACTTACCTATTTTTTTTATTTACTTGTATTGATGATCTTTAAGTTGTGTTTAATTGTTAGTTCCTATCTATAAACACTGTTTTGACGAGGCCTATACATGTCTATGAAGGTTAGAGTTGCAGTAAAGCTAGAGATCCTACCTACACAACTTCCAGGTTGTGTAATATTTTAACGGAGATTCTGACTGTAAAATAGTCAATAAAACATCGTCTTCATTTTGAAAGACCTATCCAATGATATGAAACTCAATAGGGTGCGTAATTTTTTTTTTCGTCTCTACCGCCCCTTTGTATTTTACGGCAGCCATTTTAAATTTATAAAAACAAAACCTAGCCTATAACCATCGGACGGTTAAGACGAACCGATAGAGACCTCATTCATTAAAATCCATTCAGCCGTTGGAATGTTTCGAGGGTATAAAGAAATCCACATGCTCAGATACGCGTAAAACACATAACCCTTCTTGGCAGTCGGGTAAAAAATAGGAGTGCGAATAGAATATAAAATGGTTGCTGGTGGCAGACTTGTACATATTATAATTTCAATCCTATTGTTATTTCAATAAAGCATCTAGGCATACTTAAAAAAATTAACGCATGTAACTTTAAGAAGTTTAAGATTTTTGAAAGTATTTAACCCTTTATGTACTGAATTATGAATTCATGAAAATTTTATCTTCTAAAGCATTTTTCGTGAATTTTTGAAACTTCATTAGAAGATTTACATAATCATTTAATAAATTTTAGAAGGATTAATTGAATTCGAATTTATAGGGATTTTGTGCAATATTTATAGCCCCACTCAAATCTTTTATTTTAAATATTTTAATATTTTTCTTAGTATTTTCTAGAATTAGAAAATGTACAAATATAATATTGTTACAATAGAAATACAGAAATACTTTCGAATTAAAAAATCCCACCTCCCCCCCCCCCCATCCGAATACCAAGCAAGCTGAAAAGATGCAAAGGCAAAAGAAATCATCATTTTAAAAATATGTTTGTTTATTGTAACCAATAATATTTTTGTAACAAGATAAAGTAATACACCCATAACTCATTCTAAACTGTATTACTACTAATCGATGTATTAAATGAATTTTATAACAAGTTATTTTAATGCTACTTATAAGTACCGTCAGTAGATAAAGTGTTAAATAATAAAAATATTTAACACATTTCTGTAACTGAGGGGGATGAAATACGATCTTTAACAAATTACACAAAAACTCTTAAACCGTGACAAAATAACAAAGTAGCTGGCTACACTTATCAGTAATGTTCATTAATTTTTATAGGTCTTATCTATAAATTCATCTGTATCCGAGTTTTATTTAATATTTGTACATGAAGATACTGTGTAGTAGAAATCTCTTTTTCCTCGTGTACTGTACTTTATTCGGAACACGTATTTTCCAGAATGTGCTATCATTATCAAAATGCTAGAGATACGAACTGCTACAACATTATTTTCCCTGTTCGGGAGAAAAAGAAATAAAAATACTTATACCGAATATATTTGTTGCAATGAGATGAAAAATTATTGTTCGAGTATATTATATGAGTTTGATCGTACTAACTGCTAATAAAACTATTTCAAATATAAAAATCATTGATTATTGAACAAAGAAATTTTACTCTTTTAAATTTAAATTTCCTGAACGTTCTGTATTCATAAAAACATTCCTACGTCCTCGATAGTTACTCGCAGTAGATGTTTTACATTCAGCTTATGTTTACAGAAAGGGATGCAAAACTTTAGATACTAAGGAGATCACTAAATAAGAAATCAGCCAACAACATTTTGTTTTTCTAAATATGCGTATTATGCAAAAGACTTAGAATGCAGCGCAAGTAGTTTATTAATTTAACACTAGAACCGCCGGAAATTTTACTCAAGTATTATAAAACTATTTTATACCAGAATTTTTATTTAGAACTATTTAACTTATTTATTTAACTTATTTCTCCGTGGTACATATTTAAAATATTTTAGAAAAAATTTTCTGGTTCGAATTGAAATATTTTCATTTTTTACCGGTCAGAATGACCGCTATGTCGGTTCTAGTGTAAAGAATATTTTCGATTTCCAGATATCCTTCTGCGAGCTCTGTTTGCCGTAAAATGACATTCAAATAATAACATTCTGCGTTTATTTAGTCTTAAAAAATTGTGTAAATACATTCACATACGATGTATTATTAAACCAAGATTGAACTCGAATGGTAAAAAAGGCAAAAAATTGCGGATCAAACATACATTTCTAAAGACATTCAGATTACTGTAATGAAACTTCACTTTTTAACGAGGTCAGAAATGGCATCTAAGTAAACAGTTTCAAAAACGTTGAAAATCCAAAATCAACAATAGCCATAAATAGTCGGCAAAACAGTGTGTATGCACCTGTGTATACAGTTTACACAGGGCATTACCCTGTGTAAATCATACACAGGGCTGCACAAATGAATTCGGATACTTCTTCGACTGTTGAGCGTAATCGCTAAAAAGGAGTTTTTAAAGGTTTTTTGCGTTTTCCAAATTATGTACTTAGATATCATATTTCACTTTATTAAACCCTTATTATTATTTGTTACAGTATTAATTATATTATAGCATATAACAGCATATCTGGGAGCACGGCAGTGCGTCCGCCACGTTAGCACAAGCCGTAAGCTACCTTTCCCTGAACCATTTCGGCATACTTTTCACCCCCTCATAACGTCGTTTTAGGGAGAGATATAGAAATTTTTCTTTTATACACATGTTCGTATGGTCAAACTGAACTAAGGTTCAACGATTTCATGTTTCTATGTTTAGTAGTTTTCGAAATATTAAATTCCGAAAAAGCACTTTTTTGTCACTGACTCACTTCGCATCATCAAATAACTAAGGTACTTCTAAAAGTCGTAGAATCATGAAATTTCACAAGTAAGTCGGGTTTGTAGCACAATTAACCAGAAAAATCCGAAAACACAGAATTTCCGCTTCTAAACCCTTCAAACAGGGGGTGTTCATTTGGCCGTAAACAGTTCCTTAACACATTCAATTGTGCCATGTTGGTCGCCAAAACACGATTACAGAATTACAGAGTTTTGAAGGGAGTCACGTGATTTCAAGCAGAATAACATTTTATATATATGCTTTTCCAAAGATGTTTGATAAATAGAAAAAATGAATATACCTAAAACTTTTAATCAGTATAGGTTATGATATATTTACGATATTAAAACAATAAAACATTTAACAAAATATAACCGCAATTCGGTACGTTTCCGATATAGTAGCCTTGGCGAAATACAGAAAATAGCCTTGACGAGAAAAGAAATTTGATAATAACGTATTTTCTTGCAGCTTATTTACTGTGTCATATACACAAGCAATTTTTTCCATATGCATACAATTTATTTAATGTAAGGAACCCGTTTATTTGTTTTTATATACCAACATAAATAATTTGTATATAAAAAACAATATTTTATACATGTATAAATAAAATGTTTATATGTATATAAATACATATATAAATAACATATATAAAAAGTTCATCAGGTTTGTTTTCATAGTTGTTTATATCATTTGGCAAACTATCTCAGTTTCTGAAGTCCGAATTGCGCCAAGATTTTGAAAAAAACGCCAAGGTCCCTATAGTGGAAAAATATCATAATTCCATATGAAAGTTTAAAAATCTCCTTTTAATTAAATCAAATGTGTAACTAATAAACTGTCTTTAACGATGTGCAACAGATGCGGCGTCCGAAGTCCGCTGCTAATGTTATTATATTGTATTATTAGCCTGCTTATTGCTAATTTATTGTTAATTTTAAATCTGTAAAAGAAAGATTATAGTTATAGATAAGATATGTTGGTCGCCAAAACCCGATTACAGAAAATTAGCCTGAGTTATAAAGGTGTTACATGATTTCAAGCTGAATTAAATTTTTATATGCTTTTACAAAAATCTTAAGGCAAATCTTTCAGTTTATCTGTCCATCTTTCTATCTTTTACTTCCTTAAAACAAATTTTATTAAAGACCGGGAGGCGTCTGCACAGATCATCACCTCATCGAGTTGACGGCTGAAATTTTAGTATTAGTTAAATATCGATTAGCGTATTGAAATGTAACTTGTCTGCCAAGTCATATCTTTGTGGAAACCACCTACAGACCCGATTTTACGGGTTAATTGGTGGATTTTCCATTGTGTTTTCCTGCACCCATTACTCCGTGTTTCCAAACTTTTGGATGCAGGAAAATAGAATAGTAAACCTATCAGTTAACCACTAAAATTAGGTCTTCAGGTGGTTTCTACCAAGATATGACTTGACAGACCAGCTGCATTTAAATATGCTAATCTAGTTTTAACTAATCCTAAAATTTCAGCTGTAAACTCGATGAGGTGATGATGTGTACAGACGCCCCCCGGTCTATTATAAATGTCGGAATTCTAATCTCAATAGCACTCTGGTCAATCTGGCAGTTATCCCTACTATTTATGGAACACTATTCCTTTAAGTGCGTTTTAGTGATGTTAATGAACTTATGCATATGCATCATACATATTATACATATGCATATAATACGCAATACATTTGCATCATACACATTATAGGTATGTGTATAATACATAATACATATGCATCATTATGACGTCAGAGTAAACAAAACATTTTTTGTCGCCAAATTTGAGAATTGACATGATATATTACCAAATTTGGCGAAACTTTGCTAAATGTCGCCAAGCTTGGCGAATATTTGACGCTAGTGGCTATTTTTCAATGAGTTAATTATTAATGCGAGCCATATATTTTTATTTTTCCGCATATCATCTGAATATGCTAATTATAATTAAATGCATACAAAGTTTCTGCATTTAGACATTCTATTCAGAGAGCTTTCACAGTTTGTACCCTTGAACATTTAAATTACGAAATAAATAAAATATATGATATTGCAAGAAACAATGGATACAAAGAAAGCACCATAGAAAAATTAATTAAGAGCTTGAAGAACAAAAAGAAAAGAAATTTCAAGCCACAAAATTCCACGTTATCCACTTTACAATATTTTCCTGGTTTCTTCGAACGTTTAAAATATAAACTCAATAAATTCAATATCTTCCTAGTCGCAAAACCATCCATGAAAATAAAAAATATAGTATGCAAGAAAATAGATCAAATTGAGTCCAACCAATTAGCAGGAGTATACGAAATACCTTTCACCAAAGAAGGTGGAACAAAGCAGTTTTATATAGGTATGACAAGCAGAAAACTTAAAACTAGAATCAAAGAACATATAGCAGACATCAAATACAATAGAAGAACCACAGCTTTGGCCAGATTATGCAGCGAAGAACCTTTACAGATTGAATTTAAAAATAGCAAGTTAATTTATCCATCAAAATTTTATTTACCATCCATAGTCCGAGATTCAATAGAAATATTTTTACGCAACGAGAATATTTGCAATGATTCTGTGTCCCTTGATTTACCTAGAATTTGGAAAGAGATGCTAAGTAATTGTAGAAACAATAGTAAAAATTAATCCACACTCGCAAATAGCCAAGTTAATTTTATTTTATGTTTTGCAATGTTTTTCAGTATACTTGATGTCTCGTGACATTGTTTACCATGTTGTTTTTAAATTATGTGAAAATTAATCCACGCTCGCAAATAGCTAATTTAATTTTTATTTTATTTTATGGTTGCAATATTTTCATTATGCTTCGTGTCTCGTGACATTGTTTACTATATTATTGTTTTTAAGTTATGTGAAAATATTTTCTATTATGATTGATTTTGAAAATGTCGCCGATTGTGCGATGAAACGATCGTAAGTCTTAATAAAGATATTCTATCACTTTTTATACCATTATTTAACTTAATTTGTTTATAAGTGATTATTATACATGTTTTTATATCATCTGAATAGTTAAATGATATAACGTACTAATATTTTCAAAGTGCTAATAGTTTCGTCACTGCCCAACTTCTGTATTATATAAAGAGAATTTACGGAAACTATTAAAGCATTGAAACTGCCAGTTCTGCTTATGATTATTATAATTCTATAATATGTAACCTGTTAATCGATATGTACGTTAGAATGAATCTTCTATAATCCGGTTCCTCGCATTTTAGTTTTCAGGTTTCGAATAAAATTAGCTAAAATCTTAAAACCATGGCACATTGACTAATTCTTCAACAAGATCAGATGAGAAGAATGATAGATTTTCAAATGGATCATGGCAGTGAGCCGGTAGACCTCCTATTCTTCTGTAATCGAGTCTATTGAAAAGGTTAACGTGAAACAAAAAGATATTAGCATCAATATGGTTTAATGCAAATGCAGATATTGTCAAAGGATTTCATAAGAACCATTTCACTTGTACCCAGTCGTATCAGTTAAAATACAACAATTGGCAGTGAGCCCAATTAAAAAAGATTACTTAATAGGATTTAAAATTTCCGCATTAGAGAACAAATCGTAACTGCTAAGGAAACATGCATAAGTGAGTTAAGAGATATTTGTCACGAAATATGAAATACATAACAACACAAAATATATGATGTGCTTCCATGATCGTAAAGAGTTCTTGATTTCTCTATTAAAAGCTTCCGACTTGGCAAAAGAATGGGCAAGTAAATTAAATTATGAGTAACAGTAACATGATGCAACGTTTAACATGGAATTAATACGGTAAATACTGCTTGCTAGAGGCGGCTAGTACTTTAATATAAAAAGAAATAAAGTATAAATTTGTAAAGCTCAATAAAATAAATTTAGGTATTTTTATGTTAGCCGGGCGCAAGTGGCAAATCGCCAAATACTGTTCCCAACTCCATTGTTCATAATGCATTCATTTCATTTAAAGATATATACTTTTCAGTCATCTCATTTAAAATAGATGCATTTTCCTCATTTCATTTAATAGAATATTTAACATAGAAATAATTAAATAAATAAGAAATAATAACATAAACCAAAATATTTTATTTGAAAATCAAAGCATTGTTTCTAATTTACACATGTGAAAAATGAAAACTGCTATTGGCGAAAAAACAAAAGGCTGGTGAGGATATTTGTTCCCGGCTAACATAAAAGTACCGAAATTTAAGTTTTCTCATATTAATATAGTTTAGAATAACAAACTTGAAAAAACATACAAAAAGTAGTGATATCCCAACAAAAAGTTTTCGGTAAAAAAAAAAAAAAGCGCCAAGTTCTCCTTTATGTTTCGGCCAGAAAAAGTAGTGATATCTGATGTTCGCACAAGTTAAAAGCCAAACATCCCAAATCTTTCATTGAAAATGGCTTCCTGCGACTTGGCCGTTAATGCCTTCGAGAGAGTTTTTCAAATTTTCAAATATGTACAAATGAGCTACATGTCAACTACATTTTTTGATTATTTTAGGCATTTTGTGGCACAGAGTACAGAAATAAAATACACATTTGAAAAAAGCATTTAAACAACTTCAGTCTATTTAAATGCTTAGAAGTTAAAAATAACAAAATACCTGTATTCAGGAGATAATATCCCTAATTGCTAAAACATAATTAGTATCAGCTTTTAACAGTTTATAAATCGAATACCTCTTAATGTATGCAAACAAACTATAATAAATGTTGAAACGAAAAAAATCTCTTTCGTCAATACACAAGATTTCAATATTATACAATAAAATATAATGTAACATACTGTGAGATTTGAAGTAAGTAAATTTTGTTTTATTTCTTGGGTTTTACGTTAATGACTTCAGCTTTAGACCGTACAAAATGGCAATTAAACCACAAGTGGACTAAATGATCTGTAATCAAAACTAATGTTTGTTGAAACTGAATGGCAGTTATCAGAAATCTTTTACTTATAATGTCTTTATGTGAATTTGCCTCTTTGCATTCTAATATTACTTTTAATATATAAATAATTCATAAATGCGTAATTTCCAATCATTAATTTTGAAATGTTGTAGAAGGCATTAACGGCCAAGTCGCAGGAAGCCATTTTCAATGAAAGATTTGGGATGTTTGGCTTTTAACTTGTGCGAACATCAGATATCACTACTTTTTCTGGCCGAAACATAAAGGAGAACTTGGCGCTTTTTTTTTTTACCGAAAACTTTTTGTTGGGATACATATATTATAGCGTAATCTATCCTTGGCGCTAAAGAGTTTTGTTTCTTGTTTTGTATCGTGTAATAATTTCACCAATTTGAATACATGGTATAAAAATTACGAATATCTCCGATATGATATCTGATATATTAATTAATAACTAAAGTTTAAGAATTTCTATGCATCTTATGTGCACGTGAGTTTTTCGTTGCAAATTATAGTTGATAACTGCACCCCGTAACAAAAGTTATTACATTATTTTAATACATTTCCGGCTAATAATGTGAAACCGCACAATTTTCTTAACCACTTTTTTTTCCTTAGGAAAATGTATGCTTAGATAAACAATAAAAGTTTTAATGAAAACAGGGATGATTAAAATAGCAATTTAAGCCTTTGTGCAGGAATATCAAAAAGCAGAAAACCAACGTTTAAAAATGCACACACTCTCAGAAATGAATACTCCGATTTCACGAAATTTTCTTTGTTTTTGACGAAACGGTTTCCTGGGAAATGCTCCGAGCGAACATTTCGTCAAATTGATGAAATTACTTTCTTCACTTGCTTGACGTCAAAAGAGGTCTGGTGGTGCTCTCTATCAAACAGTTTGGAAGCTCCAGTATTTATTGGCAGGAGGAAGAAAAAATTCATTTCTCACTTTCCTCGGCGTGATTCGAACCAGCGACCTTTGGCGTGGGAGACCGTCGCTCTTCCAACCTCGCTACTGGAGACTTGTAAGTATGTGCTTTTAGATTGCTGTAACGAATTCTGATGCGTGTTTATATTTTTATAAAGTAGATTGCAATTTTATCGGCGCTGCTATAATTTCTGAAAGTTTTAAGTAAGGCTAATTTATTTTTATGGTTTTCTCATGTCAATGAATAATTATAATTTGGCTGGATTTACTGGATTTACTGGTGAAATTTTCTTTGATCAATGAATGATTAGAATATGGTCTGGTTAATTTGTTGCTCACAAATAACGAATTGTGAAGTGCATATTGCGTGAGATTTTATCACTTTGAGTAGGTGGATAAGATTTTAACACTTTACTGTTTATAAAGAGGAGAGGGACCAATTATGTTTATTTTTAATTTGATTAAAAATAGAATATACTTCTTAAAAAAAAAAAAAAGAAAAGATATCCTGGAAGGTTGAAATTTTATTGACTAAATTTTCTTTTTGAATGGTTTTGAAGAACACAGGAAATTTATTCTTTTCGAATTAAAACATAACGAACAACAACATATAAATAAATAAATAAATAAAATAATAAGTATTCCTAAAAATTCTAACAGCTAAAAAAATAACTAATGAAGAAACTACCTATATTTCAGTATTTTCTGCAAAGCACTAAAAAGTGCTGCTTTAAAATAAATTATTACAGGACTAACATAAACAAGCAAATATCTGATTGCTAAAATCGTAGGATTTGAGGAGGTACAGCAACTGTTTTCTTAAAATGCATTGACTCTGACTGTGAGTCAGGCAAAACTTTCGTCAAATATTTTACAGTTTACGTTTCGTTAAAAGTCACGTGATGTTGATAGGAAATGATCGTTAAAAAAGACGAAATACAGCTCGAGGATTGCTGAATCGTCAAAGGTGAGAGTTTTATTTCTGAGAGTGCAAATAAAACGTGAAAAGCAGCAAACAGCTGTTTCGAATCTACTAGCGAGATTCTTCTTCAGTGCAAGATAGAGCAAGATACAGCGTGCTAGAAAGTGTCCTTAGCTCAGCCTTGCTTTTTCTAGCACGCTGTGTCTTGCTCTATCTTGCACTCAAGAAGAACCTCGCTAGTAGATCCGAAACAGTTGTTTGCTGCTTTTCACGTATTATTTGTGCATTTGTAAACGTTGGTTTTCTGCTTTTTGATACTGGAATGATTGTTTTAACTAATTAAATTTTTTTGGGCGCAAGTCACAATTCTTTTATCTAAAAAATGAAATTTTAGCTTTATAGTCGCCACAAAAGTTTCAACGTGAGTGTGCATACTAAATGCTTTGAAATCTGTACTAATATTATGAAGAAAAAACGTTTGAGTGTCTGTTTGTAGGAGTGGTCTCTGGAACTACCGAAGCGATTTACAAAGTAGTGGTGGCTATTCTCTGCTCAAACATAGGCTATATTTTAAGTCGGTACCACTACTCTCATGGGGGTTCAGAAGCAATAAACGCTCTCAAATTGAGATTTTTTTAATGCAGTGGGAACTAGAAATTTGAAATTTGGTATGGTTGTTACTTTTAAGATATAGATACTTCCTGAAAACGGTTTATAAAAATTCTAAATCTTGAAGAGTCAAATGAGCGAAAACTGTTTCTAAAACGTTCTGAATTGAGATTTATTTTTAATGATTACGGCTAGAAACTTGAAATTTGGCATACTGTTACTTTAGATACGTAAATGCTCGTACAATACAGTTAAAAAAATGCAGGAGCATAAAAAGTTCTAAAATTGTTATTTTTGTGATACAGTTGGTATCACAAAAATTAGCTTCGAATTTGGCATGGGGGCTCAGTTTTAGATGTAAATGCTCGCTGACAACTGCTTCTAAAAAAAATTGAAATTTAAAAGTGTGAAATGAGCGGAGAATTTTATGAAAATCTTTAAAATTAAGATTTAATTAGAGTTGTTAGGGATAGAAACTTACAATTTGACATGTCTATAGCATTTAAGACGTAAATGCTCGCACAGAACCGTGTTTACAAAATTCAAAATTTAAAGGGTGGCGGAGAAAAATTAACCTTTCTAAAAGTATGATTTTTGTGATACTGATGGGGATTGAAACTTGAAATTTCAGCATGGAAGAAACTTTTAGAATGTAAATGCTCGTTAGGATCGGTTTCTAAAAAGTGAGACATAAAGGTGAGGAATAAGAGAAAAACTTTCTAAATTACAATTTATCTAGAATTGCTCGGATAGAAACTTAAAATTAATTTTTTTTTATAAAATTCGAAATTTAAAAGATTGAAGAAGCAAAACAGTTTTAAAATTACGATTTCCTCGATACTGTTGAGACTAAAAAATTTTAATTTAGCATGGTGTTTATTTTTAAGGTTCAGTGATCGGTTAAGAACGGTTTCTAAAAAATTCTAATTTTAAAAGGATGAAATGAGCTAAAAACGCTCTAAAATTCTAAGGTATTATACATCTGAAACTGTTAGGGTTATAAACTTGTAATTTGAAACTGCTGTTAATTTTGAGATGTAAATGCACGAACGGTAAGTTTTTATAGATTCGAAATTAACAGGGTTACAGGTGCAAAAAATGCTCTAATACTGCGAGTTCTGTAATGCAGTTGATATAGAAGTTTGGATAATTGGAAGATTATATAACTAGAAGCTTCAATGTAGTTTCTTTTAAAATATAAATGCTCGTTAAGAACGTTTTAAAAAAGTCGAAATTACATACGAAGAATGAAATAAGAAGTAAACATTCCAAAGACATTCAAAATTACAATTTACATGAAAGTAATTTAAATTTTTTTCATTAATTTAAGCATCATATTCGGCAAATTCAGTATAAGAATGTAGTTTAACCCAAAATATGGTTTAATTAGTAATATTTGAATTATCTGCAACAGTATAATTTTCACTAATAGAAATAAATACGAAAATATCACGTGGATTATTTCTACTGGTTTTTCTAATATTTTTTTAATAATTAAAATTTTAATTTTAGTGTTTTTTTTTTAATTTTAGAAAGTCTTCATATATGCTATGATCTTGTTTTTTTTTTAATATCTGATTTCATCTAAAATTTTTATAATTCCTGCTGATGATGTGTTTTGCATAGTTTTCTAATTTTTAAACTAATAAAGCTAATTCTTTACCTTTGCATTTTTATCAATATTATGACCTATTTATCATAAACTACAGTGCGTCCCAAAAGTTTATAGACAACCATTTTTTTTTTTTTTTGAGAGCTAACTAAACGAGTAAGAAAGACGAAATAAATTGTACAAATGTATGTTAATGAATTAAAAGTAATAAAATGAATGCTCAAACAACTTTTAACAGTCATAGTTTTAATATAAAAAAATGAAAACAAAAAAATGCTGTCTCAAAAATATAAGACAGCCGGTGTTAAAAGCTGATTAAAGTACTGATATCAAAAAATTGCATATTTCAAGGTCATGTACTTATGACGCAATAGCTTCCTCAGATAAAAGCGAACCTGTATTTTCATTTCCGACTGATTGCAAAGATGACTCGTAACGTGCAGTTTTCGAAAAAGGAAATTTTGCAAATCTATCGTTTAAAGGCTCGTGGATGGAAAGTTGTGGACATTGCAAGAAAAATTGGGCGCAGCAGGGTTGGTATTTACCGAATTCTGTCAAAAGGTGACAATTTCGAAGCAAAATTACGTTCTGGACGACCAAAGAAAGCAACTAAACGGCAAGACAGAGATATTTTGAGATTAATTTCAATCCAGAATCTCTCTGTACGGTCAGTTTGTAAAGAAGTAAGCGTTCCAGTATCCAAATCTACGGTTCATTACAGCTGCAGGCAAGTACATTTCTTGATTATCACAAAATGCGTCGTATGCCAAAGTTTAGAAACGGCATAAAGACGCCCGTGTTCATTGGGCTCGAAATCACATGAATCGGACTGATGAATGGTTGAGTGTTCTTTTCAGTGATGAACGGAAGTTTAACTTAGATGGCCTCGATGGTTGGTCATATTACTGGCACAATATTCGCAAGGAACCACGAACTTTTCTCAGCAGGCAGCAACGAAGGGGTTCACTCATGGTGTGGGGAGCATTTTCTTATAATGGAACAACCTTTTTTGAAAGGTCGTCAATGTTCCGAAAATTACGAGAAAACGCTTGAAGTACAGTTATTTCCATTTGGAAAGTTGCTAGGTGGGGACAAATGGATATACCAGCAAGGCTGTTGCTCTAGCCACGTGTCCAAGTGTACAATGCAGTGATTTAGACAAAACCAAGTAACTGTTATGGGCTGGACAACCTTAAGTCCTAACCTAAACCCAATAAAGTACCTCTGCGGAAGATTAGCTAGAGACGTATATGCTAATGGGCGTCAATCTGCAACGGTTCAATCGCTAAAGCTTCAAATTGAACGAAGTTGTTTTTTTTAAAGCCAGAATTTCATCAAGTTCTTGTTTTAAGAGTGCGTAATCGGTTTTTGAAGTGATTAGAAAAAACGGCTTGAAAATTTGGATGTTAAAGGAGAAAAAATCAGTTGTTTATAAACTTTTGGGACAGTAAAATTTAGTTTCAATTCTCTAGTTTCAATTCTCTTTTAGTTCTCACAAAGTCTGTGATTGTGTGATAGTATTTTTATAAAGTATTATTATTATCTTGATATTATTTATAATTATAAATTATTTTGAAATTCTTACTCCTCCTCTTTTTAAACAGTAAAAAAAAAAAAAAAAAAAAAAAAAAAAAAAAAAAAAAAAAACTGTTGTTATAAACTTTTGGGACGCACTGTATTATATTACTATGAATTTAAAATTTTAATATAATGTTTTAAAGGGAACGGAAGGGTTAAAAGTTAATAATATTTGACTTAGATATATTTATCTTTTAATTTTACATAAATAATCTGCTATCTTTGAATTTTTAAAATGTAGAAATGTATGGTGGAACAAAACATAGAAAAGGAACAACTTTATTTTAAAGTCAACGATCGATTATTACGCGTTAAATAAACTGTATTTTAAAAGCAGAACGCGGTGGTCTATCTGAGTAAGGTTAGTAATCAGTAATCAGTTACACAGAACGGTGTTGTTGAAAACCCGTTTACATGTTTACGTTTACAACAGTGTTGTTGAAAACGTAAACTATATTTCGTATCTTCATACCTGTGAGAGAATTATTTACGTTAAAATGTCTATAATGCGTTGTTTGAGGCGAAATGATGAAGGATTCGAAAAGAAAATGATCAGATTAATCAACTATAGATTTCTGCAAAAAAATGTCTACAATCTCTAAAATTATTCTAAATCTAACAAAGAATAAAAAATTACTAAATTTGAGATGACTGATTTGAAAGCGTTACTTAAATATTCAAGCTTTTATTTTCTTTAATTTTTTATGGACGTTTATGCTATCGCATCTCAATTTATACATAGGAATAAAAAACAATAAAAATATTCTATAGTTGCTGTTATGATAATTACAATAATATAAAATTCGATACTAATGACGATGATGATAATAACACCTACTTCCACTACTCATTAGTTTGCGTAAAAAAATGTTTTTTTTTTCTAAGCTTACATGAAAGAATCCATTTGGAATTTTTAGGGATTATCTACTTTTTACATACCTCCCCTGGTTATATTTAATTTAAGGCTAATGTATGATTTTAATTAATTTTCTCGCTTTGTCAGTACCTTGTCACTTTACGTTAAAAAATTGAAATTATAACAAAGGAATATTTAAAATATTCCGTTTCCTTTTATTTTTCCGAGAAAGTATTGATGACATGCATTGTTATTAATATTCCACTTCCTTGAATTGGTGTATTTTTTACTTTGAAACTTGCTCATACACAGTCTATCATATCAGCTTATCTCGGCCACGTATTACACGTAAAACACATCTATTAATCAAAAACAGATGTGTCGTTTTTATGATAAGTGGGGAATTTATTTATAATTGAGTTGCAAATTAGGAAAAGCTTTTACGTCCTCTGTACCAATTTGACAAATAACATGATTATCCAAGCTTTTTCTGATGGACGTTAACTGTATCGCATCCCTGTCTAATCCTTTATGCACACCCACTGTGTGGATCATACAGGAATTCTAAAACAATGATATTATTACAAAAATGTTTTAATAATATTATTATAACAATTTCTATTATAACAATAATATGGAATTACACTCATAATAATAATACATAGTTACAGTTCTTCTCAATTACTGTCAAAAAGAAAAAAAAGAGAAAAGAAAAGAGAAAAATGCTTTAAAAAAGATTATAATGGTGTTCCAAACAAACATAAAAAACTATTGTTTTAAATTTTCCTACATTTTGTTTTCGCGATTAAACGAAATTAGAGAATTTATAGAACCATTTACATTAAATAATGAAAAGGTGTACAACCTAACAACGGATGAACATTATAAAAATTCAATTTAAAAAGAGAGGGAACTTGTGCAAAAATATGATTTTTTTTTTCCAAACTTACAGCTCATTTGAGGGCACTTAAAAAAAAAATAGTCTATTGGGAATTTTTAGGATCTTACTTATTACGGATCTTTATCTGATTACATTTATCTTGCGTCTAATTTTAAGAATAAGAAATTTTTTACAATAATTTTCTAGCAATATTCTAATTCTATATCATAAAATTAATACTCGTATTTGATTAGCGCTTCTTCATTTTATTTGAGCAAATTGACTTTTACCACAAAGGAATATTTTAAAAACTTCTTTAAGATTTCATGAGAAAGCTCTATATATTGTACTAGTGTTCTTTCGGTATAGAATTTATGTTTGTTTTTTTTTTTTTTACTTTGAATCTTGTTCACACAGATAACATAATAACAAATAATCCCATACACGTATTACATGCAAAACACACAAACAAAAAAGATATGATGTATTTTCAATAAGCAAGGATTTTTTTTTTTTTAATTGAGTCGCAAATTGAGAAAAGCTTTTATAACCGCTGTTATGATTTGAAAAATCATTTAACTATCAAAACTTATCGGTGGGTTTATCGCACCCCAGACCAATTCTACATACATACACATTGTGGGGAGCACAAATACATAATAAATATATTATGTAGTTCTTATGCTGATAATAATACATACATAATACATACATAAATGATAATAAGATATAGTTGCTGTTCTTTTCAATTAATCTAAAAACTTAATTTAAAGAGCTTATACCGTAATCCAGATTTTCTTGAGCTCGCTGGATTACATGAGCACTTTGTAGTGAATATTTTCAACGGTGATTTACCACCACTCCTTCCAGTTTGAATGCACTTTGAACACGCAATCGGGTGTAATTACGTTTAAATAACTTCTTTGTGTTATTCATTATTTATGGAAATTGCAGATAAATTCAAATGCGCGGCTATATCAATAAGTAATGCCTCATGTACCTTAAAAACTTTATTAATGAACGTATAACAGCAGAAATTATGATATATCATAGCCTGAACTGCTCTCTACACAAAACTACCATTCAACATAGTCAGCATACATTTGCACATATTTGCGCCATCGGTTTGCCCAGACATCAAACCCATTTTGTAAAAACTCAGGGTTTTGCTTTTAGCAGGGTTTTTTTTTTCGGGATTTTGCAATTATTCCTTGGGCAGAGCCATACAAGACGCTCAATGCACCAGCAACATTTTGAACTGTAACATGTCCGTCTCCTCGAATCAATTCATGAGCTTCAACACGTTCTCGATTTGCATATGTAACTTGACGTTGTCGGCTGGTCGCATCTCGGTTTATCTGCAATTCTCGTTTCTCCGTTTCCAAACTTCTTCACCCAACGCCCGCATATTGCTCATGTCCATTACACCGTCCCCATAAGCATTCTTCAACCGTTTATGGATTCCCTTATGTGCACAATCTTCCTTTGCCTGAAATTCAATGACGGCTTTTTCTTTTAGCTTCAGATCCATGGATCTAATCAGTCAATCCGAAAAGGAAAATACTATATAAGTTGAGTAAGATTACATCTATAATATCATGCACAGATAGTCCAGTGCCTATGAAAGAAAGAAAATTTAGAACAATGGAGATTTTAATTTTGATTTGCCCTTGTATTTATTTAATTATGAAATTAGTTTTAATTTAAATTTTTAATCTCTTATAAATTTATCTCTAAAAGTAGCAATAGTGAATAAATTTTGAAAAGTCCATGCTTTATTAGCTCACAGGCTGTCAAAGCCTGAGAGCTAATGTGCTTGCACGTTCCGTATGTAGGCATGTATATATGTATGTATGTACGTATGTATGTATGTACGTATGTAACGCGATAACTCTTGACAGAAATATCCCATTTGCATCAAACTTTGTAAATAGGTTCTTCGTGATAAAGCGCTTCCCTGATTAGTATTGGGGGTTCATTGGCTTAGTATAAAGGGGGGAACGGGGGCTAATCCTCCGATCTTAATTTTGATAAAAGAGATAGACTTAGAGAAAAGATGAAAGATTCATGCAAAATTATCCGATTTGCTTCAAATTTTGTAAGTAGGTTCATTCTTTTAAGGCTCTTCCTGATTAGTTATGGGGGTTCATTGGTTAAGTATAAAGGGGGAATGGGGACTAATTACACCTTTTAATTTAGATAAATGGGTTTTTCTTGCAGAATTATTCGATTTGCTTCAAATTTCGTAAATAGGTTTCTTCTGATAAAACGCTTCCCGCACTAGTTTGAGGGGTTCATTGGTTGGCTGAGAAGGGGGTGAATGGGGGACTGATTCCCCCATTATTAATATTTATGATAAATGCGTTATTTAGATATTTAGATAAATGCGTTTTTCATGCAGAATTTGCTGGAGTTTATGTGGCGTGTTAAGATAAAACCTTCGGTAGGCTAGTTCGCGCGCTCTTACATTTAAGCAAAAAATAAAAATAAAATATGAGTGAGTGGCCTGATGCTGCTAATTTATAATTAATAGGTAAGTAAAAGGAAATCGCTTACCTTTATCCTTCAGTTTCGCGATGGCTCGTGAACCGTTGTCGGCGTGGTCAGGGATAGTCAGTGTTAATGTCATTTATCCATTTATGTAGTTCTTAGATTTAATTTATTTGAAAAGCACTATTCTGTGAAAAATTCTTGGAGATGTAGTAAGTGTATCCATAAGAAGATGAAAGATAAATCTTATTAATAACTCTGTGTTTGAAGATAAAGTAGGAGGGAACGTCTACTGTTACTTTTGTGGCCATCACAGCAAATTTCCATATATATTTCCTATTCTTTTTTTATAAAATATATTTACGATAAATTTGAAGCAACTACTTAAAAATACATGTACTCTATTTTCATAAACCACATAAAATTTGTAACAAAAGCATTTCACTTGCCTAGATAATAAATGAAAATTTTTTACTCTTGTGACCACAAAAAAATGCAATTTTCAAAAATTTTGTTTGACGCAGAAATTCTGTGAATTATATGAGACTTTAGAAATAAAATTTACAAAATATAGCAGAGTAATTACATATTTTTTAAAAAGCATTAATCATTGAACTCATCTGATAACACATGAATTAGTTACATTTGATATTGCAAAAGTCTAAGTGTTACTCTTGTGACATTTTGTCTATAATGTAATTTTAATAAAAATTCAGTTTAAATACTAAACAAAATTATTAAGACAAGTTAAAAAAATATTTTCCATACAGAACAACTTTTAATGATGGTTTAATTTAAAAATAACTTAAAAGTAAAAAATTTCTAAAATTAATTATCACTATAACCACATAGCAACCTCTCAGTTTCTGATACTTAACAGAATAAATCATTGTCGTCATTATAAAAAATATCACTTGCAACTTCTCCTGTATCATGATTTACTTAATGAAACACAAATTCTTTGTACGAATCATGATAGTTTACGGTTTATTGTAGATAGTGTCATTTTTCATGGTTTTAACAAATTGTATTTGTTGAATGCCCTTCGCTGTTGGTATTTTCTCTCAAAGTAATGGAACATTATTGTTTTATTTCTTCATCTGATATATGGAGTATGCTTACTTTTGTTTTTTCATGAACAATTTTGACAAAGTAAGCAGTATTTCTTAGAATTGCTTTTTTAGTATGGACTTCATTCCACATATGTCATTGTACAACAACACAAAATAAATCTACAGTATCTATTCCAGGAGTATTTAAAAAAAAAAAAACATATGACCAATTAAGTTAAATGAGAAAGGAGCCTAATTTTTTGCAGGTTAATTATTTGCATAGTTAAATTTTTGTTTAAACTGGAAAGTACAACCATTATATAAAAAAGTAAACAGATACACTCTAGAAAAATACAAATTCCCTTAAAGATGCTATGTTGAAATTTTACATACGAGAGCAATTACAAAAGATTGATTATGAGTTATATCGTCTGAAATAATAGCATACGATTTTACTTTATTCGGATGATACTAAATAATGGCTGAAAATACAGTCACTTGTGGATTTGACCAGTAATGCAGTATTTCGTACCAAAATTTCGTTTTGGCATGAAAATGTCGTTTTCAGAAAATCCACTGGCATAACGATTCATTGAGAATGGTTAATCTTTTGGGATTATCATAATAAACCTGTGTACAAGTTTGAATGAATGTGTACCACCGAAAAGGATTTACTCAGCAAACATATACCTTTCGGCACACGAGTGAACCGCAGCCGGCAGTGTCGGTTAAGTGTCGGCATCGGCACAGTGGTTTCGGTGAAGTTTCGGCAGCATATCGGCAACTGAAACTTAAGAATCTGCTTTTTCGACTGCCTGTTACCGTAATTGGTCCCCCTATGGTTACATATCGGCAAGTGACCAATACCGGCATGTGACACTGGACCGATATGTGATTTATGATAGTAGTACGATTAGATGAATACCAACATCGGTCCGAAATCAGAATTTTTAGTCTTAGCCGACATTTTTTCTTTTACTTAATTTTGTGTGAGTTTGAGTTTTGATAAAGAGTTATATATTTCATATAAAATTCTAACAGTGATAAACATAAAAATTGTCAAGAAAAGCTTATATTTATTTATTTAAAAAATGTTTTGACTTCCTTTTTAAAAGGATTTACAATTTTTTGAATCATCAAAAGATTTTTTTAAATCGCTTCTTAAAATTATTATTCATTATAAATTTAATCGTAGAAAGAAAAAAAAATACTTTATAAGTTAATTCAAATTATTTTCCAATTACATATTCATTTTAAAAAAATAATAGCTAAGTTTCTTATTTTATTTAAAAATCAAATTATTATAAAGCTTTTTAAATTATTTTACAAGCTACAAAAATATCAAAAAATCTACACATCTTTTTAGCATTAAAATTTAAAAGAAAGATTCAGAAATTTCCCCCTTCTAAAAAATTATTTACCAAACGAAAAAAAAATAATATTTCTATTTTATTTTAAGATTAAAAAATGCTCATAAGTAAAAGAATTAATATTGCTACATTGTCATTAAAAATATATTCGACTTTAAATCATCAAATGACAGATAATAAATTTTATTCTAATTAAAATTTTAATTAAAGTGATTAATTTCCAACTTATTATATATTAAAATAAGTTTTTCCATGTTAAAAAAATATGTTTTATAAATTAACGCAACGTATGTAATTATATTATAATTACTAATAAGAAAATTTTATTAACTGAACAAAATCTCTAAAAATAATTAATTTCATTAAATATTTAATAATTTTTAAATATATAAAAAACAATTCGTTTGATTTAACTAATTCTCTAAAATATTTATTTCATTCATTTAAATACTAAATTAACTTTTAAATAAATTCGGATGAGACAATTGCAAAAAAACAACAACTTTAAAACACTTCAAAATTCCAATTTTCCCATCTGCTATTTATCCATAACAACAAGCCATCACTTAAAGAAATGTCTTCCCCGTATTACCCCTATAAGAATCCTCACAGCAGCAAGGCTCAGTGGCTGAGTGGTTAAGGCGTTTACCTTCTGTCCCTGGGGTCGTGGGATCTAAACTAATCTCCTCTAACGCAAAAATACGCTTCTTGAAATATTGACAAAGATACATGTCAAAATGACTAATGGATGGCGCCATCAAAATAGATTATTTTTTACAATTTATGCTGCTGTCAGGCTGCAGCCGGCATTCGTTTGGGTAGCTTGCGGCATAGAATCCTGCCGGCAGTCTCGCCGATCTTGCCGGTACCGGTCCGACCAAGTGCCAGCTCAACGGACCAACTATCGCCCGGGGGACCACAAAAGTGTTGGAACCGATATCGGCAACCTGATATCGTGCCGTTACCGCCAAAATCGGAATGCGGCAGTCGTCCGATTGCTTCCCGATAGTTCTGATAGTTCTGTGTTTGTTGGGTAGTTGCTTTCGAAAATTTTGTAAACAATCAGAAATGTTTTCTTCAACTGTTACTTTTCCAAAACATTTGTCAAAGCTTTAAAAAATTAACAGTACTGACAAGATGTTGGTAAACTTTTTGTCAATAGCAAAACAATAACTTATAACTAGTTCTGTATTATGGACTTCCGTTTCAAATAATTCTTCGATGCTATCTTCTCAAATTAGACATTCTGAATTCTTACATTCTAATTATGATGTATCTCGGCAGACAAAGTCATTAAATTCTTCACAAGATGTTTAATGCAGGAAATACACATGTCACTACATTAGGAATTGCTTGAATGTTTTCGTGATAACAACAAATGCAGATAGTCTGGTGAATAATTCTCTATTGTTTAATGAAACTAGACTTTAAAGCTGCAAAGGAATCTCCAATTTTTCAATTTAGAAAAGCTTCTTTAAACAAAAACGAATTCTCTTATTAATTTCCCCTAGAATTGATGGAATTATGTGACCTTTTTCACGCCTAACTAATGTAGATTTAGCTGAAGAATGACCTGTTCTTAAATCTTCAGCGACATTAAATTCTCCAAAAGCTGTGGAGTTAGATTTTTTTTCCATTACAATATCTGAGGTTAGCTAGTTATCTACTTTTTCCTTTTCTTAATATTTCAATTCTCTTTCTGTAGCTTTTGCTGGCTCTTAGACTTTTCATCACTTTATCGTAATATATTTTGTTTTGTTTTTTTTCTCGCATCATATATTCAATTTCATTCTTATTTTTTCTCTACAATTTTTGGGGATTAGGTGAATTTTTTCTACTCTTTAAAACAATGTCGTGTATAAGAAGCAATATTAAAATATTTCCTTTAAAATATACTATCAGAATCCTTTCCATAAGAGTTACGATAAGCATCTCTGTAGGTTATACAGGAGAATTTAGTAAACAGAGCTTTACAAAGCATATAAAATATTTGATCAAAGACTATCTGCTTCAAACCAAAAGAAAGCACACAAAAATGACACGAGTTGTTTTAATATATCTTTAATATCTTGTCATGATTATCTTATAATCTTAAGTAACAACAAAAATGAATAAAAATAAATCCATCCATAAAAATAAAATAAAAACCACTAATAAACATAATTGATCTTCCTTAAAATTTACAAAATAACCTTAGTTACGGCTAAACTATTTCAAAATTGTTCTGATAACAGGGAAAAAACAGCTAAACTTTAAGCATTCTGTTTGTTTTGGTTGTAAAGCAGTTTTATGTCAGACCATGGACAAAAGTGTTATGTGTTACTCTTATGACACAGACGTTTGTTACACTTGAGACAACTCCCCAGTGTCTATTCTATGCATGCCATAAACAAAATATTTAATGTAAAATATGTCTTATACCTGGAAATCAGAGAGTTAGAAGTTTTACGTAAAAATTTTAAGAAGTTTTTATGAAATTAAAACTTTTATATTTTTTCTGTTACTTTTGTAACATTTAATTATCAACTAATAAATAAAGTTAAAATTGCATTTAAAGCCTTAGATAAAAACTTTTAACTATATATATCTGACGGATGTAATAATAGCTTGTTATATTCAATACATAATAATTTCATTTAAAGAACAGAAGTAAAAAAAAAAAAAAAAAAAAAAAAAAAAAAAAAAAAAAAAACATGCAATTCAATAAGTGGATTTTTATGCTCAATTTTAAATGAATTTTAATACTACTAATTTCCAGCTCGGTGTCGATGTAGACTTATTCCTAGGAAATTAAAACTTACAAATTCCTATACAGTAACTCTTTAGCTTTAAATTGATGTATCACACTTATATTTCCGATTAAAAAAAAAAAAAAACATCAGCAAACATTTTCTATTGCCGTGGGCATTCCCAGGATTCATTTTGTTTCTTTTAAGAAGCTATATTTTACACACTTATGTTGGAGTAATAATATGTAAACTCCGTTTGATCTGAGCTGCTACATATTTAGAAGTGAGATACAGAAACTGCGAGAAACACTACCGCAGAGTGATAAAAAATATGCAATCAATTAAAGAAAGTCTGACGAAAATCAAAAACTCAGATGTTACAGTGAGTGTGTGTTATGAGATGTTTTATAAAAGTTACTACTATCCAATATCAGTCATTTAAACAAGGAAGTAATGTTAAGTTCACAAATCGGCTTATTGAAGTGTCTTGAACCACTAATTGAGTTCTTTACTCATTTATTGGTTTTGAAGTTTCCGAAACATGTGTGGAATTAAATTCAACAGAATTACCCGATTTTCTTCAAATGTGGTATACTGGTTTATTCTCACAAGTCGTTTCCCTGATTAGATTTGGAGCTTCTTTAGTTAAGTATAAAGAGGTAATGGGGGGGGGGGGGGGGTTCACCCCTTAATTTCGCTAATTTTTTTTTTAGGTAGATTTCATTACAAAAAGCTACCTATTGCAGCCGTTCGGAGGAAAGCGATTTCAAAAAATTTTGGTATATTTTCATCGATCATGACCCCCAGACCCCGAAACCACCCTCCGTTCAAAATTAATATATATATATATAACCTATGTCACACCGTAACTCTCGTAATTATGAACCGATTTCGATGTAATTCGATGTGTACATAGTACATACTAATGTCTCGACCGAGTTCATTGGCCAGCTTCATCCGCCGTTTTGTTTCAAAATGGCGGCCATTTAAAATTGTTAAAAAAATTTAAAATTTGAAATGTGGTACCAAAAAATTAAAAATGGAAAAATATTTTTTTCTTATGTATTTGATCTTTATACAAAGATTCCGGAGCAGTTTTTGTTTCGTCTATATCTTAAAAAATGGCTGAGTTATAGCATTTTGAATTTCTAGCGTGGCTGACATTTTGAAACCTCCTGAATTTTGTCACACGATAAAAGGCGTATTTATGAACCGATTTCGATGTAATTCGGTGCGTACATAGTACATACGAATGTCTCGACCGAGTTCGTTGGCCAGCTTCATCCGCCATTTTGCTTCAAAATGGCGGCCATTTAAAAAAATTTTAAAAATTTTTAATTTGAAATGTGGTACCAAAAAATTGAAAATGGAAAAATATTTTTTTCTTATGTATTTGACCTTTATACAAAGATTTCGGAGCAGTTTTTGTTTCGTCTATATCTTAAAAATTAGCTGAGTTTCAGCATTTTGAATTTCTAGCGTGGCTGACATTTTGAAACGTCCTGAATTTTGTCACGCGATAAAAGGCGTATTTATGAACCGATTTGGATGTAACTTCGTTTATACAGAGTACATACCAATGTCTCGACCGGGTTCGTTGGCTAGCTTCATCCGCCATCTTCTTTAAAAATGGCGGCCATTTAAATTTTTAAGAAAAATTTAAATTTGAAATGTGGTACCAAAAAATTGAAAATTGAAAATAAAAATTTTTCTTATGTGTTTTACCTTGATAAAACAATTCGGGAGCAGTTTTTGTTTGGTCTATATCTTAAGAAATGGCTGAGTTATAGCATTTTGAATTACTAAGGTCTCGACCAAGTTCACTGGTTAGCCTCATCCACCATGTTTTCTAAAAATGGCAGGCACTTTAAGAAATCGCCGAATTTGACAGCCAAATATAAGTTATTTTAAAGAAAAGCAACTTGGATAAAGCTGACTAATTTCGCGAAATTCTCATTCATTATATTGATAAAAATTAGTATTGAATCTCCCATATTCGGTTTCCACTAAATTGAGCTTCGTGTGTTTGAATGATATAAGTTGGCTTTTTTAAAATAATGAATATGAATGCTACCTCTTCCTCCCGGCACTGGCCGGAAGGACTTTTTTTTTTTTTTTTTTTTTTTTTTTTTTTTTTTTTAGAGGGCATTATTCTTTGAAATAAGAGCATAATAATATACAATTAGTATGAATAGGCTATGAGCGCAACGCCATCAGCTTGACAGGGCAATTTTCTTTATTCTAACACTAAATATTACTTCCTCGTCCTTTTCTCTCTAGCGGATTTGTAGTTGTATTTGTCAATTAATTAATTTATTTATTGATCGGCTGTGTCGCTATTAGGATAACTTAAGCCACACCAAAAGCGAGACCTAGTTGAAGATTGTGGGTATCTACTGCAAGATTCAAATTCTATTTTGATTTTAAGTTACTTAATGGATACTGACTTTAACAGCAATATAAACTCTGCTATTGAAGAAATCTCTAATGCACTAATGAAACGCACCGTAAAAATTGAGAAGTTTAACCCTTTATCTATTGCATTTTGATCTACTGCAATTGCTTTCATGTAATATTTTTTTCAGTTACTACAATGAAAATTAAAAGATAAACATGAAAAAATACTCACCCGAGAGAAATTTAATTATTTAGAGGTAATTAATTAAAGTGGTACTTTAAAGTACCGTTAGTAGACTATGACTAAAATATCATAACAAAAAACTTACAAGGTATTTCAAATGGCACCAGAAAATATTTTCGATTTAATAAGTATGTGAATATAGGCTTTTTCTTATTTATAAATAAATCGTTTGACAAATTCCGTTGCCAATGATTTATTTGAACTCATTGAAAATGCTTTGCCCCTGAAAGGGTTAAAAAACACTTTTTTTTTTAGTTTTCGATCTTGTTAGCAGTCCTTTAGTTATGTGAGATCTGTATTCCAGGGACAACATGTTCTCTTGCATCTCCGCATATGCAATATATGAATTTACATATGCCATTTCTAGCATAGCAAAAACGAGCCGGTGCCACATCTTTTCCAATTTCCTATAAAAAAATAACAACGAAACAGAAAAGAAATAACAGGGAAACCATTACTACACTACATTTTAGTAATTACATTTTAAAGCAGATGAAAACGATGAATAACAACACAGACGAAAAGTAAACAAAAAGTTTTTCTCCAACAACAAGTGTACTGACGGTACTTATAAGTACCACCGAGTAATTAAACTAATAAATCAAATACATACACTGTTCACCTAAAATAGCTAATAAAACTGTATTCTAAGATTATAATTAACACATAAAAAAATCCAACACTTATCTTATATCCTTTACTGTGTTTGCAGCCATAAAAAGACGAGTGTGACAATCTGTACAAAATGTCGACACAAAACACATAGTCTGTGTCAAACATCGCCTTCTTCCACGCTAAAATAACAAACCTAGAACTACTACTGCCATGTATCGGGATAAAGTGGAGTTAAAAGTATGTTTTTGCAAAGAACCATTAGGATATTAGTAATATTCACTATAAGATCAAAGTTTAAATTGGGTGGTACCTATAAGTACCGTCAGTAGATAAAGGGTTAATCCGAATGTACATTATTGTTGGACCTGTTTTCAACAATAAGATAATAATGAAATAATAATAATAATGAAATAATAATAATAATGAAAACAATAAAAGAAAATGATATATAATGAAGATAAGTATGATATATAATAAATGATATATAATGAAGTCAATAATAATGAAAACAGTAAAAAAGAAAAGTCCAAACAGTTGTGTAGTATTTTTTCTGATATAATATCAAATTAAGAAAAAGTGAAATTAATTTTTTTTTCGTCAAAGATCAAAATCATAAAAAAACGATTACATATTTCCGTTATAGATGATGTGATGAAGTGGCCATTAAAGGAAATGGTTTATATTGCACAACCTCTTAAAGTTTGTAATGGACATTAAACATTTCCTTTTATACTTCAGAATGATTTTTTTTTTATTATAATTAAAAACTAATTGATTTATGTAAACTTAGTGTTAAGAACTTTGTAGAAATGATTATTCCTCATTATTTTAGCATTGCAATTATAAATATTGGCCTTCTTGAGCATCTGTGAATTTTTATACTAACCTTTCTAAACTTTTGTCACTCCACACCATTCTAATTTGAGACAAATAGTAATTTCATGCATGTGGCACAAATAACTCCATTCTATGGGATAATCTCAGCCACTCAGTATGTTTATCCATCATTGCATATTTACAGTTTCTTTTGAAACTTTCTCATATGTGTTTACACATAAAGTAGAATAAATGTTTGAAATTTGAAAGTAGCTCACGTAACTCCTGATGGAATCCCATAGGTGTTTTTTGTATTAGTGTCTTTTTTCTGATTATGAAGTTTAACTTTCTGCTAATATATGATGTAGAAAATGCTCTTCATAATTTTTCTGGGACGGTTGCATACTTAAAATTTTCATTCAGTATTTTTCCTTTTCTTATAGCAATTTGACATTCATCATAAAAAATATATATTAATTTTTTTTATCGTATACATCTTTTCTGAGAAAACATTTGTAACGTGTATATTGTTTCCATTAATTTTCTATCTTTAAGCAATTTTTTTTTTTATCTTGAAACTTGTCCATACATAGAATATCAATCGCAGCCATTTATTACACGCAAGTCACATCTATTAATCAGAAGATAGACATATCGTATTTGGAATGAGCAAGGAATTTATTTATTATTGAGTCACAAATTAATGAAAGCTTTTATATTTACCGAACCAATTTAGAAAATCACTTAAATATTCAAGCTCTTTCTGATGGCTGCTTGTTCTATCTCAACTAGTATTGCCATTTGCGTCGATTTTGGCAGGAGGTCCCAAATTTCAGGGCTTCCGTGGTCCGACCTGCGAAATCTCTACACGGGACGCTAAATATTCCATTTTTTCACCATGTTCAACTTACATTAAACTTTGTGATTTTAATCGAAATTAAAATTTTGTTCGTCGATTTCAACAACATTTTAATCATATCAGTCGTCACAATAGTCGGAAGTTACAGAATGTTTTATATTGTATAAAGAACTGCTCTTCACTCTTGTTCAAAGTAACATAGGAAAATCCATGCCACTTCGATCTTATAAAAAAATATTTTCTTCATTATTTTTATAGATGAATGAATAAATAAAGAGGGCGTTTTTATAATAATTATTAGCCAGATAATCTTAGTATCAATCTAAGGATTACTTCTTCGTTCATCAGTTTCACCCCATTTCACATAACCTCATTTTATAATAACACATTTAAAGTATACATTAAAGACTGAAAATATTAGTAAGAAAATAATTATGAACATATGTATTTCCTTTTTTGTAAACTATGGGAAAATTTAATACTTTTGACTACTATCTGCATAGTTACAACTGAAGTTCTGCAATTGGTCAGAAAACCCTATTCTAACCGAACACGTTGGCCAATGGCTTCAATTTTTCCCCCTGTGATTCGGGTTTAATGTAAGGTTTTCATTTTCGTTTTGTATCCCATTAGGGATTATTTTTCTCTTCTAATTCGGATCCTGGTATGCACAATTTTTCCAAAGAGAAGTCCAGAATATGGTTTTAAATGAAAAACAATATTTGTATTTGAACGGGTATATATATGTGGATATGGCAGGCTACATGGTACAGCGAGCACGTGGTAAAACAAATTCTCAGCAATTTTCCGCGCACCCTCGTCTCAGTGACATACATTCGTCATCACAAAGAACGATAAACTAAAAGGTAAAAGGAGAGTTGCTGTCAAGATATTGAAGACAGCTTCAATCCTCTGTCATTTTGGTATAAGATGTAATTGTACGAGGATTTTGGCAAGTAAGCCACTAGTATAATATAAATTCTTAACCTTAACTTGTAAATATTTAGAATTGTTTAACCAATACCTTTATATTAAACTATGTTAGAACCAAAGGATGCGTCCTTTATTCAACCAATACCGCCAGCAGTAGCAGTACTCATGTATATGTGTATTTTTTTTTTCGAAAAATTAAAATAAAATTTCTAAATGCATTGTAGAGTATTTTCCATTATTGCTTTAAATTATGGATTTTTTTCTTTTCGTGTTTACAGAGGTGCCAAGCTCGCACTAATCTTCCGTAATGCGGGGATTAATTTAACCCAGTTTAACGAAGTTTCGAACCAGAAAAATTATTTGATGAATCTTTATTTATTTAATTCCAGTTTCCTACGTGGAACGTATTTAATTTCATCTATGAAAAAAATTCCGGTACGAAATGTATTAAACCAGGGTTAAATTAACCCACATATTACGGAGGATTAGTCGCAACTTGGCACCTATGTGTTTAGGATCGTGCTGATGGTTGAAAAAACTACTTTACCATACTAGGATCGGACATAACTGTACTCGTACAATAATTTCGTAATAAATGTGGTAGAAATTCGTATAAATAACAACTTTCTTGAAAATTTAAATTTAATTGCATCCTTTTAATTAATAAATTAGTGATACATTGTCTTTTTCGAAATAAGCAGGAATTTAGAGACTAATTTTTTTTTACATCATCAAGACTTTATTTATTATGACTGAACTCATACTAAAATAGAGTGCATTAAAATTATGAGCTGTTTAAGAAGTTTTAATTTAATTACATTTTTCAAGTTTTTATTTAATTACATTTTTCTTGAGATTTTTGTATTTCAATTTTAGATTTCAATTTTGTATTTTATCCGAAATCGGAGAATCAAACTTTCTGCGTTCTATCTATTATATAGTAATAATTGTGATTAGAAACGATTGAAATACATGGTAATGAAAAAGATAAACGCGGTAGTTATGAAGGGAGCATTATTGCATAAAAATGTTATTAATATTATTTTGAAAACTCTAGTTCATATAACTAATTTCCCTTCCTCCCTTATCAATAACGGATAATTCTCTTTATATTCATTACGATGAAAAGAAAATGCTATCTGTTAAGACGTAATGACAATGGACTGGACAGGACAACTTGGATTTAGAAAGGTTTCAATATTAGCAACTATGCTAATTCGTATGATTGTATTGTACTGCATTAGCCGAGATTACAAATTTTTTCATTTAAAGCATGATTTTGTTATGCAGGTTCTGTTTCTCGGGCATTATTATAGTGCTTATGTTGTCCAGATTTTAAAGTTCTTGTACCCCTTTTTTCTCCTCTCTCTGTGCTTTTTGCAATTTTACATTTGGCAACATAAATCTCATCCCATTCTAGTTCCTTATGCAAATAAACTACGAGGAATATACATGAAAAATAAAAAGAATAGAATTATGTAGTTCTGATGCCGATAATATACTTAAACAGAAAAAATAATAACATGTAGTTGCTGTTCTTATCAATCAACGTAAAAAATTAAATTTAAAGAAATTATATACGAAGGGATCAGAGATCTCTTAAGAATTTTTTATATTAGAGACTTTTTCTGATTACGACATTAAAACTACGGCTGATATATGATATACGTAATATTCCAAATTGATTTTCTGAAAAGCATTAATTTTCTGATCTAGCTCTAAATTTAAATTAATTATTAGTCAATCCCTTAATTTTTACTTTTTTGTAATTCTTTTACCACAAAGAAATATTTTAAATTCTTTCCGTATTCATCATTTCTCAGAAAACATTGATAAGATCTGTATTGTTTCTATTAATATTCTATCTTTATTAAATGGATGTATTTTTTACCTTGAAGCTTGTTCATACATAGACTATCACAGCAACCTATCTCGGCCACGTATTACACGCAAGACACATCTATTAATCAAAAACAGATATGTCGCCTTTGTAATAAGCAAGGAATTTATTTATAATTGAGTCGCAAATTAGGAAAAGCTTTTACGTCCAACGAAACGATTTAAAAAATCACTTAAATATCAAAGCTTTTTCTGTGACGGCCATTTATTCTATCACACCCCAGTCTAATCCTTTATGCACATATACTGTGAGGAACACAAATGAATAATAACAATAATAATAAAATTCTTTCTTTATCCAATCTTATTCACATCACGTACCTTCCAACAACCGCTAACGTTATCAAAAAGCAGGTACGATGAACAACGACATTATTGTTCCACCATGGAATAACAATAATAAAAAAAAAAAAAAAAGTCAGAAAGAAACAATGCAAACAAAAGTCATAACTAACTGAAAAGAAAACTTGCCAAAGCGTTACTTTGTGAGGACACAGTAAAAATAAAGAAAATAAAAATCTGCAAAACCCGATAGCTGGTACGAGGAATAGTCACGAAAGGCAAAATCAGGCGACAGGTATGGCATAGTAATGAAGGTAAAAGAGTGCTAACGCCCAAAGAGCAAGGAACAGGTTTCATCGAACGCCCACTGATGGCAGTGTGTGTGTACCCTTGACCCTTCAGATTACTGTAAGTACGTGTTGCTCGTACAGTGGACACGCTTCGTGTGCCGGGCGAGATTGTAAAGTGATAGTGACGAAGTTATTTTTTAGGAGTATATCTGGAAACACGTGAAAGATATTAACGATAAAATTATGGATTATTGTTTGTAAAAGGGGTTTGATTAATGTGACAGTTTCAGTGAGGAAGTTGCATAACAAATTATTCAAAAAAATATATAATATTCTCTATTGAACCACTATTTAATTTAATTTATTTCCTTTATGTAATGTGCATGAAAGCAATATATTATTTTAAAAGAAATAATATATTTCAATAAACGATCCTAAATAATTTGAAATTTTCAAATGGGAGATGAATAGACAAGTGTAAAAAAAGAAAAGAAAAAAAAAGGACAGAAAATGACATATCTATATTTATGCTCTTAAAACAAAGAAAAACTGCATTTTCGGTATAAAAATTTATGAGGCGACCTTATAAATGTTTTTAATTTATAAACTTAATTCCTCTTAAACAAGTAAGCACGTGTTGTTTGTATCGTGGACATGCTTCGTGTACCGAGAGAGATTGTAAAGTGATAGTGAATAATTTATTTCTTTAGAAGTATATCCGGAAATACGCAAAAAAGTATTTTAACGATGAAATTATGGATTATTGTTTTGTAAAAAAATACGTGATTAATGGGATAGCTTCAGTGAGGAAGTTTCATAAATAATTATGCATGCATATATATATGCATATAGATAGATAGATAGATACTAACAGGCTTTGCATGCTACGCTAGTCAGTTCCTCCAAACGAAACTTGAATTAAACGAAATGTGTCGGTGAATTTGACACTGTGTTTTAAAACAATATGGAACTTTACCTGAAATGTCCTTCCGCATTGCTAAAAATGATACGAACGCAATATACTAAAAATTTCTACGAAAACCTATCTGATAGAGCACTTTTCATCATAAAACTTTTCAAAATGCCTAATATTTTATAATTGGATTCATCTAAATATAAAACATCCCCCAATAATTCCATAACTAAACAACGTAGCACGATGTGTTTATATACAAAAACCTCCACTGAAACATTACTTAACTAATTAGTGCAAGTTCCGTCGAAATCTGTTCTTCAAAAGTCAAGCTATAAGTAGCCGGAACGACATTTCTATTTGCATTAATGTAATCTTTTGAAATATTGTTGTTACAGGATATTTTGTATGTAATGAGCATAAAAGCACTATGTTATTTATAAAGAAATAGCATACTTCCATAGCCAATAGTGAATAATTTCAAAAATTTAATTGGCAGACAATACGCAAGACAAAAAATGAAGAAAAATTAGCTTTAAATTTCATTAACACTTTTGTGATTTGCATTATGTGTGTATCTAAAACAGATTCCAAACCTCCTAAAAATTAAAGAGTATTTAAAGTTTTTTGGTACATCCTACATAGTTTCAACTCTTATTCAAATAAATATTTGTATTGCTCAATATAAATATTATCATATCAAATAAATATTTTTATTACATTCATGTTACGGCTGTACAACAATTACGTTTTATGAGAACATGAACATCATTTAGTATTTTTTTAAATATAATTTTGTAAAAATAATAACAAATAACAGAGAATTTTAGTGATATAATCTGAAATACCTAATAACTTGGTCACTTGCCGATACGAAATGATTTACTGATTTTACTAATGATTAAATAATTTCTTGATTTTTAAGAATTTTTGAAACGTTTTAACTGAGGTAATGAAATAAAAGTTTGATTTTTTTAAAAATAATTTCACGGAATTTTCCTAATTGCTGTTTTTTTAATCACAAAAACTTTTTTTTTTTTTTGTAAAGAAGAGAAAATTCGAGGGAAGAACAGTTAAAAAAAAAAAAAAATGAAAACCAAATGAAAAGGCAGTAAAAATTACGTAAAAGGCAATCGCAGATTACTTTCTTTCCATATAATATGTGGATAAAATCATCATAAAACACAAAATGCTTCTATCATTATGAAATAAAATGCAAGATGATGACGTCATTTTCACCAGCAGAAGGTTTTTCTCTTCTGAAATGAAAGTTACACAACCTTTAATTTCAATATATGAGAAAGGCTTTTAAATCGTTTTTGTATACTTCTTTAATATTTCATTCTTTGAAAAGCCTTAAGTACGCGATATATTTTATGATATTATATATATAGTTTTTAGTCGAACATTGCTAAAGGTGCTACTACAACTCTTTGTTTTTAAATCAGTAGAAATATTTCTTTTCAAATTCATTGTAAACGCAGTTTGAATATGATTATTTAGTCCAAACAATCTAGCATCAGAAAAGGGATATTAACAAACATTTTATATATGTACAGATTTTTATATATTTTTTGTGTGTGTATTACTTTGTTCAAAGAAACAGTGGTTTGTCATCATAGTAATATGACGGGAAATAATCAATAACTAAAAACTTTACTAATATGTTCAATTGATAAATAAAAATTAGAAAGATAAAAGTTTAATAAATAGAAATTACTTTCACAAAGTAAATGAGCTGCTAAGTGCAAGCGTGTAAGAAATTGCCCTAAGTGAACTTTTAATATTTGAAAATCCGGATCTGGAAGAAAAACAGTAATCAATGATGATGTGGCGTGTGATGTCTGTTCTTCTTAAGGATGATTCACAAAAATCTATCCAAGATAAAGCATATAGCATTGAGCTTTTTAGAGGTCTATCTGCTTATCTCATTGAAGATATCAGGTACGGACAGCCTATAAACCACACCCTTTATATTAGATAAATCTATTTAAAGCCATTTTGTTTCTTTGTAGATATACAGTGCTTAGGACTTTAGAAAAATGTTTCACCTTAACCAGGTCAATTAGCCAAAGCGACGATCAGTAATAACATTTTCGAGAACCTCTTGTTCGGCTTTCGGTTGGCCATATTACAGCAAACAATATTATATCTCTTGTGTACTGGAACAAATTTACACTTCCTCTGGCTGAACTTTAAAGATTTCAAGATGCCATATAATAAGACGATAGCAGCACTGTAAACAAAATGTGATTTTTCCTGAAATTTATGTTGTAATTTTTCAAGACCGATGCTGTGAAATAGAATTCAAGCACTCATGCTCTGAAAGCAAATTCAGGCAACAAGATAGCAGCTTAACTGTAAGTTTTACAGTAACTGTATTTGCAGCCGGGGTGCCAGCATCATTTGTTGTAAAATACAGTGATTTTCCCAGCACTTTATATTGTAATTTTTCAAGCACCGATGCTGCGAAATCGAATTCAATCACCGGTGCTGTGAAAGTGAATTCAAGTGACAAGTGAGGTAAACATCGAATTATTTAATTGGATAATCCTGAATAATTCACATATTTTAAATGAAAGGTAAGCAGATGAAAAAAAAGAACTTACTAAGCGTTATTTTTAATCTGAAAAACCAATAAATTCATTCATTAATAAATCTGCTTTTTTAATATCAAAAAGCGGCATTACAAAGGCTTTAAATTGAAGAAATCAAAACTCCCAAAATATATTTTTTATCAATGTTGTTGTTAAATATGATTTTACTGATTTTTTAAATAGTTTTAATTATGAAGTTGCTTAATAGAATAGACATGAAATCCGCATTTGAAATGTCATTTTTTAGATAATTGCAAGTTATGCTTACTGCAATTGAAAAAAAAAATAATATTGTTCAGTTGAAGTATATAATACTGGATATTGACAAAAGCTATTTATTTATACAAGTAGAAAAAAAAAGGCCAAAACTAAATATATATTTTAAAAAATTCTGTACTTGATAGGGTCATTATTATGTTTTATACTCACCTCAACTTTAATATGAAGCTTTTCCATTGCTTCAAAATCAACGTGAAGAAGAAGATATGTTATATGCATTTGAAATCACTTTCAAAGGAAAACAGAGCTCACAGTTTTGAAATATCAATGAAGCTCCATATGATACATAATTTAAAAGAAACACTCGAAAAGAAAGAAAAATATTAAAGTTAAACAAAAATGAAAATTGGAATTTTTTTTTGTTTGTTTACTGATATATAATGTGACATTATGAACTATTCAGAAGAAAATACAAATTGAAATTTTAAAATTAAAGAATAGTTTGGTTTTGTTTGGTTGCTGAAAAAATATGTATGAGCAAATTTCTGAATTAAGAATAGAATCAAACTTATATTGCCAGACTATACTTATAAAGCATGCAAACTCTTGCAATAGCAATGCATGTTTGAAAGTGTATTGTTAAAGTATTTTCAGAAAATAATTAAAACTGTTTCAAACTATCACATTTTATGCAGATTCTGGTTATTTTACCTCCTGTACGTCTGTTTTAGTACTTCAATACTTTCAATTAAATAAAGCAAAGCTTCAGTACACAAAAACTAAGAACCGTAAGCAATACAGCTATCTGTCTTTAGAAACAATAATAAGAAGAGATTTTTCTACAAATAAAATACTGAAACCAAATTTTCAGACAGACAAAATTAAGTATTACAAATTATACACTTTTGCTGTTGCTGTTTTTTTTTTTTCATTGCAATTGGAAGACTTCGACGTTGACCATGCAACAGACTTCTATGACGAAAAAATATAGATTTCAATGTCGTTTTGTATAGACATACCAATTGAGGTGACTTATATTCCTCTCATATTATAAAGATTGAAAATTGAACAGTTGGAAATTAAATTGACGGGCTGGGAAGAAAAAACATAATCTCCATGGTTCCGTTTATGTTTGAAAGACATTGAATCACTGAACCATTTCACTTGGTTCGTTTCTGTTTAGGTTTAAGCTGTCCTTTTTTCCAGGAAATAATACTCATGAATGTTTTAAAATGGTACTTTTTACATTTATCCAAAAACTTACGTTATTGCTCGAGAATTGGGTTCCCTCGAGTGAATAATGAAGCCGAGGGCGGTTGGAGTGTGGTAGAATACACGGATATAAAAGAAGGGAGAACGTTCCGAAAACTTGCCCACCGCGATGTTCTTTTCAGATTGGGATATTTGTAAAAGTTACGCGGGTAGTTTTATCGTTATATTAAATAAATAAATAAATAAATATGTAGCCTTTATTAAAAATTTTACAATTTACATTTTTTAGCCTTTATGAAATCTCTCCCGAGCCTTTGAATTTCTTTTTCTTATCTACCTCATTATCATGCCCCCTGTCCTTGTTTACATATCCTGACATGCGAAAAAACCTGAGATCAAAATTGTATGATGAATTCAGAATTTTTGACGAACACAAATTCAGTCACACTAGAGCATTCGTTGTTGATGGTGGTTATTTGCTGCATCCAACAGCGTAGAACAAGGGCACATGCAAAATTTTTCATGACATTGGCATGCAGTAAACTATTTGAAAAACAACTTCACGCCGTTAAAAATACACGTAACTGTGATATTCGATAGTTATGATGACCCAGATAGAACGAAGAATTAATAGTTACACAGGTACTGGCATAAAGGAGTTTCAGATTTGAGCAACTTTTTTTTGCTAACTGAAGTCGATTTGGAAAACATCGATGGCAATTCTTATGCCCAAACGTGGTTCTTCCCAAACTGTAGTGAATGGTCACTAGTTTTCTTTGAAAAAACCTGTATATTACCTGTACTATAATACTTCCTTTATAGAAAGCCAACATTAACCCAACATTGTGTCAACATCGCATTTATTATCACGAAAAAAGCCGTAATGTTGATTAGGGTGGGCCAAAAAAAACTTTTTTTCGATTTTCGATGATGGGCAGTGCGGAAAATTTGCCACTAAGTTAACACAAAAAATTTGAGATTTTTCGGACAATTCCTTTGTTTGCCAAATGGCTTGAAATTTTGCACAAAAGCTGAATTTTGAACCTTTTTAGCAAAAACTTTAAAAATGTTAAATTAAACTTACTTTTGCTGAATTTACTTGAAATGTTATGTTTAGTGTACGAAATGGTTAAATAAGCTCTGATTATCTATTATTTAAGTATTGCGCGGCAGCGAATACTTATTTATTTCCAGTGTCACTTCTCAATGTTAATTTAACATAGAAAAGCCTATGGAGATCATAACTTTTTCATTTTTTCTTCCCACCTTTTTGTCCCTGATGCCACTCATTTTTTATTCTTGACTAATTCTAATGATATTATAAATTTAAAGTGTAAAAACGTTTGCCTGACGTCAGGGTCAAAACGAATGGTTAAATGCCTTTGCACATGGGTGAATTATAACTCAGAGAGAAACATGGGATAATTTTTGTTTACATTATTCAATTATTTTTCTTAATAATTCCAATTTTCGCTTTTTTCATTGAAAATCAACGGACATTTTTTCATAGAAAATGTAACATTTTTACTTCATTGTTGCAAAAATTTCAAAAGCCGTAATAATAATTTATTTCTTTTTAATTGAAAGATTTTCACGTGAAATATTAAATTGAGCTACTTTTTTTTTTTTCAAAAATTAAAAGGTGAATATTGCGTTATAGTGGAAATAAAAAGCATATTTTCAGAATAAGTTTTTACTTTGGTCAAGTTTATATTTTAGTAAAAAGTTTCTAATGGATAGCTATTTTTACGCAGGTAGCGAACTTAGTGGGGAATTACATAACTTAAATTTTAAAATGTATTTTTTTCCGAGATGAGAACTATTTATACCCCAAGTTAAACTTAAGTAATAATTTTCTGATGTGTTTACATCACCCCTTGGGATAGATTAAGGTTTAAAAATTTAAGTAAAACTTTTATTTTTATTTTTTACTGTACCACAGCTATAATATTGTTAAATATTTGTAGTAAGGATTCAACACAATTTACATTTACATTCATTGCGTTCCTGAGTGGGAAATAGAGTATCTAAATTTAAGTGAAGTTAATTTTTTATGATTTGATTATAGATTTTTTATGTTCAGATTGGAAGTTTTTGTCCAAACTACCGCAACCTGCATTACTGCAGTGGTGAAACATTTTGAAAATTGGTAAACTGCATCCCACATTGTGATGCAATACCGCATACATCAGAGCCTGATGATGATACACTCTATTAATTTTGAAATGCGTTCGTCTGAGTGCAGTAGTTATTGAAAAACTTGACATATTAAACAAAAACATAATTTGAAGAACAAATTAAAAAAAAAAACTAAATTTATTTCCTACATTGTTTAAGCCCGAGAAGGGACAGATATTAAGTTATTTCATTCAATTAGTTCTACATTTAATGTTAAATTTTTGTAACAAATTAGTTAAGCCAATTGAAGATTAAAAAATAAAAATAAAATTCATACAATATGATACTTAAAACACCCTAAAAAATAGATTCCGTTCAAATGAAATCGAAATAAATCTTAGACTTCTTCCATTTTGAATTGAAAATATTTGTATTGCAGATTTTGTATTATGTTTACGACAATTGTGCATAAAATGATAAGATGCATGCAAAATACAAAACTTAAAAAAATGTCTAAGATTTATTTCGATTTCATTTGAACGGAATCTATTTTTTTAGGGTGTTTTAAGTATCATATTGTATGAATTTTATTTTTATTTTTTAATCTTCAATTGGCTTAACTAATTTGTTACAAAAATTTAACATTAAATGTAGAACTAATTGAATGAAATAACTTAATATCTGTCCCTTCTCGGGCTTAAACAATGTAGGAAATAAATTTAGTTTTTTTTAATTTGTTCTTCAAATTATGTTTTTGTTTAATTTATTAGTTATGCGTATTTTGATTAGGGTAATTTTTATAGCCTTTTCGTGTATAACTGAGCAAAAATTGTAAGTATTGTTTGGTTCATTCGTCGGTTTCTCTCTTTTGTCTTTATTATAATCCTCGCTCTTTTTTCTGTTTTTCGATGCGTTAAGAGTCACATACTTGAATGCCGGACCACACCATGTCGTGACAGCAATTTTGGAAGGAGAGGAGAATGTGAAGTATAAACCAATGAAAACGGAATCAGTCATCATGAAGATAAGAGATAAAATAGGAGATGGAAGTAACTGCGAGGTGGGATGTTAATTATTTTTCTGCTTTAAGATACAGCTATTGTCAGAAGATTCAAAAAGTGGAAATTTTGAAGCAGGCAGATCTTCTGAATCAGAATTTCAACCAGGGCCTTCAAAAGCAAACATTCCCAAACGCATGTCCCTTTCTCAAACAGAGTTCGCCAGATTTAGAACTGAGTAATAAAAATAAAATTCATACAATATGATACTTAAAACACCCTAAAAAATAGATTCCGTTCAAATGAAATCGAAATAAATCCTAGACTTCTTCCATTTTGAATTGAAAATATTTGTATTGCAGATTTTGTATTATGTTTACGACAATTGTGCATAAAATGATAAGATGCATGCAAAATACAAAACTTAGAAAAAGTCTAAGATTTATTTCGATTTCATTTGAACGGAATCTATTTTTTTAGGGTGTTTTAAGTATCATATTGTATATCAATATTGTATATGGTCAATATGTATCAATATTGTATATGGTATATCATATAGGTAAATTGCGTTGAGAGCTTCATCTGTGCTTCAGGAAGCAGGAATTTTGACAACCAGGAATAAGGATCTCGTCCTCGATAAAGACGTTATCAAGATACAGAAAAAGATACAGGAACGATACAGGAGAAATATCTCGGGAAATATTCATTTACGTTTTCGTTGATTTTTTTTTTCTTTTCTTTTTAAAAGAGGAAAAATAAACTGTTTTCAGTCAAATATAGGTTGTTAAAATGTTATTTGTAATTCTATCGCAATTCTCATAAAGATACGTCTTTATTTAATTATTTTTTTTTATTTGTTTCTTAAGAGAAATGATTACTATTTTTATTTAAGTGTTTGTTATTATTTAAATGCTAAACGTAAGTATTTAATTTTGAGTTGCTGATTTACTGATGAAAAAGCCTTGAATGTGATTCATTTCCAAAACGGAATGAGTAAGTTTTTGTATTTATTATTTGTTTATAAAAGAAACTTTATTTTCTTTTAAAGTGATATTGAATGAAACCGATATTAAGTAGCGTTAGTAATATAATAATAATATTGGTTGAAATTTTAATTATTCAATTATGTGTTTCATATTATTTAGAATATTGTTTGAAAGTGTTAACTATTCAGTAAATGGCTTTATATTGGTTAAAATATTGTTTTGATTAAATGTCGCGTTATGACAATCCAGTTTATTTATACCTGCAGGGATTTAAAGTTTGTTTTGTTTTGTAGTCATGAGTTTTGCTAACGTTAAACCTTACTGTTTTGCTTTATTAAAGTCTTCTTTATATGAGTTGTAACGGCAAAGCTCACACGTTTGGGGAATAATTTAAACGAATTTTCGGCATTTGTGGGGTACTTGTTTTGTTGTTTCGCTAAAGTTTAAAATGTCTGAACTTAATAAAGCTCGCAAAGAGGATTTATATCAGGTTGCGTTAGAAATGAATTTAGATGTTCAACCCTTTATGACAGTTGTCACATTGCGTGAAAAAATTAAATCCTCCCCCTCGTACGAAGTTGATTTTGTAAATTCATTAGTCAGAAACTAAATTTCGACTCGCGAGGAAGAACAACGCAGACGGGACTTAGAGGAAAAACAAAAAGCAGCTGAGTTAGAACAGCGCAAACTTGAATAAGAAGAAAAGCATAGAGCGGAAGAGTTAGAGTTAAAAAAGCTTGAGATGAATTTTGAGCTTGAGAAGCTCAAGTTACAGGCTCAGAGCCAAAGTGCTTCCAGTGGAGCGGTAGGTGGTAACGCAGCAGGGGTAATGTCTCACCCGGAGAGTAAGATAGATATCCAAAAGCTGTTGCCTACATTCAAGCCAGAAACTGATGATGTAACTTTGTTTTTGGTGCTCCTGGAACGTCAGCTAAAGCTCTCGAAGGTACCAGAGCATCTATGGGTTTCGTATTTACTCAGTGTTGTACCATCTTCTATCTCTACGCTTATCGCTCGTGAATCAGAAGAAAACGCTTCAAAATTTTCACATGTTAAAGATTTACTTCTAAGAAGGTTTAAAATTACTGCCGAAAAGTTTAGGCAGCTGTTCTTTACTCATCGCAAAGCCAAAGAAATTACTTGGCGAGATTATTATTTCAAACTTAGAGCTTATTTTGAAAACTGGCTTAAAGAATTAACTGTAACGTCTTTTGAAGCTCTTCAGGATCTTATCATAGCTGATCAAATGAAAAGACGCGTGCCTGTTGAATGCAAACAACATATGTTAGACGATTGGGAAAATTTAAATTCGCCAGTTGACCTTGCCGAAAAATTAGATGCGTATGATATCATTAGATCTACGTTCCCTAAAAGAGATCCGGTTGTACCCCAAGATAATAAAGAGTTTTCTCGACGAGAAAATTATTGGAAGCAGAGTAAGTCTCCAAAAGAAGACAGATCTCCCCCTAAGTTTATTAATCGACGCTTAGAGTCCGATACTGTTTGCTATGGTTGTGGTAAATTGGGATTTATAAAGAAGAAATGTCCAGATTGTTCCCCTACACTTAAAACACAAACTGTGCAAGCACATAGTCTTCAGCTATATAGTTTGAATATTTTAGCAGTTTCAGCTCCAAATGTGCCTATCACGATCTGCAATAAGAAGGTGCTAGTGTGTGCAGATACGGGAGCGAATCGTTCTATTGCGGGAGAACGCATGTATGAATTATTTTTAAAAACTGGTGTTGCATTGAACCCTCATACTCATGAAGTAACGTTAGCTGACGGAATTACGGTAGTTAGAGACACTTTGTCAGCCACTGTGCCCGTACAGATTGAAGGCCGAGTCTTCGAAACGAAGTTCATAATATTACCACATGCCAAGGGTAATAGAACTCTTTTAGGTATGGATTTCTTACATAATGCTAACATGGTGTTAGATACTGCCAACAAAACGTGGTATTTCAGTGATAAACCTCAGGAAAAGTTTTATTTTGTAGATGAATACGAAGAAAAAAATAATACGTCAGCTGGTGCTGTCGAAGTCAGTCCGTACGCTGTACCTGAAGATGAAGGGAAAAATCTAAATTCCGATGAAAGGGACAAAATTAATGATGTTCTGAAAAGGTATGAAAAATGTTTTCAACCAGGGGGAGAGACAACCCCGTTTGTGGAGCATCGTATGAATACAGGTGATAGTGCTCCTGTTGCTGCACCACCTAATCGGATGACTCCTGCTAAGAAATTCTTAAGAAGAAAATAGAATATGAACCTGGAAAATCAAATGTTGTGGCTGACATGCTGTCACGCCCTGTCTGTAATCATCAATCTGTTTTCTGTGAGACATGCAATTTTGTCAGCATAGACATGTCAACAAGAAGTCCAAAAGATATCAGAGAAGCACAGTTGCAAGATGAAAACCTTAAAAAGATCATAGATTCTTTTGAAGACGAACAGAAAAGCGAAGATTTCGCCAATTGGACTGATAGAGGATTCCTGATGAATCAAGGTGTGCTTTATAGGTATGCTCCCGAATCAGATGCCGAAGAAGCGCAACTGGTCGTTCCAGTACAAGAAAGACAAAATATTTTGAAACTTCATCATGACGACCCCTCAGCCGGACATTATGGTGAAGCAGGAACTTATCAGAGAATTGCTAAAAGATATTATTGGACAGGCATGAGAGCATACATTTCTGAATATGTGAAGAAGTGCCCAGAGTGCGCTCGTTATAAAGCAACAAATCAGAAACCAGCTGGTTTATTACGAACACCTGCTCATGCTCAGTGGTTTGAGACCCTCAGCATTGATCTCTTTGGACCATTGCCTCCTAGTAAAGATGGACACCGATGGATTTTTATAGTAGAAGATTGTGCCACTAAATGGGTTGAACTATTTGCCTTAACAACTGCTACTGCACAAGAATGTGCGACTAATCTGATTGAAGAGATCTTCCTTCGTTATGGTATCCCTAGAAGACTCATAAGTGATAACGGCCCTCAGTTTATGAGCGCTGTTCTACAACAAGTTTGTTACATTCTTGGAATAGACCAATCATTGATACCTTTGTACCATCCTCAGGCCAATCCAGTCGAACGCAAAAATCGAGACTTGAAACCTCGAATAGCAATCCTTGTTGGAGATGAACACAGTTCCTGGATTGATAAACTTCCTTTTATTAGATTTGCTATGAATTCTGCCAAATCTGATACAACTGGCCAAACTGCCGCCTATCTGCAATTTGGTCGAGAATTAAGAACAATCGATGATGTGGTGAACGATTTTAGAGCTGTTGTGGAAAATGACAATTTTGTTCCGGAAATAACCCCATATCATAAACGTCTTGCAAATATTTCAAAAAGTGTGAAAGAGCGTGTTGAAATGAAACAAGATCAGCGGAAGAAATATTACGATAAAAATCGTAGACGAGTGTGTAACGACACCTGGTGATAAAGTATGGGTTAACCTACATCCTGTGAGCAAAGCAAGTAAAAATAAAACAGCCAAATTTATGCCTAAGAGAGATGGGCCATACATAGTTTTGACTCAAAAGTCACTAGTGACATATGACATTGCTAGCCTGGACAATCCTACTGAACGAATAGGGTCTTACCATGTTTCCGCCTTGTCATATTTTCAAGAAACTGAAACTATTCCACTTGCACCCTTGAGAAAAAGAGGAAGACCCAAAAAGCATCCTGTTTCCTCTCCGAGACGTAAATCGGAAACAGAGGGGGAGGATGTAACGCGCGCCACCCGTTTTAAAACAAATAGACTCTACCGGCAGTCACGTGACCGTTTTCCGTGAGCTTTGCGAATGAGAAATGCTGTGAGTTGGAGAGTGTTCTGTTACAACGTTGACTGTAGTTGTGTTCTGTTTTGAGTTGTGCTAACATGTAGAAAGTTATTCACACTTTTATTATTATTATATATGTGTTACATGCCGTTCTATTTGTGATGTGTCGTCTTATCAAGATTAAATAAAAAATATTTAAAAAGCTACCCCGAGAAAGTGATATTTTGAAATTATGTGAAATTTCTGAGTGAAGTTAATCTGAGCTAGCCTGACACAACCATATTTTTTTATGGTAGAAATAATAACATGATCTTCATAGAAAAAAAGGAACAAGCGGCACCGTCGAGAGAAACACGAAGCACATATCACTAATGGCGTGCAAAGACGTACGTATTGATTTCTACGAGCCTATTCCTGTTTTATGGACGCTGAAGATTTGAGTGCTATATTAATCTAGCTCCGTTTCAGTCTGTAAAGGTCAAGTGATCTTAGATCAAGTGGTTCTACCATCTAGTTTAGACAGTTGATGTCGCTGTCAGAGTGGAAGTTCATTCATATGAAGAATACATATCAGATGTTGCAGTTCTCTTCTTTATTTTTTCGAAAGCAGACTTTATTCTGATTTAGAAAATTATATAATGATTTTGCTATTTTGCCGCAATGACCAGAAGAAGGTGTCAAGTCACCCAAATATTCCGAACCACGTTCAGGTATCATGGTGATATTTGTTACGTTTTTCTGTCGACGGCGGTGCTAGTCCCCTTCTTTTCTATGAAGATCGTTTTATTTTTTTCTACTATCAAAAGAGATACTTGCAATTTTTCATTCTCCAAGATCTTCCTCCTCCTGCATTTTCTTTCCAAGTTTCTTTTTCTGCCTCCTGACCAAGTCTTTATCGATGATGAGATCCTTATTCCTTATTGTCACTATTCCTGCAATTTTTGCTCGCTTATATGCGAAAAAGCTATAAAAGTCGCATAGTTCAAAATGCATATAACTATTAAATAATACACAATCAGAGCTTCTTTAATCATTTTGTACACTAAACATGACATTTCAAGTAAATTCAGCTGAAATAACTTAAATGTAACATTTTTAAAATTTTTGCTAAAAAAAGTCAAAAATTAGCATATGAGCAAAACTTCAAGCCATTTGCGGCAAATGAAGGAATTGTCCAAAAAATCTCAAATTTTTTTGGGTAAACTTAGTGCCACCAGTGGCAACTTTCTCGCACTACCCATCATCGAAAATCTAAAAAAAAGTTTTTTTCGGCCCACCCTAATGTTGATGCTTTTACATATTTTACCAATATTGTCAGGAAATATTTCGCCAATGTAAAACCAGTAAAACCAATATTAGAGGAATATTGTCGAATCATTAGAAATATTTTGAATATAATGCCATAATTAGCTTGCAATTGGCAACATTTTGAATGAGATGTCGGTTGTTGTACAAATATTGGCTTTATTGGCTTTACGCTGGCGAAACATTTCTTTGAATTTTGGCAAGCTTTTGGCAAAATGTCAATACTCCAATACTAGGGCAATATTTAATGCCAATATGTAGTCAAAGCCAAAATGTTTATCCAACATATAGCCAGTATCATTTAAATATCGTATTGCTACTATGGTGACATTTATTCGAAAATATTAAATAACTTTTTCAAATTTTCACTTTTCGATTATTATGAATCTTAATAAGAAAATTCTATTAACCGAAATAAATTTAAAATCATCCTTTTAATGAATAATAATACTTCTTTACCTACCTGTTATACTCTTTCTAAAAAAATCGATTTAAAACAAAAATCTTTTAATAAAATTACCAATTCATATAAGTTAAATGTAAAACTTCCCAAATAAAAAAAAGAATGCAATTATATAGGTTTTATGAATTTTGTTATTTTACATAATTGTGAATTTTCTAATAATATAAACAGTTATTTCCATTAATTCTTCACTTTTCTCTTGAAAAACCCTTGCAACCTTGTACTTTATGAGTATTATTTCATTGTGAAACAGGAAGACAACAGTTCAAATCCCGGAAAGATTTTCGGACTCAGAAAATTGCCGTTCAGGAAATTAAAACTGAAAGATTCTTCAATATCAGTGTTTAACAATAGTTGTTTGGATAGGGAATCTTCTGTTTCATTTCCTGCTGTACTTACGTAAGATGTCATAAAATAAAGTTTATTCTATGTTTAGTAGTTTATATAAACAAATATTAATCTGAAACATTAACAGGTTAAGTCAGAGATGTTTGCGTTATGATAGCTACGGGACTCTCTGTATTGTGTTTTTGATTAATGTTTAACGCTTTAATGCATGAGGTAGCTAGCTAATCAGACACATATTACTTTTTAACTGTTATATCACGTGGCTTTTTCTTTTCGTAAATGCCTTTGTGTATTCCTTTGTATGCATTCTTGATCCGCCTCCTTGTACAAGAGAATAGTCACAGATTGCAGCACAATATTGTACAAGAGAATAATCAAATATTGCAGCATAATATTGTAAAAGAGAATAGTCACAGATTGCAGCATAATATTGTACAAGCGAATATTCGTAGATTGCAGCATAATACAGTTATGATCAATATTTAAAGTAGGTAAACGCATCATCGATATGATCGAGAAAAATTTTAAAACGAAAGCATAGAAAATATATTTGTATCAGGTGTGTTTTAGTTTTAAAATAATGTTAGGGATTAAAATGGTGTGGAGACGTGATTTAAATCTTAAAACATGTATGTGCTTTTATCTGAATGAAGAAAATGATGAAAACCATTTTTCAGCTGCATTCCATTAATAATTAATTTTTAGACTTAATTAATATATATATATATATATATATATATTGTTTTAATTTTCCAGCATTTCAGACAATAATAGTATTTTTATTAGAATTAAATACTATTGTTAACTACTATACTATTGTTACTACTTAAATTGAGAATTAAGTAAGAAAATTGTGAATATGTACATATTTTAAAAGTGTTTTAGTTTTAAAATACTTTTATGAATTAAAACGGTGTGGAAACGTGATTTAAATCTTAAAAAAAAATATGTTCTTTTTATGTGAATGTGGAAAATTATTAAAACGTTTTTGTAGCTAAATTCTATTATTAATTAGTTCTTAGATTTAATTTTTAAAATGTATATCTTACATTTTAAAAATTTTTAGCATTTCAGACGCTAATGGTATTGTTTGTCTATTAAATACAGATATAATAGTGATTTTTAAGGGTTAATAGATTTTGTCCGAATCCATATTCTAGCTTTAAGCTTAGCAATATCTGTAATAGAGCTTGCTTTTTTATCGATTCAAAATAAATAAATAAATAAATAATATAAATTAAAGTAAAAAATAAAAGTAAACTAAAATGAATAATTTAAGTAATTTTGATGACATATGTCACTTTAATTTCATTCTTATATTTAGTATATTAATTTCATTATATATGAAATTTGAGTAAGAATACGGTATTTAATTCCTCTTTTATACGAAAAGTAGTAAAAATGGTACAGTTTTCTAGTAAAAATGTGAATAATTAAATAAATATTCAACTGTTGCATCAAATAATAACAAGGTGTGTGTGATATTCTTCCAAGACACATAATAATGAAATAACTAAATATATAAGGAAACAACTTTGTTGGCAGATTGTGTTACAGGAGACTATGATTAGTGTTGAACGTTTGTCGCGGCATAAATTTTAGCAGTGGTTTCCACTAAAGGTTTGACTTCTCTTCAGTTCTGCGAGTTTTATAAAATAATGCCAATTTCTCGAAAAGTGTGTAAAATTCTAATTTTTTCTCTATAACTTATTATTATTAATAGCATCTGATGTTTAGTAAACGAAAATTATCCGTTTCTGAATAAAACTAATAGGGAAAAGTTAATTTTAGCAAACTATTATTTAAAAAAAAAAAAACAATTACATAATTTGTATCTCCCTCAAGTTCATTTAGTGGGGTTTAATACGAAATATGTTAGATTTTAGAAGATTTAGTGGTTACTTATAAGAAACCGGACTGTCCTCGACTGATCAGAACGTTCAGTAGTTAAATAAAAAAAAAAAAAAAAAAAAAAAAATGTGCACTTGGAAGTGGGTAATTGATCTCAAAATATTATATACCACTTTAAAAAAAATTATAGGTTAAATGAATTCGAATAATAAATGGCAAAACATTCAACTGTTTTCAAATATACTAATTCCTTTATTACCTCAGTGGATTTGGGATTCATACACGTAATAAATGTGTGTTTTAATGTGTTTTTTCTCGAAGAAATAAATATCTCTATCTAAATAAATTATATGGACATTTCTTGGTTTAAAACTGTTTCATGTTATTTGTAAGTTCAATTCAGTTTAGAAAAATAGTGTTTTGTGAATTTAATTTGTGTATTACACTAAAAAAGATAACTTATAACGATATTGGAGTTGTAGGATGCAATGTGAAATACACTGCTCAAAACAATTAGGGGAGCATAACTTTAACAAAATTACGCAAACATTTACACCGATAAGTAACGTAAAATAAAACATCCATAATTTAGAGCTTAGTAGAAAACAAATAAAAAAAAGTTTACATATAAATTAAACTTTAAGACGTCAAAAAAGGAGATAAGTGTAGAAATCGGGATTTTGCAGAAACGTCTGTTTCACTGTCTCAGTTGTGAAATTCAATTGCTCTGCTTGTGATTTGAGAAAAGGTGACCTGAAAATGTTACAACAATGTGATTTAGCAAAATCCAAGGCTAGGAGTGTTATCGGGACAGTCGAAACTGTGGAAATACAATGAAGTGTAGAGGACGCTGTTGGGGTCACAAGAAGCGTCAATGCAAGGTTGTGGAATCGAATCCAAGACCCATGGAATGGTAGACATCGACAAGGACAAGATAGACCATGTGGTACCGCAGAAACTGATGACAGATATATCTGTTAACAGCTCGTCGAGACGGAACGGGCAATACTACGCTGCTGCAAATACAGTTGTTCTTGGCCACAGGACGAAGGGTGTCCAGCCAAACAGTTCGAAATAGGCTTAATCAGGGTGGCCTCTATGCATATAAGCTAATGGTCTGTATTCCATTGATCTCAAGCAACTGTGCGACCCAAAGAAGTTGTGCAACTGAACATCGAGTTTGGAGGCAACGTTGTTGGAGTCGAATTCTGTTTACAGAAGAGTCCCGATTCAGTCTGGATTCGGCACCTGATGTGTTTTTGCTTGATTAAAAAGAGGCACTCAAAATAATCTCATATTCGTTCGTGAAAGATCACATTACAGACGAGGTGGGTTGATGCTATGGACTGGAATCAACATAGGTAGACGTAAGTGCCTGCATATCATTCGAATGGCACTTTGAAGATCCGAAGTTGTACAAACGAGATACTGAGACTTTATGCCGTATTATCTGTTGCAGCAATTAGTGATTTCTATTTTTCCATGATTTATAATGCCAGACCTCATACAGTTCGTCTTCTGGAAAACATGCTTGAAGCTAAAACAATACAGCATATGGAATGACCAGCATGCTCTCCTGCCCTAAATCCGATGGAAAATGTTTCGGACATACTCAGACGACGCATTGCTGCGAGAATCAAGGCGTTCTTTTAGTGTCCGGAACTTGGAGATTTCAATTCTTGAGCGGTGGAACAGTATTCCCCAAATGGATAACCTCATCGCATCCAAGGAAAACAGGTGTGCAGCAGTCTTAGCAGTTTGAGGAGACCACACGCCTCATTAAAAATCTTGCATTATTTCTAAACAATACTTTTTTTATCATTTACATGAAACCAAATTCTTTGCACAAACCATCTTTTCATGTTCTTTCAATCCTTTCAAAGAATAAAAGCTCCCTTACAATTTTTTGCGTCTTTTTTTCTGTATTGGGCATTGATATACGTGTATTATCCATTTTATGCCCATGCATGGCTGTCTTTTACTGTTCTCTTCCCTTTTTTGCTTGCTCCCCTATTTTTTTTTTTTTTTTTTTTTTTTTTTTTTTTTTTTTTGAGCAGTGTAGAAGAAGAATTTAACCAACTATAATGTTCTGCAACAAATTTCTTTTCAACTAAAAAAATATGCATACATTATGTTAAAAAATAGAAATCAATAAAATTATTATTAATATTACATGTTTATTTATTTATATCTGTTGATTTCTCACTATATACAAACTCTATATAAATCTATTTTAACTATACATATAAAATTCCACATTATAGACGTTTTCATTTCCCGAAAAAATTTCGGCCTATTTTTGTCTCTATAAAATTTTTATCAATAAATACCTTTTAGGTTTTACATTGAATAATATGTTTTCCCGCTCTCACCTCCACTTATTTTCCAATAAAATTTAAAAAGAGGCAGAGTTTTAATGGTATTTATTTTACCATTTATTTGCGATTTTTCTGCTATTTCTATTTCCGATCTCTATCATCTATGTCCTTTTCCCTTTTCAGCGATTTGTGTTACTTTCGGTCACAGAAATTGCGTCCAAAACAGATTTATATATTTTAAAAAATCATGTTTTAGATACAGGAAATGAATAATATATCTTAAAGGAAAAACCCATTCTAATAAAAATTTTATTTAAATGTTCGTAGATTAGCTTCGAATTAAAAAAATCCCTTATTGTTTTAAACCTAATAAATATATATTTGAACTGAGGGATTTTCCAAAATAGTAGAACTCTATAATTACTTTTCGTACAAATATAAAGTAAATAAGTATTGTAATCATAATAAAAGTACAAATATGAAAATATTGTTTTTGTTTTTTTGTTACATTTTGAAATTTCCTGAATCTGTTTTCACTATCTTTACAATGATTTCATATGTATGTATGCGTGCAGGGAAAATCAGCCATAGATCACATCGGAACATAGGATTGCAAACCACTTAATTTGGTCGCAAATACAGGGTGTTTCATTCTAGCTGAACCAGGATTGACGGTATTAATTTCGAGAAAAACAGAAACATTGTAATGCAAATGCAATGATATGTACCTTGTTTTATGCGAAATGTGATTACATCACGAAAAGATCTGGAAAGTTATGTTTCACAAGCAATCGATGATACCGTATGAATTGATAACCACAATCCAAAATGTGGGGCATCAAGTGCATACTACTGGCGCGTATAATGTCTTCTACCACTTTTGTTTGGTGTTATCACATTTACAACAAAGGTGAGAATGTCTGTTAAATGTTTCATTATAATATACTTCAGTTTTATGAAAGTTATTATCGTCTACCCAAATTGAGTTAATATGAAACACCTGTATTTGTGACTAAATAAATGGTTTGCGACCCTATGTTCCTAAGTGATTTTTCATCCTTGTTGTATGCTTGATTTGTCATGGGATTTTGTAAACTTTTTTTTTTCTAAATCATCCTGAATATATGGATATTTTTTACGTTTGCTGATCCCCAGAGTCCGTTTATTTTGGTGTTTTTTTTTTTTTTTTTTTTTTTTTTTTTTTTGTATAATGTCTGAATGTATGTGTTTGTAAGTGTGTCAGACGAACATAATTTTGCCAAAACTATGTTTTCGATTGTGCTCTCAGTTAACGAATATGTTACAATCCATTGTCGTAAGAGCGGTAATCCTTTCGTACATATCTTTTTACGGCTTAGTATTTTTGTCCGTACCTAAAGCCTTTTTCAACCATTTTGTTAAAAAAAGAGGTACGTATTCTTTATTATTCAGTTATTCAATTAAATAATTTTAATTGTTCAGGGTCATCTGTTTTGACACAATAGTCATATATTATTGGAATGTAACATAATTTAGTAAAATATTATTATTTTTAAAAAGCTACGAAAAAATTATGCGAGATTTATTAATCTGTTAAAGATATAGGGAAGCTTAAGTGTTGTATGTTGCTGAGGAACAACGACGAAATATCTATATTTAAAACAAATAAAACTATTAGCATGACTATGTAAATTCATTTTTAATTCCTATTTTAATTTCAGCCCAGGTGTAATGACAATTCTTGGAAAATTACGTAAGAGTTTTAGAAAAAAAAATTAATCTTTATGAAAAAAATTGACAATTTTTTTAGAATATGATGTCATTTTCACAAGTAGAAACATTTCAATTTCATAAAATTAGAATCTAAATTTTTATTTATTTTTATATTGCTATTTCTGTTAATTTGCAGTGGTTTATAAAGTGTTCGTAAAGATGAGTTAAGCCACTTCAAAAACATTTTATTTTAATAAGGATTTTCAACAAACAAAAGCAAAATCTCCGTCGGATAAAAAAATAAAAGTAAATAAATTTTCAAACATCAAATGCTTAAAAAAAAAAAAAAAAAAAAAAAAAAAAAAAAAAAAAAAAAAAAAAAGTTACTTCATAATTTGGAGAGGAGATGGCGGTCACACTCTTTAAGCAGCCATAATGTATACAAAGTGTGCTTCTGCTTTGTTAATTTCATAATATTTGAAATATTTACTGATATTATAAAAAAAATTGCAAGTTTCTGAAAACTTTTTTAAGTTTTTATCAAATAATAAAAACTGTTAATTGTTTTAAATTTAAAACAATAGAACATACATTTAAAAATATTTTTCTAGATTGTTTATATCTCAAATCATATTACAGTTTCCTCATTGAAGAGTTATAATACAATTAAAGTTATCTTAAAATATACATACTTCAAAATCGTTGAAGTATAAACTGGTTAAATTAAAATATTCAGAAAATCAGAAAAATCCGTACAGAAAAGTTAAAAAAAAAAGTAGTTCATTTGATACAATATAATTGAAAACTAACACAAAATGCAGATATTGTTTTCCTGCAAAATTAAATTATATTAAGAATGTTTATAAATTATGAGAAAATTTCTATTTATTAAACATGTTACTAATCTCATTGTTATTCATTAAAATTGTTTATTCTTATTATTTTATACGCCCTATATGGATAATAATGAAGCATTTGTTTAAGCAATCCAATTATTAAATTATCTTAGTGATATTAAATGATTCGGTAGAATAGTGTTTTAAAACCAAATTAATGGAAGTTGCATGTACTATCTTTACATATAATTAGGTTATGTCATAGTTGATAAAATATGAGGAAATTTTCGTTTATTATATATCCTATAAATGGGAGTGTGTTTAGCTTAGAGTATTTATATAGTAATATTATCTAAATTATACGAAATATCTTTTGGCAGAATCAGTAGCGCATTGAGACAACTTGGTTCTCGGGTTTCGTAGAATCCTCACATATGCACTGGCAAAAAAATGTGGAAATTTTAAAAGATATTTATAATATTTATTAAATTCTTTATTTTTTATTTAGACTAATTTGATATGTTTATGACATCTCATTTTTTTAATTAAATACTTTCAATTAATAAATTTAATTAATTTCATTTTTAAATCAAATTTATGTTTAATTAATAATTTCGTCTCTTTGTGATTTCTAAACAAAATGCTATTTAAATCAGGTGTTTCCAACGACGGTACAACTAATTACGAGTGGCAATCATCGAAATACGTAATTGCAGAAATTCTGCTCTTCAAAAGGCAAAGTTTGTTGTTCAGAAATGGGAGTTATACGCAGAAGTCGCATGGATCCTATATTTTAGTACCACAAATTTCGAATAGTAATCTTAACCTTATTTAATCACGAAATTTGTGTCACTAAATACGGCGGAGGTTTCCTTTCGAGAAAAAAAAAAAAAATCGCTAAAATGCAGGAGCCGTACAAGCCCTGTGCGTAATTTTCATTCCTATTATTGTTCGAAAAAGCGGTTCCATGCGCGCCGCAGTAGGAAACCTTATTTTATGTAATAACATGTATATGAAGCTATGCGTTCGTTTTATGAGCCATATAAATAAATTTGGTAGGATTTTCCACATCGACTTAGAGATATTGAATATGGTGCAATATATGGATGGCTAACATGTTCTTTTTGCATACACTCTCAAAAAAACTTTTTTCAATCCACGGAAATTCTACTGGTGGCGGTTCTGCCAGCATATTTCCGTGAATTGACGAATATTCGTTTTTTTTTTTTTTTTCCCTCTTCGTTACAGGAGATGAGATATCCGCCAATTGAAGAGAGTTGAGAAAAAGTAAAAGCGTCTGACGTTGGACTCGAACCAGTCATCTCAACATTACGTGACGAGCACGCTCGCACTGAGCTATAGTTGCACAGCAGCGAAATGCTTTGAAATGAATCTGTTTGCTTTAGATGGGTATGACCTTGACCAATTTCTTTAAAAAAAAAATCCTTGCCGGCCCGGCTTACAGGCGGAGGTAGATTTCGAAGTTAAGTATATTAATTGCACCAACAAAAACTAAATCATGATTAGATATAAATCTACTTTAATAATTTCATCTGGCCGCTTTTGACGAGTTTTTATTTCATTTTTATATAATAGCTGATTTTATCAGAATCATGTTAAGGCGGTATTAAAAAAAAATACTTTTCCATGCTCAACAACTCGAAATTTTCTGGCACATTTTCAGATTAATTTTTAATAGGAAAAATACGAAACTTTCTGACGTGATTTTTGAAAAGATTTATAAGCGACATGTGTTTTTATTTTTCTTTCAATTAATTGAAACTTGATTAATAAGCAATTATTTTCTCAGTAGGGCAATATTTTTCGTTTCTAACAAAATAGCTTCGGGAAATTCTGTTCAAAATGCGCACTTTGGCATCATTTTTTGAAATTTATTCTGCCTCTATCAAAAAATCTATCATTACGGTACATTATATTGTTTCTGAAGAAGAGAATCTATCAATTGGGCGCGTTTGAGAGCAAAAATTAATTTAAAAATGAGTAAGAAAATAAGCAGTTTGGATTTGAATACATTCTTAATAAGATGATTTTTTTCTTCAACCGCTATGTATTTTTAATTTATTTATTTATTTTTTTTTTTTTTGGCTGTAAAAATTGGTCCTATCAAAAACTTGTTTATATAAATGTTGAAGACAATATTAAGAAGATATATGATAAATTCATGGGGATTTTATATCTTGTGAATTGACGGAGTTATAGAAATTTTTCTTCTTCACCCCCCTTTTTTTGTTTTCGTTTTTAATTTTTTTTTTTTTGCGGTACGAATTGGTCCTATCAAAAACTTGTGAATACAAAAGTTGTAGATAATATTAAGGAGATGTATAATAAAATTAATTGGATTTGATATCTTGAGAATTGATGAAGTTATGAATTTTTTTCCCCAAAAACCCTATTTTTGCGCCCCTTGAGCCCATTTTAAATTTTATCCAAAATCATAATTTAATAATAAAATACATAAATTTTTGGTCCTATTTTTAGAAGTAATAAAAACTTTAAACTGATTTGATATGTACAAAAATTAAGAAGTTATGGGGGGTTTTTTTTTCTGTTTTCAGAAAACTCCTCCCTATTTCCATCCCCTTGGTCCGATTTTGCCCATTCACGAACTTGACCGAGATTTTATGCCCCTTGATTTTAGGTATCAGTTTGGAAGATATTTGTGCAGAATTGTGGAAGTTATCGTGTCCATAAGAAAGTGATATATATATATATATATACAAAGTTTTTTACTGATGGTGGTTTTGGGTTCTAGGGGTCATGATCGGTGTAGATCTGCAAAAATTTTTCAGAAATTCCAACATAGGAACGACGCCAATAGTATCTCATACGAAGTATTTCATACGAAATCTACCTAAAAGATTTCAGTTTTGAAGTTCATTTTGGGAAAATGTTGTCTTTAACACGATTGTGGCTGAGGTTTCTATACTTTAGTATTAATATAGCATAAAAATATTAAATTTAAATACAGGGTAACTCAAAATAAATATAGCGATTACAAACGGCTATAACTATTTAATGGAAAAGTATTTATCTATAAAATTAGCAAAGAATGTAGACGGAACTTCAAAATGTTGTATACATACGTCATAGATGTTCTATGTGACTTCCCTTGGTCACATGAACAACATCTAGGCGGTAGTCCACTTCACGCCATATATTCTGAAGTATTTGTTCAGTCACCGAAGTAAGCGCATTACAAATGCGTACTTTGCGTTCTTCAATTCTTTTGGACATGGGAGGCACCCTGTCTTTCACATAACCCCATACAAAAAAAATCGGCGGTTTTTACCGTCATAATTGGCCATTTTTACTAATAAGGCGGCCGCAACGAGCAGGTTTCTTGACGTTGCAAAGTTTCAAACCGCGCATGCGTAGGCTTCCGCTTCACTGCACCTGCGCCTTACGTAAAGAAATTTTGAAGATCCGTCTACATTCTGTATTAATCTTATTGAAAAATTCTTTTCGATTAAATAGTTACAGCCGTTTGTAATCGCTATGTTCATTTTGACTTACCCTGTGTTTTTACGTAGATTGCTAGAGGTAAAATACGAATATTATATTTTTATTCGATGAGATTTTTTTATTTTTATTTTTACTTATTTATTTATTTTTAATTTTTTTTTTTTTGAGTGATATCGATTTTTTCCATTTAATTTTCTTAATTAAAATATCTTTTAAATGTGTTCATTATAAAGTATACTTTAAATGTGTATATTTATTTATAAACAACTTTATAAAAACCGCTTTATTTAACTTTATTCAACTTATTGAACTTTAAAAAATAAATTGTGAGCACTATTCAATGAATGATAAAAATAATTGTTATCTATTTTGAAATTCGAAAACTTTTTTGTCTTTTTAATTAAATTAGAATTATTAATTTATAGATGTTTTTGTTTTTTCATTTTTAAAATAAATTCGGATTTATTATTAATAGACCCAATACGCATGTGCAGGAATTAATGGAATTTTTTTCTCCTTTTTAGACGTTCGGTGAGAATTCACGGATAAAGCATGTTTTCTAGGAGTGTGGAAATTATTTGTTAAAAAATGAGGAATACTTTAGTGTATATTGACGAGTTTTTCTGACAGTTTAGGATGTTTCATTGTGAGACCAATATTAACCGCAATTTTTGAAATAAACTGTTTTAAATCAGAATACACATAAATGTGTGGTTTCTATCATTGTATTCTTTCATTTTTACTCCACTGAAAGGATTTTTTAATTTTTAAATGTTCTGAAAAATATTTTTTTCTCATAAAAATGTATCAGCGGAGGTGCTTTTTCCTTGGGGACCCAGAAGATATTGCCTCCGAATGCAAAGTGTATCAACAGACTGGGTGTGTAAGGGAGTATCCGAAACTCGGAGTACACCGTACTCTTAAATAAGGAAAAAATAATCGATTAAAAAGTGAATTGTGTATTAGTTCATTTTTATGGTATTGCTAAGGAAATATTTATGTATTCCTTTGAAATGTAACACATACAGAACCATGGTTTCTATTTTACGATTATTAGACTAAATAAATTACACTTATGCATAACAACTATGCTTTCGACAAAATATTAAAATTTTAAGCGAACACCTTATTTAGCATACGATCCACCGGATTAACAACCAACACTTCTGATGCGTTTTAATTATTACATATCTCGCTTAGATAAATTTAGATCACTGTTCGACAGTTGATATATTTATAAAATCTACGCAATCATGTTTGTTGTCACAATATAATCTAAAAACGCAGGACAGCTTGTCTACAATTTGTAAAGCTTAGTAATTCTCATTTATGCAGTGATGCTTGCTAAAGTCCGTTGTCATCCCAATAACTTCTGAACAACAACAGCTGTAATCATAAAAGTTGGGTCTAGGTATAGTAAAGCAGACATGCGCTACTGAATGAAACGGCCTACGGTACCACCTGGTGGAAAACTGCGGAGTTAGTATTCTTATCTTGAAAATAGATAGAGATAGGGAAAAGAGATATTTACAAAGTTGTAGAGCATCATCGATTTAGTACTAAAATATACTTTGTAGAGATTAATGCAAAGAACAGAAAGGTTAAAATGTGCATTTGTTTTTTCTTGATTTCCTACGTCACGATTGTGATGTGTACGAAACTTGAATGGAAGGAAAAATTATTATCTTTCGGGCAAATCTGCATCCAAATGTGCATTGCAGCTAACGCTGAGAAGTTTGAATAACTCAAATAAAGGTATATTGTCATAATTAGTTGTTTTTTCTTTCTAAGATCGTTTTGTCACATCAAGATCGTTTTTTCACACAGTGTAGAAAATCACGGAAAAACAAATGTGCATTTTATCCGTTCTATTCTATGCATTAATATCCACAAGGGGTCATTTCGTACTAAATCGATGATGCTCTACAACTTTGTAAATCATGTTTTCCACCTACTTCTTTTTGTTTTCGAGATAGGAATCCTAACTCCAAAATTCTTCACCAGGTGGCGCCGTAGGCCGTTTCATTCAGTAGCGCATGACTACTTTACAGAACATGGATCCCGCTTTTATGACTACAGATTTTACCGTTCAGAAATTATTTGGATCACGATGGACTTTAGCGGGCCTACTGTATGTACAATCGTGTAAAAAAAAAAAAAAAAAAAAAAAAAAAAAAAAAAAAAACATAAGCATTCCTACTAACTTTGAAACAAATTATTGTAGAAGAAAGTTACCGGTACCAAACGATTGGAAATAAAGTCTACTTTTAAGTGATGTATATAAAATTTGCTTAGGGGGTCATCTGGATATCAAAGCGAACCCGAACGTTGTTTTCTTTAAAATAGCAATACCGAAGTTTGACACCATAAATCAATTAATTCTACATCCTTCAATTAACCTAAAAACAAATTTTTATGAAATTTCTACGATTAGTTTCAGAGAAATCAATTATTTTAAAATGAGCCTATTTTAGGGGTTGTATCTAAATTAAAGTTCGGTACTCGATTGTTGAAATGCTACGGAATGACTATGTCACTTCCATTAATGCATTTATTTCTTACCAATTAGACTATTGCACTCGCTTAATATGTTTTGACTATTGACAGCCCAAATGTTTCAATGAAATGAGTAAAATATGATTTTGATCAAATTACGCTTCAGTGCACATCGTAGACGTGGGAGGAAGGGACATTAAGGGGACAGTTTGTTTTTTCAACATTTTTTTTTATTTTTAAAAAACATGGTTCAAATGGTGAACTCGCTGCATTTCAATGTTAAAAAAAAAGTCATTAAAAAATAACTGCATAATTAATTACATTTTTTAAAAAGTTAAAAAAAAAATTGATTTTAAAAAATACTACTACTTTTTTAAATATTAATATTTTTGCCCATTTTTTTAAATTCTCAATTGTATATTACACAAGACTGCATATGGTTTTTTAGATACAGCTAATATTACATTTAATATAATTTTTATACCGATACATATAGTGCAAATTTATGAAATCTAACACATCTTCACATACTTTTATTTAAAAAAAAATAACAAAAAACCTGAAGGCTAATTCTATCCGCAGATTTAATTCATAAATAATAAAGAACATGTACAAAAAAATTTAAATCTCTATCTCAAATAGAAAAAAAAACTTTAGCATTTTGAAAACATCAAAGTGAAGAAAATATGAACATGGAGAAAAAGCCGTTTAAGGTTTTCATTTTTGTGGGGTATTGCGCTGGTTGCATTAACAAAATTTACAATATCTCGCGATATAACTACTGTACGTGTAAAAATCAGGCGTCAAAATAGTCTCAATTAAACGAGCTTGCTTTTATTTAATATTTTTAAAAAATCGATAGTTTTACCAATTTTGAGGTAAACTGTCCCCTTAAACGATAATTTTGACGTTTTTTAAGCATAATTCAAAAACGACTTGGAAGAAAAATTTGAAATTGAGAATTTGCATAAAGCAGGACATAATAAATATAAATCTATGAAAAGAATTGTAGGTCGCAATACATATTTTATTCGACTAATAATTTCATGAATTCATAATTCATATCTCATTAGGATTATAATTTCAGAAGATAATCTTAAACATATGAAAATGTAATTTAACATTAGAAGCTCTAAATTTTGAATGTTTATAATGCACAATCTTCCCATCCAAACGACTTGAAAGTTTGTTTCTAAGCATTTGAACCAAAGATTTAAAATATATTGTCGAAATTGGGTTCTGTCATTGAAAAAAAACACAGTTGTGTCTGGTTTTGATTTGTAGATGGTCCCCTTAGCAAATTTCATATGCATCATTTAAAAGTTGATTTTATTTCTAATCGTTTGGTACCAGTAACTTTCTTCTATTATAATTACTGACAGAGTTAGTAGGGAGTATTTACTTTTTTTCCACGACTGTACAGTACATCTATATTTCTATCTCAATATTAAAAATTGTGGCAACCACCTTATTTAACCCTGTATCTACTGACGGCACTTATAAGTACCATTAAAATAACTTAGTATAAAATTCATTTAGTACATCGATTAATTGTACAGTTTAGAATGTGTTATAGATACAATTCTTTATCTTGTTCCAATATCATTATTGGTTACACAAACAAAAATATTTTTAAAAGGATGATTTATTTTGCCTTTGCATCTTTTCAGCTTTCTTGGCGTTGGGGGGGGGGGGGGGTGTAAATATTGCACAAAATCCCTATAAATTCAAATTTAATTAATCCTTCTAAATCCTTCAATCGTTCCAAAATATTTCTAAAATTTATTAAATGATTATGTAAATCTTCTAATGTAGTTTAAACAATTCAACAAAAATGCTTTAGACGATAAATTTTTCATGAATTCATAATTCAGTTCATAAAGGGTTAACTAACGAGCTATAGTGCTAACAAACAGTATATTCGAAGCGTATGAATTGCTATATAGAATTTAGTGCAGTTTTCGACAGTTTGTATATCTCTAAAGTATATGCGATCAGAATTTCTGTCAAACCATAATCTGAGATGTACGACTCTTGTTGACCATTTATAAAGCTAAAATATTTTTCGATTTTGTGTACAACTACATTTCCATATAATTGTTACAGTCTGACGCACAGCCTTTACTTATTTAACTTGTGACCGTCAGTGTTAACGGCTACACTTACGATACATATGTGTTGTTATAGCTGTCCCTTACAAGAATTTAGCTCAGTTTTCACCAGTTTATATATTTCTAAAATATATGCCACTACAGTTGTCGTCAAACCATAATCTGAGGACGTACGACCCTTGTGGACCATTTATAAAGTTAAAATATTTTTCACTTTTGTGTACAACTATATTTCACCTAATTGTTAAAATCTGACGCACAGCTTTTACTTATTTAACGTGTGGCCTTCAGTGTTAACGACTACACTTACGATGCCTTTTAATTATTATATCTGTCGCTTATAAAAATTTAGCTCAGATTTCAACAGTTTATTTATTTCTGAAACATACGCAATCACAGTTCTCATCGGACAATAATATGAGGATTTGCGATACTTCTTGTAGACCATTTTTTATAGCAAAAATATTTTTCACTTTTATGTGTACAACTATATTTCCATCTAATTGTTAAAATTTGACGCACAACTTATTTAACTTGTGACCTTCAATGTTAACTATTACACTTACGATGCATTTGAATTATTATATATGTCGCTTACAAGAATTTAGCTCAGTTTTCAACAGTTTATATATTTCTAAAATATACACTATCACAGCTGTCGTCGCACAATAATCTGAGGATGTACGACCGCTACTCGACCATTTGTAAAGCTTCGCTGGCCATGGAAAATGATGCCTTCTATTTTCCTAGAAATCTTTTGCGATAAAAAAGAAATAAGTGCTTGGTGTGGCAGTCACGTTGGGCTTTTCTATGCTGTAAATTGAGATCCGAGGTTGTTACTCAGTGATTTTGTTTTCAAACGTTGTAATTTAAAGAAAGAATCTATTACGGGACATAAATAAATTTTGGATAGAATAAAAACGTGAACAATAAGATAAACTTTGTTTTTAGAGTTTTTTTTTTTTAAGTTGTTGTTAGGTTGAAACCTTTTTATTTTCCTTATTAGGATTGTCAAAAGTATCTCATAAAAATCACTAAAATTACCACTATTTTAAGTTTTTACTTTTGTTGTTGTTGTTTATCTTTATGAATAAAAGTAAATTTATAAACCAATTAAGTTAAGGGTATAATAAATTACCTGCAGCACTGAATGAGACGATTAAGGATTTATATTATGAAGCACAAATGTGTCCATCATTAACCACGTAAATGTAACAACCCGTTGATGCTTCTTCTTATGTACATTAATACTTGCGTATATCGTATGTAGACATACACTAACACGCAACGCGCATAAACGTACGTACTAGCGATACTTGGTGAAATATAAACACTCATGTACAAAAAAATAAGTCACAAAAAACAAAGCAAATATCTGGAAAATAAAGCAGGAAATACTTTTTTGTCAAACAATGCATTTTTTTTTTCAATTTTTCATTAGATTACAGAAAAAAAAATAAATTACTTAGACACCTTTTTTAAAATACTATTTTTTATATTCTAAAAAATGTGTTCTGTTCTGCTTAACTTTCATGATTACATAACTTCAAAACAGAAAAATTACAATCAAAACAATTATGAACAATTTCATCTGCATACTGATTGTACGCGTTGAAAAGGATTTTTTTCTATTTTTTAATTATAAAAAGCTAAGCCACTTAGACTACTTGTTATTAAAGTATTATTATTATTTGTATTTTAAATATTAGATAACGTTTAACGTAAAGGCACTTCAAAACAATAAAAAAGACAGAGATTAAATGAAAAAATTGAAATATTCAGATCGTATTTTCTGAAACCAGATGCAAGAGAACGAGAGAGTTTTAAAATCACTATATCTCCGAACTTTGAATTTAACCAGCTTATTTTATTTTATTTTATTTTATTTCAGATTTTAACTATTTTCTAAGAGACTTTCAATGAAGAAAATTATGCAATATGTTTGTAGCTATTTTTTTCTATATATGTCTACGCGTAACTATAGAACAACATTATTATTTGTATTTTAAATATCAGATAACGTTCAACGTTAAGGCATTCAAAACAATAAAGAAGACAGAGATTAAACGAAAAAATCCAAATATTCAGATCATATTTTCTGAAACCAGATGCAAGGAACGAGAGAGTTTTAAAATTACCATGTCTCCGAACTCTGAATTTAACCAGCTTATCTTATTTTATTTCAGATTTTAACTATTTTCTAACAGACTTTTAATGAAGAAAATTATGCAATTTGTTTGTAGCTATTTTTTCTATATATATCTACGCGTAACTATAGAACAACATTATTATTTGTATTTTAAATATTAGATAACGTTCAACGTTAAGGCATTGAAAACAATAAAGAAGACAGAGATTAAACAAAAAAATCGAAATATTCAGATGGGGCTGTGCATATATAACGTTATCACTTTTTTGGCAATTTTGAACCCCCTCCCCCCTTACGATATCATACGTTATCATTCCTCGAACCCCCCACCCCCCACCCCCACCCCCTAATGATATCGTTATCAATGTCTAAAAATTCTTTTAATTTTTTTCTTTTGCTTGGAGTGATATACAAATATGGTTCCATTTATTTTTCGCATACTTCATTGATTCATATGAAGAGGACTCAATAAAATATCACTTTATACATGAAAAAACTTTATACTAAATAACACTTAAAAGAAATAGTTACTATTTAAAAGTATTTTATAATAGCTTTTTGTTACATAATACATTCAATAGTAATAATGTTTTCTTGCACTTGACCCCGCACGGGGGGGGGGGGGGACAGAGCTTCTTATCACCAAAACAGGTGGACAACATTCTTGTCTCTTTTATTTATTAGTAAACACAGGTATCATTTGAAACGTACTTCGCATATGGTTTCTCGAACAGCGAATTATATATGCATACACATATGACAGAAAAAATAGGAAATTTGGAATTAAATAATTTTATAATCATTTAATGATTTTAATAATAACTTTGTACTTTCATAAAAATAGATAGCAGACTAAAAAAAGATAACATTCTATTTTGATGTAAAGGTTAAGTTATAAATAAAAAGAGAAAATTTTGGTTGGGTAAAAAATGATAACGATATCAAAAGACGAACCCCCCCCTCCCCCTAGAGATATCTAATGATATCATTTGCCAGACTCCCCCTCCCCCCTAAAATGATAACGTTATATATGCACAGCCCCGATCGTATTTTCTGAAACCAGATGCAAGAAACGAGAGAGTTTTAAAATCCCTATATATCCGACCTCTGAATTTAACCAGCTTATTTTATTTTATTTTATTTTATTTCAGATTTTAACTATTTTGTAACAGACTTTTAATGAAGAAAATTATGCAATTTGTTTGTAGTTATTTTTTTTTATATACTCTTCTATCCGAACTCTGAATTTAACCAACTTATTTTATTTTGATTTATTTTATTTCAGATTTTAACTATTTTTGAACAGACTTTCAATGGAGAAAATTATGCAATTTGTTTGTAGCTATGTATATATATATATATATATATGTGTGTGCGTCTACGCGTAACTGTAGAACAAAGAGTTCCAATGTCATACATTTTTATTTTTTATTTTTGGAAAGGTTTCATTCTGCAGATGGTCCCGTTACAATATCAATATGATCTAAACATCGCTCACTTGCAAGAAATTAACACAATTCCAAAAAATTCGTTTTGCGTATTATTACACTAATAGGTCTAATTTAGGTGCATCTTCCTACATAAAAGCGACATAAGTGTAAATATATGGAAAACTGCTACATTACGCTATGTATCCCTTTGCCCCTACAGAAAGGGAGCAACTTGTGCGAGGGAATAAGTTTATTCAATCCTGTTTATCATTTCTAAGTCTTGATTATTGAGGGTTTTATGCTTGACACTGTTACAGTTGCATGCAGAGCGAAATGCTATAGTTATATGTTGCCATAAAAATTGCCAAGTCTTCTTTCGTATATACTGTTCTTCTATACTGTAAAATATTTTATTTTTGAGTTGTGCCGCTCCGCTTTTCTTGCAGGTGAGCGATATGACATCTTTGTCTACCTATCTATTCCGATGCCTATTTTTGACATTATAGACCAGGGGTTGGTAACCTCTTATGGGTACGGGTCACAATCACCCAAAACGTATGTACTAAGAAGACGTTTCGGTCTTTCTTGTTAATTAATAAGGTAAATTTTATTGAGAAAATAATTACAATAAGCTTTTTTTAAGCTAAAATAAAAAATATAATTATTATAAAAAGAAACATAAAAGTTCGATATGAATGGCTCCCCAGATGCTGAACTTGTGACGTCAATACAGTCATGTCTGGATTTTAGTTAGCCACCTTAAGGTGTTGATGTTGTTTATGGAGAACGATTATCTGCACAAGGGATATAGGTACGATAGGGGATGCCTTCCGTAGGGGTATTTCTAAGGGAACCTAACCCGTATTTACGCATTAGCCGCCTTGAGAGTCCACTTCAGTCACGGGAAGAAAGGAAGACGCTAATGTTAAGTCTATGGGGGGCGTTATTTTGAAATTTCTCGGTTTGATTTTAATATTTTTGAATAATTTTTACTTTTTTCGATTTTTTTTTTTTTTTTTTTTTTTTTTGTATTATGACAGTTTCAATTTTAGAATCGGTTCCGAAAGTGAAAGCAATTTTTTTTTTTAAATCTGAAGTCAAAATCGAAAAATTAAAAACTAGCCCGCTTGCAGATAGTCTTCAGCTATCCTATGCAAAAAAGATATTCAAAAATATTAAAATCAAAGCGATAAATTTTAAAATAACTCCGTCCATAGACTTAACATTACCGTTTTCCTTTCTTCCCGTGACTGAATTTGACTGTTATGAGGAATACAAGCATGACCAAAGATGAGAATAACTGTCAAGCCTTCGTTATCTATGTCCCTTACTGCAATTTTGTAATCAAAGAAAAATACTTTAGTTATTATTTATTTCCAGTTTATTATTTTATGTATTCTTCAAATGATCGTTTCACATACGTTTTGTTCCAAACTCATATGGGTCACTTGAAAACATGAAATGGGTTACTCAGTGAAACGTGGATCATAGGTTTCCGATCCCTGTTAGACTTTAACTTTCGTAAAGATACTAGTTTTCCTGAAATTTTAAAGTGGTGTTAAGATACACAGCACTACTTTACGTTTTTAAAATAGTAGTCATATTAGTATAGTTTTTCTACAGGGACACATCAAATATTTTGATATGTTATTCTCTACTACGCGTCAAAATAAGCGATATTGACAACAATGAGATTTAAAAAGGATGTGGATTGCAGCCATGCAAAAGGTAATCTGATTTTACACAAGTCCGACCCGATACACGATTTAGATCGTGTGTGATTGGCCATAATTTGTTTAGTTTCGGGTCGGGTTGATCCTAATTATTTCGAGTTAAGGTTAGGTTTTAACTCTTGCGCATCGTGTTTGGTAACCTGTTTTTCAAAAGAATTTATACAATCTTGTTTAATATGAAAAACCATAAATTAGAACATAAATTAGTAAATATATGATTACTTTTCAACACAAACTGTAAAATTAATATTCAAAATATAATTACAGAGTATATTTTAATAACTGCATTAAAATATGGTGTGTAGGTTTCGAATAGAATTACAGATTGACTACACATATAATTTTCCAGTTCTGGTTGTTACATCCGACCCGCGCGGTTCCCAGTGTGGATAATAATACAAGATTGTCAGAGAAAAAAGAATTAAAAAAAAAATACTTGAAGTGGGTTTATTTTTTGTTAAAAATTACTTGATCAGATTTTAAACAGATCAAATGGGGAAATATGCTGACATAAGAGCTCAATTTTTATTTACTTTTACAGTGGAATTGCAAAAATGCTGTTTAGAAGTCACCGGTGGAAATTCTAGCACATAATCTATACATCAATTAAACTAAGAAATTTATTTTGTCTAAAAGAACATAAATACATACATATATAGCGTTTATATGAAGTTTCATCATAACAAAATTGGAATAATGACAATAGACACAGAGCAAATTTCTCCCCTTTTGCAATCTTCCTACGGAACCTCGTCGCTTATTCCGTAGAGGAAAATGGAAGTCGTCGCGATTTTCATGGTCAGCGATGCTTTACAAATGACTGTATTAAGGTCGTCCATCATAAGTTACTATCTGATTTGCACGAAAGTTACACGAGATATAGCACCATTTCGATTTATTCGACAATCACGAGTTGCTCACTATTATCATCCTTATAGTAGTTTATTCATATTTTCCTGCAGGGTTATGCATTGTCGTGAATACAGATACATAATACATAATACAGAATAATTTCATTTTTTAAGGCATTCTCTTTTTAAAATCATGAATTTATGCATTCATAATAGTTCCATAAAATCGTGTTAGTAAATATACAAGGTGTCCCAAAACATTGCCCTAGACTTCTATTTTTTAAATATTGATCACAGATATATAAATCACAAAGTTACGTAAAAAAAGGATACAGAATTAAAAAAAATCGATAAATATTTTTAGAAGATTAAATTTGAAGAAATACAGAATTTAAATTTGTATACGTCCCTTGTGCAAAAAATTTTCGAATGAGCAAAATGTGCCTCATGCACTAATAAGGTTATGTACAAAATTTCAGCATTTTATGATAAAAAGTGGCAGAGATATGTTTAAACAAAGTTGGTGATGTTTTAATCATAGATTAAAATGTAAACGTTTACAGCTAGAGAACTGTAATTGTTTCATTGTTTTCTTTCGTAATTTGTGTATGACCCCCCTGAAACGCGAACATAGGACATTATTTTTGCTCTTTGCGAAAAGTGGTTTAAGTCAGCATTTATGTATTTTCATATCTCTGCGAATTTTTATCATAAAATGGTGAATTTTTTTACAGGACATTATTAGTGTATGGGGCACATTTTACTCATTGGAAAATTTTTTGTACGGATCCGAGTAAAAATTTAAATTTTGCATTCCTTCAAATTTAATCCTCAGAAAATTTTAATCATTTTCATAAAATTCTGACCCTTTTTTACGTAACTTTGTAATTTAGAATATATGTGTATGATCAATATTTAAGGAATAAAAGCCAAAGTCAATGTTTTGGGGACATCGTGCATATTCTTCCATAGTAAATGAATAAAAAGTGAAGTTAAAAATAATAAACAAATCAAAATATTTGTTTTTGCTTATTTTAATTTTAAATCTAAATTAAAAAAAATAATCTTTTAATTTAAAATTATTTTTATAAATCTCGTAATATAGAATTTAGTTCGAATTTTATAATCTAAGCTTTTATTCAAATATATTAGAAAACTTGTCAGATGTGCCAATCCCAAAACTTTATTCTATCTCATACATATTAATACCTCAAAGTTCACTATCAAAGTACCAAAAATAAATGCCAATCTATCTCCATCATGAGAAATTTAAAAATATGAATTTCAATGCATTAGTTCTTGAGCTATGACTATGACTAAAATCGTGTAAATACTTCAAAATGTAGCACAGCAGCGCCATCTTTCGGGTCATTTACGCTAAAACCTAACCGGCAACAACATATGTCAATGTCTAACTGAATTTGAAGTTTGATGAAAACCCGTGCATTGGGTTTTGAGATTGAGCTATTGCAAAAATCATGAAAAATCCAGCCTAGAAGCGCCACCTATGGGGCGATTAACACTAACGCCTTATGAGCACTAATATTTATCAATGTATACCTGAATCTGAATTTTGATGAAAATGCGTGCATTAGTCTCGAGATAAAGCTGTTGCCGAAATCGTGAAAAAGGCAGCATAGCAGCGCCAATTATTGGGCGATTTACACCAAAAACTAATCAGGACCATTTTATAATTTTTTATTAAACTCCGTGCATTAGTTCTTGAGTTAGAGTGCCCACAAAATTTTTGTCGCGTACAAACAGACAGAGTCACACCGTCACATAGTCACAGACATCAATTTTGTGATAACATTTTTTTGCGGGATCTCTGGCTTTTAAAACGTGTAAATCCGTCGAAAACAGGAATCTAAAATTTTCCCGAATCCAATACTTTCTTCTTATAAAGATGAAATAAAGTAAAAAAAATCGTATTTAATAGTGTTTATTTAAACGATGGTCTTTGTAATTTTTAAATGATACAATATGGTATTTTTTCTAAAAATTTTAATTTTTCCTTTTTTAATGAAAACGCAAAATTGTAGAAGTCGCTAATGTGAATCCTAGCATAGGGTATATAAATATTTGTCACGAACTCCAAATTAAAACTCTATATGAGTTTCTATAAGTACAAAAATACAAATATATTGCTAATGTAGAGTTTTAGAATGACAAAACTAGAGTAATGATAATAATAATAATAATTAAAAAAAAAAAAAAAAAAAAAAAGCAAATTTTTCCCCTCTTACAAACTTTTATCGGAAAATCATTGCTTATACCGTGGATGAAAAAGCCTCATGATTTTCTTGGTCAGCGAAGCTTCACAAATGATTGAATTATGATACGATCATAAGTTACTATCTGAGTTGCACAAATAATATACGAGTTCGACACTGTTATTATCAGCACTACAGCAATTTCTTTACATTTTCGTTCTTGGTTGTGTATAATCGTAAACCCAAATATATAATATTGATAATCGCAATTTTAAATATGATAGTTTTACGAATGCGTAAATGCTAATTTTGGCATTCGTAATATTTTTTAAAAATCGTGTTCATAAATATATGTTCTTGCATAACTACTCATCTCTAAAAAAATCTATTATAAAACGTTGAGTTAAAATATCATAAGAAACAACAAAACATTGATTTTTGCTGATTTTTTTTAATTTAAGTAAAATTAAATGTATGAAGAAAACTCAAAATGAAAATGACATATCCACAAATATTTGAAAATCTATCTATATTATAAAGGACAAACGTGTCTGTCCGTAACGTGTAAGTTATTTTGATGGTGGTAACTAGTCCAGGGGATATGTACAAAAGAAAAGGGGTTACCTTGTAAAAGGTCGGGTAGAAGATTTTATTTTTTTGAATTGGTTATAATGATGCCAACATGGAAAAACCAAGTTTTCTAACAAAATTTCTTAAGGCTAAATTTTCTGTGGCCAAAAAACAACAAAATTTTGGGACCTTTTTTGATTTTTTTAAATATCTCGAGATCCGTTGCCGCAGTATATTATATGTCAGTTACAATATTAAAGAAGATAAAATTCTCTACAACTTTCATATTTACAACTTTTTTATACGCCCAATAGCAAGCGCAGTACGCCATTTCAAAAATAGGACATTTTTTTTTCAATTTTCTTAAAAACCGTGAAAATCGTAGTTCTGCCCCTATTATTGAAATGTTTACCACAGATTTAATCTTGTATGTCAACTTCTATGTATTGGTAGCAGTAAATTACGTGTTTCAGGGTCAAAACTAGTCTTTTTTGCATCCGTGGCAAACATCGATTTTGGCGCCCCCCCCCCCCCCCAATTAAAAAGAAAATTTACACCACGAGAATTTTAATAAATCTCTAATGGTCGGATTTTGAAAATTTTAAGTGTGTAATCATTAAAAGCGTAATTCTGAACTATATAATCAGCTTCGTAAAATATTGATTAATTAAAACCTTCTAAATCGAATCGAAAAAAACCGATATAAATTCCGTTTTAAACAGTTTCCATCTTAGCAGGTATAATTTTTCATATTCTTTCTCTTGAAAAAAAAAAAATTTTTTTTTAAAAACCGCATTCCGTAGAGGTTTCATTTTCAAAGATTTTACGGTAGTTGTTGTATTGAGGCGTTTAAAGTCACAGTTATATGAATTATGAGACTAAATTAGTCACACGAAGATATTCGCAAGGTAATATTAAACCTATGGAAGCATTCTTGACAAATATCACGCTCGCTTCCATTTTATTACTTTTAAATAATTTTTTGTCGTGGGATACATGAGATCAATATCTAATGTTGTACATTTTCGGGTTTAGTTGCATTTTTTTAATGTTCGGACACTTTCATTTTTGGAAAACTGTTTGGAATCCGTTCTTAGATTTAAAGTATCTTCATTAAAAAAATGCAACCAAATTCGAAAATTTAAAAACGCCCAACGTTAGATATCGACCTCAGGTGTCATATGAAAAAAAAATTAAATATTGAAATTCAAGCAAGAATTCTGAAAAGAATGCTACCATAGGTTTAACATTAGCGTGCAAATGTTTCCGCATGAAACTACACTAGTTACGCGAAGAAAGTGAAAGAAAATGCAGGAAAATGCTGATAAATGGGAAGTATTAGGCTTTATACCTCTAGAATATCCAGATATCTGTTTTATTCCTAATAAGGATATTCCTTTGAAACAGGATGCTAATAATCCTGCAACAGTGCCATCAAAGAGAAAAATATATTGTTAAATAGCCTGTAGAAATTATTATTATTAAAATACATTTTTTTCCCATTTAGCTTATGCAGTCCTATTGCGTACCTTACTTTGTGTACGGAAAGTGGAGTTGAATGAGTTAGGTGATTAATGGGAAAACAAAAATGTTTATATGGCCTACAATCATAAATAAATTGGTATTTCATTTGATAAATGGTATCACTGAGATCATTAAACAGATATAGTTTCACAACAGTACATAATACGGAAGATTAGAATATCCCACAAAGCATATTTTTCAACAACCAAAGTAAGTTTTTCTGTTTGAGCTTTAAAGATATTAATAGATAATCTTAAATTTTTATATAATTTTGCATGCTAAAATGATATAATCTCTTGTTATATTTATTGTTATAAGTGGAGGAAAAAAATGACAATATTTTTTAAAACTAATCTTTTAAATATTTTTATGAAACTAGTGATCTCAAATATTTTATTGAAAGAATTTTTAAATTTTACAAGTTATAAATGCTTAACATTAGTTTATGAAATAATCTGTTTATTTTTTATTGTAGCTATAAAGTAAAAGTATGTCTTACATAAAAGATATTTCTTTTTTGCGTCCCACCCTTTATATGGAACCACAATCCAATGTTTACTATCTTTAAAACAGTAAAACATTAAAACATATATTATCAATAATTTGTAAATAAAATATACCATTGTCGTGTGGAATAAAATATGTTTTTCACAAATTTTCATACCTATCCAATTGATACCTGGAAAAATATGTATGCATTATAAAAGTTATTAAAATTATAAAATTATTAAAATTAAACAAAAATTCTTTCTCAATTGCAACTATCATGCCAATAACTTACTAAATATTGAAGTATTCTTTTAAACAATGCTTTGAAGTTAACATTGTATACACTTAAAGTCTCAGAGTTGCCAAGTCTCCGTGTTTTTGCGCACCACTATTATCTTAGAGAAAATGTGGTTCATTTAAATCGCCCAAATGTTCCAAATAAATAAAAGAACATTTTCTCTATTAAAATACTGCTATCCAAAAATCCGGAGACTTAGCAACTCTGCTGTCTAATTAGGAAAATTGTTTCATTCATCTACACTCTGCCCTACTTTTAAAATTGTATAAATTTATTGAATATAAAATGTCTGTAGAGATGAAAATAAAGACGCGAGTGTGCAAATAATAGGTAATTTACTGCTACCTATTTTTAGAAGTTGACATAGACGATTAAATCCGCAGGGAACATTTGAATAATCGGGGTAAAACTACGTTTCTCGCGGTTTTTAGGAAATTGACAAAAATGCCTTATTTTTGAAATGACGTACTGCGCTTGCTATTGAGTGTATAAAAAAGTTGTAAATATGAAAGTTGTAGAGAATTTTATCCTCTTTAATATTATAATTGACAAAAAATATGCTACTGCAACAAGCCTTGAGATATTTAGAAAAAATAAAAAAAAAGTCCCAAAATTTTGTTGTTTTTTGGTCACAAAAATTTTAACCTTAAGAAATTTTGTTAGAAAACTGGGTTTTTCCATGTTGGCATCATTATAAACAATTAAAAAAAATAAAATATTCTACCCGACCTTTTGCAAGGTAAAATGTACATTTTCCCTGGACTAAACATCAGACGATTAAATTTAGTTTTACTGCAATTCTTTAAATTTCTAAACATCGCACATTTTCAATTTTTACATCGTCGAAAAGCGAAAAAAAATGTACTTTCAAGTGCAATTTGTTTGAGACCTGTATCACAATTTGTTTGAAAACATATCATAATTTACTCATTTTTTATGGTTTATAAAACAATTTTCAAACGTAGATTTTTTTTTTTTTTTTTTTTTTTTTTTTTTTTTTTAATCTAGGTCTATCGCGTGCTGAAGATTACGAAACATAATCCGTTTGCACTTAAATTAATATAAATAGCTCAGCATTTGTTTCCAGTTTATATTCTATAAAAAAATTATGGTATATCGTTATGCTTTAATATTTAATAGGTGTTTAATAGGTTCAAGCGTAATTTTACTGTTTAAAATTAATGAAAAAATAAATAAATTATATGTGTTCACCGATATTGGGTTTATTTGTGTCTCATGTTTCTCCACAGGATTGTGTGCTCATGAAGATTGTTCCATCTTGTTCTGCAGTTGAAGCCTTAACAACAGATATGAGTGAGAGATGCTAAGCTGGGTATCGTCCTCGTAGCTTAATTGGTAGAACAGTTGGAGCGCTATTCCAAGGGTTTCGGCTTGGATATTTTTCACTCTGTTGTTTCTCAATTAGCAATGTGATAAATCATGAATTAAATATTTAATTGATTCAAGCGTAATTTCATTGTTTAAAATTAATTGAAAATTAATTAAAAATTATATCGTTATACTTTATCGACAAAAAAATAGAAATAAATAGAACACAAATTTAAGACATGTTATCGAACTATGCGAAGTAGGGGCCAATACGAAAGTATTGCTTTTAATAAATTTCAAAACTATTTGAATGCCTAATTGCTATTTTTTATCTAATCTTTTTTTGTAGAATTGAGAATTTTCAAGAAATATATATTAAAGGTAAAAAACTATTAGATTTTTCAATTTAAAAACAAATATTTTACACTTCTATACTGTTATCCGGAATTATTCTATTGTTGTAATAAGAGAAAGATATATGTATGTCGATTTCTGTGTGCAGAAATCTGTGCGTGCGCATTGGCTAGGGAAATCTATTGCATGCAGATATCTTCAAATTTAGTTCTAGACATTTCCGAATGCAGCTGAGGATCAGATTTTGGATTTTAAGTTGTTGTGTTATATTCGACGGATCTATTCGCGTATTTTCTCGATTTTACAAGTTCTCCGGCAATTTTGGTCCGCTCATAAAAGCAATACAAATTCCATATTTTTGCTTCATATAGCAAATTTTGTACTTCTTTTAATAATGTTTATTCGGAATTTGTACAACGATCCTTTAATCTTTGAGGATTTGCTTAAAGAAAAACCTCCATTTTCCAATGAACGATAATGAGAAATTTGTTTTTATCGTCCAAAATCTATTTGATACCTTATACATCAAGTCTTATATTTTATCCTAGATTAATTTTAATGATTAATCTAATCTAATTGGTAAATAAGTCATATGCGATGTAAATTTCCAAACGGACGAACAATGTCCGGACCAGGGTTCGAACCAGGGATCTCTTGGTTGGAACCGCCAATTTTCTACTATATGAGCTATCCCGGACGAATCTGGTAAATCTATTTCATCCAGCTAACCTTATTGATTATAGCACCTAGTCTGATATCAGAATCGGCTCAACACAATAAGCCTGGAACTCCAGAAAAACGCTGGATACGTAATTATACTATATTAATTTTAACACTATTATTCTAATTGGTAAATAAATCGTATGAGATGTAAATTTCGAATTGGGCGAAAAATGTCCGGACATTTTTCGCCCATTTGGAAATTTACATCTCATATTATAGTTTATTGTTTTGTATTCTTCTGGAATCGACTTAATCAAATTAAAATTTATATTAATAATTTACATTTTTTTAATTTTTTAAAGCTTAAAGAAAATAAAAAATTCCAAATGACCAAATGAAGTTACGATAGAGGGGTGTCTAAGGTTACCTTTTATTGCCGAAAATGCGAAGGTATTCGTTCATAAGTGAGAGATAAACAATCACGTCATGTTACCTTCCGACAGTCAAAAATACTATCGATTTGGCAATGCGAGTTATATTTAAATTAACACCAGGAAATGGTGTAGTTATTTTAGTCGAGACGGGCGCAGGAATGCTTTCGATCTGCTAGTAGATCTTATAAGATTCTCTATGCCATGTTTCAGTATTCATGGTTTGTATTGCCGTTTCTTTACAGAAAAAACAGGAAAAGTCTATACAACATTTTCCTTTTTATTAACCTTTATATAATATTGAAGGAACAGAGGTGCTTTAAACTATTCTTCAAGTCACTTTGTATGAAACTTTTCACTAATCTCTTTTTAAATTCTAAATCTGAAAATTTAAAAATATTTTATAAATCAATAAATTGGTTTCAACACTTAGAATTTGAAAACGTCATGATTTCGATCTTGGTGAATGTACGTTCTCCCGACTTTCTTCGATACTTCATTTCTATTGGGAATAGGCCTAATAAACAAATACTAGTTAAATTTCAAATGTAAATTTTTTCGATTCATCCTTTTTACAGTAAAGTCTTTGTGATTATTAAATAATAATAAAGTAAAAACTTTCCCACCTGAAATTTCAGAAATTATCAGTTTCTTAAATTGTTAATGAGACAACAGTTCAAAAAGGAAAATAAAAACTTTTAACCGACCCACAGTGGAGTATTTGACCCAAAAACCTGGCAAAAATGCAAATATTAAAAGTTTCTCATTAATTGTAAAAATCATTTTTTAAATAACTGACTAACTGGTGCATCGATCTATGTCTAATTCAGAAGCATGAGTCATACACGGTGGCTCTTAGCTTCAGTTAAAGATAAGATTTCTTTTCGACAAGATTGTAACATGTTTTATTGTTATGTTCCAACTTTGTTATTATGTTTAATTATGTTTAAATGTACATTTTTTGTGGTTTAATGAATTTTTTTAACTTAATAGTTTTATTTTTAACGTAATAATAATAATAATAATAATAAATAAAATGTGTTCCTTTAAAACCTTTTTAGCTCTAATTTAGATATATTGATTTAGATATATAGCTTTTTAAATGTGTGCCGAAATTTGCCAGACCATTTTTGGAAGTATAGTCGTATTGCTTATAGTTTTGAAGGACAATTTTTTTTAAATCTTCCGCATATTATTGCCAATTTTAAATATAAATTGTTTTAGTAATCTCTAAATAACACTCAAAAACCAGGATCTCCATACTGTAACTCAATTTTAGAGACTCAAATTTGGTAAATTCTAAATGCATATAATTGATATATTAATATATTCTTGATATAAATAAATAAAAATTGACATACAATAAAATTAATTACATTTAATTAAACATTACTTGTAAGTAAAAGAATTGTATCAACAAGTATATTCCTCTTATAAACAGTAAAAAGTTAAGTAAACTTTGTATTATATATATTTTTTTTAATAAAATGCATATTTTATGTGTATACAGCATTAATTAAGAGTATTTACTAATAGTAAGCCAACAGCGAAGATTTTAACTGTGAAACGCACAAAAAAAATTTTTTGGCCAGGATTTCACTTTAAATACTCGACTGTGTGCCCTTCAATTATAATCCGAAATAAGAAATTCGTGTATGCCTGTGTTTTCCTTTTCATTAATACTCATTATTTTTAAATTGTTAAATTCTTCATTATGTGCATTTTTAGACGCTTGTAATTAACATAAATATAAAGCATAAAAGAAAAACATTTTTCATAAACGACAAAGTAAAAGACGTTTTTACTGATAATAACCTAAAATTAATCCCTTATGACTCTTCTTTTGACAAATATATTTATAATGGATTTGTAATGTTCTTAAACTAATTCAAGTTTTATGATAACTTCAGATTTTCGTTTTAACCTTCCTTTGACTCACCCGTTAATGATCTTATGGATTTCTCAGGGAAAAAAAAGTATTCATAATTAATGTTAAATTTCGTTTTTTAGCACATTTTTATTCGACAATATGTAACTATATCTAAGAAAAAATTGAATGTAAATATACAGCTATTTTAAATTTAAGCACGCACACACATATATAGGGTGTATCTAAACTCTTGGGCAAAACTTTAAGGGGTGATAGTACACATCATGACAAACAATATTAAATAGGAAACTAAGGTTCTCAAACGTCTTCCGAAGGAGATAGGCGCCATTAAAGTTTAGGGTCCATAATTTCAAATGATGATGAAAAACGGAAAAGTTGGTCGATTCGTTTGCGGTTTTCACTAAAACTATTCTTTATGTCAGTATTTTCTTGAAAATAAATTTTAAAGATAAAGTTCAAAAAATACTGATAGAGGGCACTTTAGACTTTGGAGTAACGAACAACTATTCTTTACCGTTATTTTTTTTTTGTATCCCATTAAATGCTTTCAAAAGCTTAGACTTAAATTTTGAGCTCAAAATCTGAATCGTTGGGAGTGGTTAAGTAGCGCAAACTGAACTGCGTTCAGGAGGGGGGTTCAAATTTCAACTCCTGAACACAGTTCAAGAGAACTAAACAAAGATGATCCTGAAGAAAGTTCGTTTTTTTTTTTTTTTTTTTTTTTTTTTTTAAGAATTTAATGAGATACAAAAAATAACGGTAAAAATTAGTTGTTCGTAACTCCAAAGTCTAAAGCGCCCTCTATCGGCATTTTTAAAACTTTATCTTTAAAATTTATTTTCAAGAAAATATTGACATAAAGAATAGTTTTAGAAAAAAACTGCAAATGAATCGACCATTTTTTCTCCGTTTTTGATAATAATTTCAAATGATTATAAAATCATTTGAAATTTTGGACCCTAAACTTTAATGGCGCCTATCTCCTTCGGAAGCCATTTGGGACCCTTAGTTTCCTATCTAATATTGTTTGTCTTGATGTGTACTATCACCCCTTAAAGTTTTGCCCAAGAGTTTAGATACACCCTGTATATAGCAATGTACTATTTTATACATACATGAATACATTATACATATTCTATTCATGTATGTTCAAAAGTAAATAGATTTAATTTTGCATTTTAATCTTATTTTAATTTATAAACATGTAAATATAGACACACACATGTACAATTTATATATATGTGTGTGTGTGTATGTGCATATATATACCTACACACACATACATAAAATTACTGAAATATCATATCTACACATATAAAAAATAATTCTAATTTTTTTTTAAGACTCTTCATAGAAACTGAATAACATACTCATCTAAAATGACAAAATTTCTGAATTTAATATAATCTTGTAAATTAATTTATTTGTCTGACATTGAAAGGATTTTGTGATGATTAAGTTTTAAGCTAATTTAACTTGTTACCTCTAAAAAGAAATTGTTTCCAAGCTCTCATACGTTTGATCGTGGGGAAAAAAAGAAAATCTTTGCAACGAGCTTTGAACCTTACAAATGCCTCTATTTCTTAATTTTTGTCAAAGCTGCATTTAAAATTTTACAAACTGAATTTTTTTAGTACCATTGCATCAAAGGCCAATCGAGAAAACTATTCCTAATTATGAAAATTTTCACATTCCCTGGCAAAATCCGAAGTAATAAAATGGAAATTTGTGTATTTTTTCTCAAATTTCTAAAAAAAAAAATATTCTGAGTTCTAGACTAATCTGTCATTTATACGTGATGAACGGTAATTGCGTTTTAATACCACTATTTTTAAATAGCATTGTTATACAGCCCACAAATTATGCAATTTAATATGACAAAAATTACTAGTGAGAAATAGTGGTACTGAAAAACAATTCCCTAATTAATCACTGCATGTTGTTCGGAACTTTTCACTGTTTATTCATTATTGAATGGCAATAGAATTCCATATTTCATATTTTTATTACTAAACATTTAGAATCAGGAACTTGAAAGTATACAGTAAATGTAATAAAATTCATTTTTTTCTGCCGAATAATTTTATTTTTTACGCTACCTACGAAAATCTGGCGATGGGCTGTTTTCTAATTTGATTTTTTACACGATTACTTCTACATGCTTTTTGTTGTTTTTAAGTGAAAAAATAAATAAGTAAAGGACTTATGGGTTTTCTCGAATCAAAATCTTTAAATGTTAAAATTTATTTAATCTTTTTTTTCATTTCAATTACAAAATTTGTTTATTTGTTTATTTGTTTTTGTTTTAAAGTGTTTTTAATGTTCATTTTTTGAAAACATTGATAAAAGTAAGGGATTTCAAATTTAGGGGAAAATTACAATATCCCCTTATTAATTTTTTTTTTTTTTTTTTTTTTTTTTTTTTTTTTTTTTTTAAGCAGATGGTTTTATCTTTATTAAAAATTTTATAGCGTTTTTATGAGTAAAACTTTTAAACGTCCAGAAAGGTATTTAACAGTTTTATTTTCGGAAAAATATACAGTTGCTATGGGAATATAAGAGATGTTCTAAATATTTTTTATGGCTATGGAATGTTATAATTTAAAAAGTATCTAGAAACTGTATGTTATTTAAGTATCGATGCATGTTTGCGTAGTAAGTACATGTTACACTGTTTTTTATAGCATATCTAGATGGAATATCGCTATAGTAGAAAAAAATGTTTTAATTGTTTTATTAAGCATACAAAAGGGAGTAATAACAAAAATATCTTACATTTTTTTAACACTTCAAAGTGGAATTCCTATTTTCGTTCATAAAATGTTACAATAAAATATAAAGATTTCTATCGTCACGAAAGGTTCGGTTTAAATAAAACACTGTTATAAAAAGTGTCTTCGATTTTTTTTTCTTTTAAAAAGAAAATTAACATAGAAGCGAATATTTCATCATACTTGAAATAATCATTCTTACATTGTAAGAAAAAGACATTTTTTTTTTTTAATGACGAAATTACCTCCCCCAAGTTATCTAAGATTTCTAAACGTCCTTAGAAACCTCAGACACCAGTATACTTTCAAGATTTAAAGAAGCATTTATAGAAACATTTTTTTTTCTACCATCGATTTTCGGAAACGTTTCTGAGTAATATTTTAAGGCGTAATTAATTAGTTATCTTAATCCGAAATATCGGCTTTTAGGATGCTGCCAATTCTCAAGTAAACATTTTCATGTTCAATATTTAAAGACATAAACATAAAGTAACACCATTAACATTAACATTAAAATTGAGGACTAAAAATAAAAAACGCTAAAATTACCAAAAAATCAAAAATCTTTTATTTTATTTTATTTTTATTTTATTTATTTATTTAATTTTTTATTTTTTGCCATTTCGAAAAATGGTTATTGTCCTCTGTCAGGGTAGGAAATAAAAAACACATTTGAAGCGTTTTATTGGTTGAATCAGCATTTTTTTCGTTTTCTGATTGGTCTATATAATAATCTGTATTTTCCCTTTACTTTCAACAGATATGGATACTTCTGTTGCCACTATGACAACAAAATAATAAAAACTACAAAAAAAAAAAAAAAGTAATAAATCAGAAATAAATTGAGATACAGCTTTCAAACAAATTGCATTTAAAAGTACATTTGTTTCTCTATACGACTGTGTAAAAAGTAATAGTGTGGGATGTTTAGAAGTTTAAGAATGAAATTTCATTTAAAATTGGTCCAGGAATATTAATGTTTAATCTATGGCTTACGTAATGTATGACCAGCTCCGTAGAAGTTTAAAAATTTACAGTACGAATAATGTAATCCATGGCGTATGTAATGTATGATCAACTCCGTGCGATTTTTTGTCTTAAATTTTAGCCTTTGAAAAAATCATTTTCCAAATGGTCGTTGTAATTTGTTAAATTGCATTTTTTTTTTTTTTTTTACGAAAAAATGTCTTAAATGCCAAGTTTAACAAGCAGGGGAAACATTGAAGTTCCAATCCTTTTATAAATACTTCAAAAAAGAGTAGAAAAATATCGCTGGTTAAATGTGTCACACGAAGTGAAGTGGAGAACGCTGAATGTGCCACACGATGTAAAGTGGAGAACATTGAATATGCCACATGAAGTGAAGTGGAGAACGCTGAATGCGCCTCACGAAGTGAAATGGAGACGCTGAAAGTGCCAGTGGTAAGATGCGCGACGACTGGTGGACATTACACAACTTGATCATGTTGTTACTGTTTACATAAATGGGATATTTTTAAGCAAGCTGAAAAATATTAAATGTATAAATAAACTTTTTTACCAAAAATAAAACCGACTTCAAAAACTACTACAAAGTAAAAAATAATTTTTTTACATAATAGTTAATAAGAAATTAAATTAAGAGCATTGTATTTACCATGCGTATTATTATATTTATGTACATTAATTTGATTTTTTTGGAGTCGGTGCCAGCCAAACGAAGTTAAGTATAATAATGCAACAGACACACATCCAAATATCTACGAGTTTTTTTACGATTTGTTATTTAGTTAAAAAAAATTGAATTTTACCATTTTTGAAACATTTCATCTGATTTTATAAACGTGCATTTTCAAGTGAGATTAGTTGTAATTATGTGTGCTAAATTAAGGGTTATTTTAAAATTAATGCGTTTATACAGGCTATTATGTAAAAAAAATCGTAGCCAAACACAGATTTTCAAATGTAGGATGGTGTCAGAGTTGATTGAGAATGGATTTTTTTTCCTAAACGGTTTTGCTGAATCATGTTACGATTTGTATTGGATAAACAATTTTAATTTTGAACTTGGCTTGGCTGGCACCGACTCCAAAAAAATCAAATTAATGTACATAAATATAATAATACGCATGGTAAATACAATGCTCTTAATTTAATTTCTTATTAACTATTATGTAAAAAAATTATTTTTTACTTTGTAGTAGTTTTTGAAGTCGGTTTTATTTTTGGTAAAAAGTTTATTTTTCACTTTTTAGTTCTTTTTTAAGCTACAATTTTTGCATGATTCTTTTGGAGGAAATTACGGACTTTTAAAGAAACTTTTAAAGATGTTATTTTGATAAGTAAATACTTTCTCCATATTTCTGTGTACATTAATAACACACGTTTTTTGTGAAAATTCTTTATATATATATATTACATTTATTCTTCTTCATATTTAATAGCTTTATTTTTTAATTAAATATTTTTGTTTCTCTATTTGGACATGGGTAGAACGACAAGAGATGCTGCTTGCATGAAAAAATATCGAACTTTGGAAACTGACAATAAAAAGTTTTTCGGCTTACTAAAAATGCTCTATGAAATACAGAAGAGAGACCCAATGACTTATTTTTCATACTTTCTAACCGACGACCAGGCCCTTATCTTTCGGGTTGCCCTAGATGAACGGGTTTGATACCTGTCATCGGCGTAGGAGACCACCTAATCGCCACGTAGCGGCAATAAACCTGAGGAACGCCTAGATCGTTTTACTATCGGCAGTGCCTATTTCTTAATTATGAACTTTTTTATGCCAGTTATTTAACATTTATATCTTGTTGTTTAGCACCTGCGCATTGCTACTCATGTTGATCTCGTAATTTAGAAGCTTAATCAGATGACGAAACCTTCATCTGGCAAGACACCTCAGAGGTATAATTCATAGGTAAATTCGAGGTCTTCGCACCTATCGACGGAGTTTACATGCACCAGGAGCCATTAGGATACATGACAACCGAATAACTTATCAAAGAGTGATCGTGAAAAGACTACAGGGGGAAAGTCTTAAATGGCGTTCCCTCAAATGGCTGGTCATTGATGAAATTTCTATGGTGTCAAAAGAGAATTTATATATAATTCATTTGAGGTTTCAAGAATTTAAAAACAATTTATTTTTTGGTGGCATTAATGTTTTCTTATATGGAGATATTATGCAAGTGCCAATATGTAATGTATGTATGTATACGTAATGCCAATGTGCTTAAATGTATGCTAAGCATTTCAGCATGGTACTTTTATTCATAATTTAAATTATTTGCTTAATCTTTCGCCAAATCTAAAGATTCCGATAGAGAAATTGAGAACTCATTGCATCATGACGGCATTTTGTTTATTTTTGTTTGTAATCTTTCTTGACAAAATCAGCTTAACTCACTCGGGCATTTATGCTTCTTATTGCATCATCATTTGCAATACGTTGGGCAGTGGAGATTTTAAAACTATTAAGTAATCTACCGTTATTGCGTCCACTGCCAATTGTTGTTTCTGAGCTATTATTATTTGGTGCATTGCAGCGTTTTGCGAATTAAATATTTTATGATACCCACATTTACATTAAACCAATTGCTGGTGATATTTTTTTTGTTTCACGCTAGCCTTAACTGTGGGCTCGATTACGGAAGATTAGAAATTCATCGTCATGCTCATTTAATAGTCTTGATTAAAGTGTCATTGGTTTGCATAATAACTAACGTATTTTAGCGAGTATAGTACTGCAAAACATATAGAACTTTCGGAAGCAACTTATGATATTCACATTTCTTTTAAACCATGTTTGCTGTTATAGTATCTCACACTTTTTGCTTTTATCGGGCAACCTGATTCAAATTTACTTGCTCTCATTTCTTGATAGAATTCAAATGTTTTCATGACTGCGTAACTCACTGACTTGCTTTTGCCATTATGCTTATGCCTACTGATGTTTAAGTTCTGTGCCATGTAAATACACCGCACCATAACAATGCCGTCTGTAATACTAATTAGAGTAACTCCTTTTATTTCTTTCTATGTTGTTTATCTTGTACTTTAACAGCATAGGGATCTTGGCTCAACTTCTGTTTGCATATAAAAGTAGACAAATGGTTGTTTACAATAAATAAATTTTAAAATATTAAAAAACTTGCTTGTATATATGAGACAGTGGTACTACTTAGTTATCCCGTCGACCTAAAATCTATCGCCAAACTATAAGATTAAATGTCAATAATGGTTGATCGTAAATGTCACATTCACTTGACTTTAAGCAAGATACACGTGTTTACGTCATCAAGTGATTTTTATTTCGACGTTTTATTTGTATTTTTATTAATGTTATACTAATTTATTTGTTCTTTCGTTATTTAAAATAAAAATTATGTCAATTTGTATAATTTGGCGAGTGGTTTGGCGATTTATATAATCTGGCAAAATTGGTCGACGGGATAACTAAGTAGTACCTAGACAGTTAATAGGTTGTCAGAAAATATGCGTGAAATTTTCATTTTCTCTTCAAGGCCCCTATACAGGAAAGTTATCATTAATGTTATCTAGTGGAAATATTAAAGGCAATCAAAAAGGATTCATACATATAACTGTTTAATATAATATAATATAGGTATGTATATAATATTATGGTACTACTTAGATATCCCGTCGGTCAATTTCGCAAAATTATATAAATCGCCAAACCACTCGCCAAATTATACAAATTGACATAATTTTTATTTTAAATAACGAAAGAACAAATAAATTAGTAAAACATTAATAAAGATACAAATAAAACGCCGAATTAATGGTTTTATTGGCCATTATTGGCATTTAATCTTACAATTAATTAATTAATGGCAAATCATTATTGACATTTAATCTTACAATATGGCGACAATAATTTGGTCGACGGGATAACTAAGAAGTACCAATATTATATATATATATATATATTATGTGCCGCCAGTCTGATGTTATGTGTTTAATTAAACTAAAATATTGTATACTAAATTATTGTTTTGTATTAAGTTAGTTTGCTTCTGTATTATTTAGCATTTGAAATAATGGTGTATATTTAATTAATGTATATTAAATTACTATTTAGAATGCGATTGTCAATTGAGTATTTTAAATATGACTGTCGATTAGAAAATTCGAAGAAACAGATTGGGGAAGATCCATTACTGAATTTGAATGGGAATATCGCCAAATTAGTCAGTTACAGCCAAGTTGGCTTCATTTATGGCGACTTATTTTGGTCGCCAAATTTGGCGATAATTAACGTAATTGTGCCAAGTTTTGCGACAACTTGGCGCTAACGTATATGAATACATAGTTTTATGCTTATGATTGAGAAACCGGTTACAACAATGAAAGATAATTTGGGTGAAATCCTTCATTTTATTGTTTTTTGTTGAATTACTAAAAAACTACTCAACCAATTTCGATGAAACGGAAGTGGTACCAATTCGAGAGTATCCTCTTTCAATTAAAACAAAAGTCACATAAATCGGACAAAAAGTTCCGGAGCAATCGGTGAACATACATAAAAAAAAAAAAAAACCATACATACGCGTCGAATTGATAACCTCCTCCTTTTTGAAGTCGGTAATAAAAGAAATGCTTACAAATGATAATATTAGATATTATACACTAAACAAAAGGAAACTAGGTACCTAAATTTTTAAGTGTTAAACTAAGAGCCCAAAAGGAGTGACGTGGAAATCGCTGTAAGTACCAGAAGTAGGAGTTTTTCTTTATTTCGCTCTCTTGGAAAATTTCCTCTTTGGACTTTCAGCGTTTTCCATTTATAGCCCTCAATTAATGTTATTTTGCAATCCTTGCATATGAAAATTCCAGTACGCAGCTGAAAATATTTAATTTGGAATCTATAGTATCCTATAAACCGATATTTTGGTTTGGGAAGACCGATTAATGCTTTATAAAAACTACTCGGAAACGTTTTCGAAAATCAGCAGCAGTAAAATAAACTGTTTTTGTAAATACACCATTATATATTAAAAATATATTCGTTTTTGACGTTTATAAATAAAGAACGTTTTCGGAATTGAAGGTAACTCTGAACAGATCATTGTATATTTTCGTTTTTATATATTGCTAATGGGTCTTTTTCTTTGTAGTGTATTTTTTTTAAATAGCAACATTAGCATGGGCATTTTCAGTTACATGGACGTTTATGTGTTTATTTTTGCCATGCGTTTATGTCGGTAAAGAAAACTGTACTATTACCAAATCTGAGGATTGCGTAAGATATATATTTTGTTACACTTTCAGACAGCATTTATTTTTTTCATTCTCTAGTGAGGTGATATTTTATTCAAACATATCTTTAAAATAATTTTTTAGCTACTTCCTCATTCGAAACTTAAAATTTAAATGTATTTATTGAAACCACTAATATTCTCCTAAAAATGTTTGACTAAACTGATTTTAGCTATGATAAAACTTTTCAGATTTCAATGAAATTTATTTTACAATGAAGTATTACTTATTAAACATGAATAAAATCCTTTAAAATATTTGTTTTATTAAAATGTAAATGTTGTAATCTAAAAGTTTTAATTTAAATCCTGCAGTTTAAAATTTCATACAAATATATTTTCAAAATAATTTGTTAAAAACCACCGAATCCGATAAACATAATTTAAATCTGTTTACCACTATCATTCTTTAGTAAGTATTATAGTATACCTGCATTAAGTTTATTTTCTGAAAGAGAAAAATGTTTTCGAGATTCGAATAAGACATAGTTAACGATGAATAGTTAACAATTAAACATGAATAGATTTTGTTAAATTTAAAATTTATAAAATACTTAGAATAACTTTTCATTCTGTCAGTAGAATTCTAAACAATATGTACTTTATATATTTATATAATCTGCTAGATAGTATATTCACTTATTTTTGTTATTGTCTAGCTTTTAAAGTTAGTTACTTGTTTAAAACAGCATTTGATTCTGTTTATAGTAAACACGAACATGCTCTTGGTAATCCTGTACTAGACATGTTTAACCAAAGAAATATTATAGTATATTTGAATAAAAGGTAGCAATAAACTACACTGCTCAAATCAATTAAAGGATATTTGAAGTTTTATATAAAATAAAGATATAAACGAAATTTTTTTTGCCGAAAATAGAAGAAGAGAATCACAAATGCAAATTTTTCTGTTTTTCAAACTGTGGAGTATGCAAATTTTGAGTTCGACGTCAAAAACGTCGCTTCAGCGGCAGCGAATGAAATTTGACTTTCAACTGGATAAAAGAGAATGAAGACAAGGGTGATCGGCATTCAGTGATTGCTTTGTTTCGATGAGTACGATGTCTCAGCGAAGTCATTTGACAGATTCAGAAGCTTTGAGAATTGTTGGTAGGTTAGAAGGGGGCCAAACTCAAGCCGAAGTAGCGCAAGCCATTGGAGTGTCACAAAGTGTCATTTCCAGGATCTGGAACCGTTTTTTGGAGAGTGGATGTGCAGGCCGAAGACCAGGGCAAGGTCGTAGACGGGCAACAACGCCCAATGAAGATCGGTATTTAGCGTTAACAGCTCGGAGACACCGAACCATGAACGCTACTCTTCTCCAACAACACATTCGCTCGGCTACAGGCACCACGATTTCAACTCAGACTGTCCGAAACCGGCTCCATGCTGTAGGTCTGTATGCTCGCTGACCGATGGTATGTGTTAGATTAACATCAAGGTATCGTCGCGACCGCAGGGAGTGGGCAACCGAGCATGTCAACTGGAGAAGAAATGAATGGAGCAATATTCTGTTTTCTGACGAGTCCCGTTTTTCTGTGCATCCGGATAATAGGCGTATTTTCATCTGGAGGGACCGTGGCAGTAAGAATAATCCTGCGTTCGTGCACGAAAGTGTCAGATTTGGCGGTGGAGGAGTGTTGGTGTATGGTGGCATCTCCATTGACGGGCGCACTGACCTCTACATCATTCGAGATGGAGCTCTGACTGGTCGCCGATATAGGGATGAGATCCTCAGACCTATTGTATTCCCTTACGCTGCAGCAATCGGAGATAACTTCATTTTAATGGACGATAACTGCAGGCCATATCGTGCAAACCTGGTGGAGGATTTCCTTTTCGAGGAAGGAATCGTTCGAATGGAATGGCCAGCGTGTTCTCCAGACATGAATCCAATCGAGCACGTTTGGGACGCTCTAGGAAGACGAGTTTCTGGCCGCCAACAACCCCCACAAACTCTCCAAGAACTGGAAAGAGCTCTTCTGGAAGAATGGGGCAGAATACCCCAACTCGTCATTAATAGCCTCATTGAGTCCATGCCTCAAAGGTGTTCAACGTTGCTGGCCGCCCGTGGAAACCATACCCCCTATTGAAAATGATTTTCTTTGAAGAAAACACCTTTTCTTATTCTTTTTTTCTCATATGCACAATTTTTTTTTTCCTTTAGTACACAAATGCGCAATAAAATGCATTTTTTCTGCCAAACATGTGTAATTTATTCTCATATAACCTACTATGTCTGTCGACCATGTATCAATCAGCTAAACAGTTTACCAGATACAAAATCCACCTAAAACTGCAATATCCTTTAATTGTTTTGAGCAGTGTATTAAGTACACGGGACAAAAAAAAATTACGTTTGCGAAAACGTTTTTGAAAGTTATACTGATTCTATATGTTTTTTGGGATGCTTATTCCAACAATGAGCTCAGACTTTTCATATCATGTACAGTTTTCATTTCAATATGCTTCAATATGCTACATTGATGTATATAGTCTGCAGAATCTAATTAATGGCAAATAAATAAGATAAAAAATTATATTTGAAGAAAAAAAATTGAATAGATATGCCTACAAATACAAGATACATAAAAATGGTTTCGAATGGATTTATTTTCTGAGACAAAGAAGTGATATTGCCTTTTTTATTTTCTTGCAAAGCTGGATTTATTGGAGTTTTTGTTTCTTTTTTATGTAATCATTGTACAATTTTACGATTAAATATCCAGACAATAATTGCACAGTTTTGTTTTCAATATGCTACATTGATGTATATAGTTTGCAGAATCTAATAATGTCAAACAAATAAGATAGAAAAATTATAATTGAAAATATTTTGCATTGATATGCCTACAAATACAGTACAGATTAAAATGGTTTCGAATTTATTTTCTGAGTCAAAGAAGTGATACTGCCATTTTTATTTGTTAGCAAAGCTGGGTTAATTGGGTTTTTTTGTTTGTTTTTTATGTAATCATTGTACAATTTTACGATTAAATATCTAGCAATAATCGCCCATGATGTATTACTCTGATGCTGGTAGAATAAGTACAGTGACATTTTTGTTCCTATCATGTAAAAGAACAGTTTTAATCCTTAACTGCTTTTAGATTTCTCACAGATAGCTGCATTTCCCACCCAATTTTCCCAATTTAAATTGTATTTTTTATATTAACTTGATTTAATCGGCAATTTCTGTTACAGCAATTAAGGGTTAAGGCGTTGTTTCGCATTGCAATAACAAGTCTCCTTACCCTTTGAATTGAACTCCAAGCTTGCACATGAATATTTACATCTGTTTTGTAAGCTTAGATACTATTTTGTAGAAAGTAACAGATACACACCTGTTTTCGGGTTATAAGCACTCGGGGTTTTAAGCAATAACAAGGGTTTTTTTTTTCTTTTGAGAGTGTATCTTAAAATTTCAGCTGACCTTTAAATAACAGAAAATCTTCTATTAAATCAAAATGTTCAGTTGATTAAATAGTTGAAGGACATCGCTGTCTATATTATACAGAAAATATTCATCAGTCACATCATCTCAATGAGAATCGTTTGAGTTTTAAATATGTCTGGTAAAAGCAGATCAAAAATTTGAGAACTGCTTAGAACAAGTCGTAAAGTTAAGTAAAGTTTGGGTAAGATAAAGGATTGTGTGTTTCATCAATGTAGAAGTCAGGCTCCTTTCATACCAACGAAATACAAAATTTGAATGTTTAACATTTGGACAACATTTTTAAATCCTATACCTGAACATATATTAATGGTTTATACCAATTTCTCACTTTCACTCCAAAATAGGCAATTTCTTTTAAAAATAAAATGTGTAACGCTACATATCTTTAAAACATATTAATAATTTTATATTATTATTTTTTTATAATAAATTTATGTTAGATCTTGTATTTCAAATAAGCAGTTTTTACATTGCTTGCACATAACAAACGTCCAATTCTTGAAAAAAATATTTTCTGATGAACTGTGATTTTAAATTACCAGCAAAAGTTAAATGAAGAAAAAAACTAAAATTATCAAAACAAGTTTTTTTTTATTGTAGACCTATATTATTAAAAAAGCATACAAACTGTTTAAATCTAAATTTCATTTTTTTTTTTTTTGAAAAATTTAAATATTTTAATCTAAAATTTCTGATCTAAATATTAATATTTAAATTTTCTTATTAAAACCTTACAAACTAAAATTTCTAATTTATAACCAGGGTGCGTACGATTTTACTAAAAATATTCAATAATTTTTTCTCCTTATTTAATCACAGTAAAACAATACAAATTCTAAGATTAAACGAGGTGATTACAAATTCCGTGATTTAAATATTAAATGGAAAAATTTCAATCTGAAAAAGCGGTGCCAAACTCCCGTAAAGGAGACGACATTTTGACAGTGGTAACAACAGATGATTGAATTTCGCTTTTACTGCAATTTTTAAAATTTCAAAATATAGCACATTTTTAATTTTTATATCTTCGAATAGGGAAAAAATGTAATTTCAAAGGTTTAAAAACCGTATCGGAATTTGTTTGAGAACTATATCGTAATTTGCTCATTTTTCGTGGTTTTTAAAATAATTTTCAAGCATGATTTTTTTTTAATCTATCTCTATCACGTGCAGATTATTACGGAATATAAGTCCGTTAGGGCTTAAATTAATATAAATTGTTTAGCATTTGTTTTCGACTTATAGGCAATAACGAAATTATAACTTCATCAATAAATAAATAAAACAATAAAATATAAATAAAACACAAATTAAAGACATGTAATAAAACTACGAGCTTAAACTACGGAAATGATCATAACAAAAAACTCCTGTAAATATCAATCATTCTCGATTTCTTCGGCTGCTAACTCCTGGTACGAGACTAATACGAAAGTATCACTTTAAATAAATTCCAAAACGTTATTTGAATATATAATTAACTATTTTTCCTATAAAAATGATTTTTGGTATATATGCGATTAATTATTTATTTCCATGAATTGTGTACTAGTAATTAGATATATTTTCTCAGGTCATCTCAGCACTTCTCAAGTTATACAAATTAGAGAAATACTTTTAAAGGAATATATTTAGAAGCATGATAATTCTAAAACAACATATTAACAATGTATTAAAAAATAGACAAAGCATTTTCAAAAATATATCTATTTATAAGTCTTATAATCGCGAAAATAAATTCACTGCTCAACAGATATGTAATGTTTTAAAATAGTATTCTATAATTATAAGAGAAAAATAAATAAATATTAAAAAATATAAAAAATCCATCTATTTTTGTGGAGAAATTAAAATTTTCAAAGTATATCTATTTGCAGGATGGAACTCACGAGACCGCATTTTAAAAAATAACTTTTTATAGATCTATAAATTAAATGTTCAATAAGATTTTTTTTACAAATATATGATTCATAAACAAATAGGATAAAATGTACGGTATAAGTGAAATCATGAATTTCTTCAGTCACATAAACAATACAGTTCATCATTACAAAAGTTGTGAATCGGAACATAAGTTCAAAACGAAAAGATGATAAAAAGATACAAACAGTGCTACAAACAGTGCTTCACTAACACTAGTATTACCTTATTCAGGATTGGTACGCTTCAAGGACCTTTTATCAGAATTTTCGTAAAGTGATATTCGCCATATTTAATGAAAAAAAAATTCTATCATCAGATATACCAGCCAGAAATTTACGAAATGTCTTTACGTTACGAAAACACCCAAAATCCCCTGGATCGCTTGATGAGTACAAATCCTGTTATTATTCGTTAATCACACATCCAATATTTTACAACTATCATAGATCCATGGACAAGAGTATACATTTCGAACGAGTTATTAAACTTTGTATCTGCAACAAACTCTAAAGAGTAACTCTAATATAATTATTCAATAGAATTCAGTCGAATAATATTAATTCTTTTTAAAAAGCGTATTTCCTTCTTAAATTAAAGTATATAAAGCATAAATGCTTACTTTCCTCAAAATGCACGTTACGTCTTTTCGTTACTTTCAGCCCCATAACAATAAAAATAACGTGATCATGACGTTTGAAGAACGTATTGGGCATGTGCAGAAAATGCGAATATTTGCATCAAATACTTTACATGGAAATGAGAGTAACTTTTCCGATTTAATAAGTTACTCAAGAGAATTCATAGTTTACGCTGAATTTTCGAAAACATTTCCGCTACGGACTATAACGTTTCTGATTTTTTTACAATGTATTCGCTTCAAATACTTTACACAGAAATGAGCGTAAAGATTCCGATTCATTCAATAACTTAAGAGAATTAATAGTTTACACTACATTTTTGGAAACGTTTCCGCTATGGACTGTAACGGTTCTGATTTTTTTTACAGTGTAGTTAGTGAGCAATTGCATTAGTGGGGTATTGCATTCTCCTATTTATTGGAACCACATATTGTATCTTTTTTATTGCACTCACCTGTATATTGTAACCACTGTTAGTAGTTCTTTAATAAGCATATTTCAACAAGGATAATTTTTTTAGAATTTGGTGAAAGTTTTTTTTACAATGAACAATTAATGAATACATTGCCTTAAATCTAATATATTTAAAATCTTTTGAATAATTTCTCAGTCTGTTCATACAAAATTACCCATGCAATTCTGAACATTATTTAATGTATGGATCCTATTAATATTTCCGATAACATTCATTTAGTTTTGTTATTTTCTATAACATAAACATGCTTTTAAAATAGTTCGTTAAAACTTCCGAATTCAAAAATTTTCATTGAAGTCTGCTTTTGGCAACCATTAATATGGTCTTTTTACTAAACTTACATTAACAAAGATATAAATAATTTAAAATATGAATGGAACTTATATAGCATTAAAATGATAACGAATCCAAACACCTGGGGATATAATACATCATTAATTGTTAAATTGTATTAAATAAAAACCATAAAAACAAATCGGTAAAATAATTTAATAAACTGTCTTCACATGAAGTTTACTTTCTATAAATGATATTTTTTAACTTCGCTCAAAAATTAAAAATAGGATTTGCACTGAAATCGGCACAATTCATTTTGAGAATTATTCAGGAATATATAAAATCCCATCTATTAAAACCAACGGATCAAAGAATTGTTTTATTGGCATAACTGACAGAAAATTTAGTTCTAGAAACTAGAGAACAGGAATTCTGCTTTTCAGTATTTAGTGTCGTCCCCGACATTTCCATTACTTCATTTTCTTCTGACGGACTGATGGATTCTATTATTATGAAACAGCCATTATAAATGAAATGTTAGTTGAAGATGAAAGAGCAGTCGTAAAAAGTTAGACCTCTGATTTTCTGGTCAGAATGGGAAAAAAAAATGGCCATAATAATTTTTTTGAAAAAAAAAAAAATATTATGGCCATTTTTGCGATCTGTGCGTAACGCATACGTCATTTTGCGAATGGCAACACTTTGAAATTTGAAATAAAATTTTCATTTTGCAATTTGCGCTACTGCAAATTTTTAAACTTCTAAACATCGCACATTTTAAATTTTTACACCGTCGTTTAAGGTAAAAAATGCTCTTTTAAATGCAAACTGTTTGAAAGCTGTATCTCAATTTATTTTTGAGATATTAAATTTTTTGTATTTTTTAATACCATTTTTCTTATCGTGGCAATAAAAGAACCCCATTTCTATTGAAAGGCATTGAAAGTAACCGGAAAATAGTCGAAAATAGGAGATACTGTATCTTTGTGTTGCCATTTTCTCATAACATCTGAAAAAAAAGATGAAATTAAAATATGAGTTATGTGAAGAATATTTTCTGTTTTTCCGTGATAATGACGTCATATGAATACTTCTCTATAGACGAAGTTTAAGACTGCATTATAAATGTGGATTGCTTTAGTGGATGCAAATGACGTCATTTACTAAAAAAGCGTGTATTTTAATCCTTAAAGCTGAATTGTGTTTTGTAGAAGTGCGTCATTTTCACAGCCCAGCTGATTTCAAATTCTTCACAGATGAAAATGCTTCACTTTTGAAAATAATGTAATCGAAATCACACACTGATAAAACGCAATATTTTACAAAAATGTAGAGTGTCTTTATAAAAGAGAGGTGACATGCAAATAATAGCGATTTATAATACAGAAATAGGTTATTCTCGCCTGGATGGATTTGCTTCGTTGAGTTAGACAAGCAAACAAATAATTCGTGGTTTAAAATAATATCATGTTCCTGAAGTTTTTGTCCAAAATTCTCTCGAATAATAAAATTTTAATGCTATTCTTTAGGACATTCTATTATAATTTTATCAAATTAACATAATTTTCTTAATTTAATTTTTCCTAATTTCAAATAATCTATATATTTAAAACACAAGTGTGTTTTTTAGTCATCCGCCCTGATCTTTCTGCTGCACCAATTTTATTAATATTTTTTTTTAACCGAAAGCTCTTCATTTGTAGATGTGATAGCACTATCTGTTTTTTTTAAATATACCCACTTTTATATTTTAATTTTAATAGCATTTTATAAAATTTCTTCAAAATGGTGAAAATAAGATAGCTTTCATTATTGCAGACAAGATAGAGATAATGAGGTATTTTTATCTTTATTCATGCTATTTTCTGATAAAAATTCGAAATTGTTGATAAAAATTGTTGTATAGGGTTTAGTGTCGCAAAATCCCATTAGGAGCAGAATTATATTAGGGGCATAATAACGGAATATAACATACTGCTTTTGAAAACACGCATTTTGCCTCATAAATTTTCTATATTGTTTTTCCTTCTGCATGTGTACTGACAATAAGTTTCAGACACTAGGCGAAATGCTTATTTAAGTGAAAATGAAGTCATATCTAAAAGAAAACGATGATTTTCTTAGGTAAAATTAAACATTTTAACACAAATGCGTCTAAAAAACATAAATAACGGAAATATTTACCCTCCGGAATTGAGATTAGAATCTCAAGTAAAGAGTGCGTCTGTTCACATAAAAGATGTTGCAGACAATCGTGACTTCACGTTTTGAGTAAACTGATTTTTAAATGATTAAACAAAATACAATTAAAAAAAATGATGAATATGGATATGAGAAGTGCGCATGCAAATTTTGAGAAGGTGAAAATTGCTTTTTTTTATTCCGAATACCAAGCATAAAAGCCTCAATTGATAACCACATCCTAATGACTGATCTTTATCATATTTTACTGATTAAGTATCTATATTATAAAGAACAAACGTATCTGTGTGCAACGCTTACGTCATTTTGCGAATGTCAACACTTCACGATGAAATTTCGGTCTTGAAATTTTCACTACTGCGATTTTTTAATCTTCTGACCATCGTACATTTTAAATTTTCGTCGCATAGGGAAAAAAATTTACTTTCAAATGCAATTTGTTTAAAAAGTGTATCTTAATTGACTGATGTATTATATTTTCTAAAATAATTTTTAAGCATTTTTTTTTTAGTTTATCTTATCACGTGCCGGTTTTCAATACATAATAATAATAAACATTTTGAACATAAAGCAACAAACAATTTTCAGCATTTGTTTCTGATTATTTTTACATAACGAAATTAATACTTCCTTTATAAGCAAATAAATGAAGAATATTAAAAAAAAACACCAGTCTCACATATTTTTAAAAGACAAATTAACAATATTGATACTTTTTTATAAACAAATAAAATAATAATATTGAAAAAACACAAATCTGACATATTTGTAATCGTACAGTTTAAATTTTTAGATCATTAAATACGATTTTTTTTTCAAATGGAATTTGTTTGAAAAGTTCATATCAGTTTACTGATTGTCTATGGTTTTAAAAACAATTTTAAAGCATGAAATATTTTTTAATTTATCTATATCGCGCGGAACGATTAATCCGTTTGCCCTTAAAACAAAATAAAGAGCTCATCATTTTCTTACGGCTAATATCCATTTTAAAAAAACTTCCCTATGAATAAATAAATAAAATAATATAAATTAAGCACAAATTTAACAGACAAGTATAAGCTCTGAAATTATTAGAATATAAAAGGATGCCATAAGTAGCAAAATTTTGGTCAAATAACTCTTAGCATACGGCGCTAATAAGAAAATATCGCTTTTAATAAATAAAAAAAATATTTGATTGTATAATTCGGATTTTCCATAAGAAAAATGCTTTTTAATGTAAGCGAACAATCTAAAAAAATTATTGCATATAAAAAAATTATTAGTTTTCAGTTTAAAAAGATGTTTTTACTTATATTCTTTAACCCGGGAAGCCCGGGTACGATACCCTAGTATATATATCTACACTATATATATAAAATCCTAATGAAACTAATTTATAAAACGAATATATGAAACGAATTTATGAAACGGATATATGAATCGACTGATTAAACAACTGATTATGTTTCAAGCGATTTCTCCTAAAATATAGAACACTTTGAGATGAAATTAACACCAAAAATCAGCATTTATCCGCAGGTATCAAAACTGGTATTAGAATTTTTAAATTCGAATTAGTTTTCGAAATATTAATTTTTTTCTAATTTTATATACATTTTTGTAATGATGGCGACCCAATTTTAATCAAACAGATATATTTTTTTTTCGTATTTCAGAAAAGGTTGACATGGTAACCCGGCTATTGTTGTTTATTTGATAATAAATGTTTATTTCATTTTATTTCTTTTTAAAAATTATATAAATTATTTTGTTCTATAATTATTAATTATTTTTTTATATTTCCTTTAGAAAATAATAGAAAATAATTTAAAAATACGATACTACTTAGTTTTTCCGTCTAAAATTTTTCCAAATTATACAAATCGTCAAAACACTTGCGAAATTATACAAATTTACATATTTTTTATTTTAAATAACGAAAGAACAAATTAATTAGTATAACATTAATAAATATACAAATAAAAAGTCGAAATAAAAATCACTTGATGACGTAAACACGTGTAACTTGCTTAAAGTCAAGTGAATGTGACATTTACGATCAACCATTATTGGCCTTTAATCTTATAGTTTGGTGATAGATTTTTGGTCGACGGGATAACTACACTGTAAAAAATACGACATTTTTACAGTATAAAGTACTGTTCATCTCGCGCACAAACTCGATCACAGTGAATGTGCTGTATCTTTCTTTGGTTTCCTGACTATATTAACATGGAAAAAACAGTAGTTGCATAAAATTAACAGCACAATGTGCTGGCAATTTGGATGCCAGCAGTTTGTGCTGTAAAAAAAAAAAAAAATGCGTCCAAATTGCCAGCACATTATGCTGTTAATTTTACGCATCTACTGTATTTTCCATGTTAATATAGTCAGGAAACCAAAGAAAGATAGAGCACATTCGCTGTGATCGAGTTTGTTCTGGCAAATGTACAGTGGTTTTTTTTTTTTTTTTTTTTTTTTTTTTTTTTTTTTTTTTTTTTTTTTTACAGTGTAAGTTAAAAAAAAAAAATGCATATGTAACCGGTATTTAAAAACGAGGTTTTCGCCAAATTTTCGTAAGAAAAAAAAATCTCGCCAAACCTGTTGTGCGTATATGACATCTGGCAAAATATTACCACTCGAAAAAAAAAATGCTACCTGACGAGTTGAAAAAAAGATTGGCGAGATTTGCATCCGGCTAGCGTAACAGTACCAAGAATTCTTTGCAACCATGGCAAATTTTATGTAGTTTTATTCGAAAAATATTTTGATTTTTTAATCAAAATGGAAAACTTACGGTCCCATATTGGCGCGATTTTTTTTCTAACGCCAATGTCATATACGGAACGGGCACTTAACTGTATCTGTAACTTGGGATCTCCAAAGTATCGTTATTTTGCTTGAGATGGTAAGCCGGATGTTGTTGTTTATTCTGTTGATGCGTTCCCCAAATTGGCGTCGTTAAAAAATTGTGCCAATATGAGACGTATATGACATCTGTGCCAAACTTTCATATGAACGGCGAAGGGATCAGACCGTATTTGTTTATGGCAGTTGATGACTTGAACTATTATAATATAGATGAAATGATGGCGATAGAATAATATTTGGCGACTTATCACCTGTGCCTGGCTAACATTAAAGTACCAAAATGGCATCTAGAGTATAAAAAGTGAAGTGGTCCGCCTGGAAATGTTGATGATAGTCACTTGACTTAGGCTATTGTTATAGAGATTGTTTTAAAATGCCGGGAGACAAAGACTCTGTATACTTAATTTAATTTATTTTAGCTTCTTTTCAAATGTTTAACTGATCCTCTTTAATCAAAAATGAAAACAACCATTGGATGTCTTAACAACAACTGATTCGCCCTAAAATTTTTGCAATCAAAGGGAATTGAATGGAAACCCGTTTACAGTGAGATCTGCACAGCTTTTTTCAGTATAATTCAATATTCTCTAATATTTTTAAAACCCATCAGATTAGCGTGTTTTTAGATTCTGCGGTGTCTGAACGGGGGTTGGCGAGCGTAGCTTGTAGGGGTCAGAGCCCCCTAGTATATATATATATATATATATATATATATATATATATATATATAGATAGGTAGATTGATAGATAGATAGATAGATAGATAGATAGTTAGATATAGATATAGATATATATCGGTTTATATTACATACGGATGATTTTATGTGAAATTTGAGTCTTTTAACGGAAACTTTTCATTTTTTGTTGAAATTGTACATTTTCCCGGAATAAGCGGAAAATAACCTTTTTATCCCTACTCGTTTAATGCTAAAAACAAAAATGTGCCTTCCACGGCAAACAAACAGAAATGTTCCTTTTCAATTGAGACAAAAAGGAAAATATCCTGCTAAATTTTCTTAATCGATATTTTAGCCTATAACTAGGTCGTTGGATGTGACCAGATGTTGAAGGAAACAGAGTATTTATCCTGTAATGGCGAATACCGAAGTTCGAAGCCTGAGGAAGGTAAGGTGAAAAAAACTGATGTGATACTATGCAGTATAAATAACTATTTCGTATAAATGTACAGGGTGATCTTTTTTAAAATGACAGTGTTTGGAGCGCCCTGTAGCGCGATCTAATAGCCAAAATGGCACCAAACTTGGTATTTAGGCTAATCAAGACATGGGAAAAAGGATTCCGTGAAAAAAAAAATAGTTCAAAAAATCGCCGCTAGTGCATTTTTTGCGCTTTGCAATGTATAAAATGTGAGAAAAAAATACTAACACATACAATCGTATAGTTATATTATTAATGTTTATTTACTACATTAACTTCCCCGGTGAGGGAATAGACCACCTTCAATGTGAGCACCGTTCTCAGAAATAACACCGTGCATTCTGTGCACAACGTTCTCCACAGCCGTACGTAACATATCGAGAGGAATATTGAGCACTGTCTTTGTTATGTTGTCCTTTAGAATAGACAAATTTGATACTCCACCAACATAAACTTGAGATTTCAATTAACCCCAGAGTCAAAAATCGCATGGCGTGAGGTCAGGGGAACGAGGCGGCCATGCAACTGGAAAACTCCAACTTATGACTCTATCACCAGTGAAGTTTTGGCGCAACAGCTGCTTTACATTATTACTAATGTGTGACGGAGCACCATCCTGCATAAAGGTTGTCTGTTGGAGGCGGTTTCTTTGCTGAAGTTGTGGAATAACAAACGTTTGCAGCATTTCGTGGTACCATTCTGCATTTATGGTGCACGTTTCGGGTCCTGTCGGAGTGATGGTCTCAAAAAATGGCCCAATTACGAATTCGGTTGTGAAACCACACCAAACAGTGACTTTTGGGGAATTTAATGGGATTTCATGCACGATGTGGGGCTGCTCAGAAGCCCAAATTTGGCTGTTTTGTGTGTTTACGGGCCCATTGAGATAAAAATGGCACACATCTCCCCACAGAATGTGCCATGGGAAAGCATCATCAATTTCTACCCAGGCAAGAAACGATAGAGTGAATGTCACTCGCTTATCATAATCACTTGGTTTCAGTTCGTGCAAGCGGCTGATTTTTAGGGGTAAAATCCAATAACGAGCCACAAAACTCTCCATACAGTGGAATAATTCATGTCCAATTGTCGAGCTACACACCCGGACGCTGCGATCCTTCGACAATTGCAGTTGCCACATCAGTTATTACATCTTCTGATACTTGTTTACGTTTTCTTCCAGCGCAAATGGTCTGTGGCCCCGTTTCCTCGAACTTCTTAATCATTTTCTTAAGACCATTCAGCGATAAAGGCCCCTTTCGTAATTTTTACTGGTTCGAAATTCCCGAAGAGCTCTGGATGCATTACATTGATTCATATAATACAGCTTCACCAGTAACTCACGTTCCGGTAACGTGAGAGCCATGTCCACTGGAGCTCGTTTACCTCAGCTGAGATTATTTGTCGGAGCTGTCTACTACTTGCTTTTATAGCCCTATTACTGGCGCTGCCATCGCACAACATTTGTATTTTTCTTTGATACCAGTGTTTTATGCTAATTCTCGTTATTGTAAGCCACAGCAGTGCCAAAAATGCCCTAGAGGCGATTTTTTTAACTAATTTTTTTTTTCACGGAAGCTTTTTTCCCATATCTTGATTAGTCTAAATTCCAAGTTTGGTGCCATTTCGGCTATTAGATCGCGCTACAGGGCGCTCCAAACACTGTCACTTTTAAAAAGATCACCCTGTACATCAATATACATACACGGATTACATACATATATATATATATATATATATAATATAAAAATTTACTTTGAAATATTAATTTAAATTATTCTAAGTTTCCTGCATATTCATTATTTCTCCATTTCTTAATAACATCTATTATTAATTCCTAGCTAATTCCCTTTAAATTTAAAACGTTTATATTAATAATTATCTTATTCGAAATCTTAATCTAAACTTTTCATTACTTCATAAATTTTTATCAGCTACCAAAACTATAATATTCTGAGAGAAGCTAATTGTTATTTTCGAATGTTTTTAAAAGCTATTTCGCTATTTTTTATTTCGAATCTTTGAATTCCACGAATCTGTTTTCCGCGCTTTGAGACGTCAGACTTTTCACCTCAAAATCCCTACATTGCGAAATCTGGGAATTCATTCTCCTAAAACATTTCTTCTCTCACGCCATTGGTTTAGCTCCCGCTGATCGAAGATCGCCGTTCACCGATTGGTTCGTCTTTGTATTAACTTGGAATCTGTCACCCTTCGCGCCTTCTAACAAAAAACCGATGCGATGATTTCGGAACTCGGAATTATGTCTTGTTCCAGTGTTTTAAAATATGTTGCCAGGTGTCTTACAGTCTAGTAGAATATCAAAATTTGTTGTTTAAAAACTTTTTATCATGAAGTAATGATTCGTGCTCCAGCCTACGACGTTCTACAAGTGTTCTCATAATGTGGGGATTGTTTACGTTTTCATATTGTGATGAATGAACGTTTTAGAATAATATTTGGCTCGTTTTTTTTTATGGAGAAATTGCCTGATTTCTAAATCGTTTGTCTTGCAATACGTATGACCTGACTATCGGAATATAATACGACTGCTAACCGAATCCTTGTGTTTCCATTGGAATTAGCCGATCTCAAATATTACCAACAAATTCATGTAGTTGATTGAATATGTCAACTTCAAAATTAACACAACCTGTCAACAGCTGCTACTATTCTAGAATTTAATGCGTCCAACTTCAATCTTTCACTAAGTTGATAAGAACTTTATACAACATTACACATATATATTAATATTGTGGCATTGCTCATATTTATTTTCAAATATAGAAATCTTCGTATTTCACCCTGTATGTACTGAATTATGAATTCATGAAAATTTTATCTGCTAAAGAATTTTTCGGGAATTTTTGGAACTACATTAGAAGATTTACATAATCATTCAATAAATTTTAGAAGGATTTTAGAAAGTTTGAAGGATTTAGAAGGATTAATTAAATTTAAATTTCTAGGGATTTTGTTCAATATTTATAACACCACTCAAATCTTTAATTTTAAATATTTTTATTAGTATTTTGCAGAATTGGGAAATGTACAAATGTAATGTTCTTACAATAGAAATATAGAAATATTTCCGAATTGAACACCCCCCCTCCCCCCAACGCCAAGAAAGCTGAATAGATGCAAACGCTAAAGAAATCGTCCTTTTAAAACTATTTTTTGCTTTGTGTAACCAATAATGCTTTTGGAGCAAGGTAAAGTAATGCACCTATAACTCATTCTAAACTGTGTTACTACTAATCGATGTATTAAATGAATTTTCATAAGAAGTTATTTTAATGGTATTTATAAGTACCGTCAGTAGATAAACGGTTAAAAGGGGAAATTTTCATTCTTGAAAACTGGAGAGTAGCAAAACGGAAGTTTTCTGAAAAACGGAGATTAGACGGCAACTTTGCTGCCGGTACATTTCAGTTCTTTCCTCTTTTTTTTTTTTTTTTTTTTTTTTTTTTTTTTTTTTTTTAGAGTGTAGATCGTGCAACAACCACTTCCTAACGGGTACTTAATCTAACAAATTATTTTCATTTATCAAATTATATTTATGTAAAATATTATTTGTTTTGATAAAGACTTCCTTGAACCTGAAACGTATAGACAGTTTACTAAAACTTTTTTACTGTTTTCTGGGTTATCATTTAGCAACTTTTCGCAATTAATGAAATATGACTATAAATCATTAATTATATTAATCATATATATATATATATATATATATATATATATATTGCATATTGATTAATATTTTTTTTTATTCAATTTATTTTGCATGATGGATTTATAATTATTTGTGTATAGTCGATAGGGTACATAATGGAATTCAATTTTAACTTATTGCTGGATTCCATTACAGAAATCGACTATGTTTCTTGCTTATATATGTATTTTATGTACCCTTGAAAAAGTGAAATATTATATAAGCTTCCGGCTTCATTCATCCATTTGATCTATTGTTTGTTTATGATACGTGTTTTAATGGTTCAACATTATTTAGCTGGTTATTTGTATCTTTTTTCTTAAATAGGATATTTTAAAAAAATTGGCGGTTTTCCATATGTTGTATATGGATTTATCGTCCGCAGTGTGCTCGTGAATTAGTGGTATTGAGCTTTATTCTGTATTACTAGTTAAAGGTTCCATCTTTATTTTGTATAATGTCAGTGTTATGATTTGTAGCTAAATTTATTAATTTAATTTTAGTAATTGGAAATCGATTATGATTATATATATATATATATATATTCTGTTTAAACCTAAATGCCTTGCATATCTGAATCTAAATATATATTTATTGTGATATAAAATTTCATCAAGACAAATTTTTAAAAAATTAAGAAAAAAATCTCCATCGAGAAAAGAGCATTTAAATCTATTTATTGCAATTACTAACATGATCTTAGTAAATCTTCACCAAACTAATTTTATCTGAGAAAAAGTTTTTAGATTTTCTTAAATTTATTTAATAATGAGAAATTAACTATCAACGATACATATATTCTGTTTAAATCTAAATTTAATTCATATCGGAATCTAAAACTATATATCTAGTAGTTTAAAATTTCTAATTTAAACACTCTAATTTCAAATTTCATTGAAATCGATCTTTAAAAAAATTGTTAAAACAAATGCATCCAACAAACAATAAATATATTTATTGTAATTGCTATGATGCTCTTGTTAGTCTTTTACTAAACTTATTTTAGCAAAAAAAAAAAAAAAAAAAAAAAAAAAAAAGAGAAAGAAAAATAAGAAAAGAAAAGAAATGTTACTGGAAATAAAATGAAATTTATTTAATAATGGAGCATTAATTATTAAGAGTGTATAAAATTTGTTTTCAGCTAAATTTTATCCAGGTCAAAACTTTGGAATCTAGAATGTTATAATATAAATTCTGTAATATAAAATTTCATTGAAACATATATAAGAAAAAACATTAAAAAAACTTCTAAATTCGAAAATTACCGTTTAAGTCTGTTTGTTGAAATCACTAATATGCTCTTAGTTGTCTTTGACTAAACTAATTTTAGCTACGAGAAAACGTCTTGGATTTTAATTAAACATATTTATCAATGAAGCATTAAATATCAAGCATCATTACATTGTGTTTAAGTCCGATATTTTGTAATATAAAATTTCTAATCTAAACAATGTAATCTAAAACTTCATTCAAACATGTTCTAAAAAGATCGTCTGCTTTCGAAAAACATCATTTACGTCTGTTTATTGAAACCACTAAGATGCTCTTAGTAATTCTTTGATAAACTGATTTTAGCTCGAGAAAACGTCTTGGATTTCAATGAAACATTAAATATAAAGCATAAATGTTTAAGTCCAATATTAAATCAAATCTAAATCTTTTAATATGAAGTTTCTAATCTAAACAATGTTATATAAAACTTCATGCAAAGATGTTCTAAAAAAATCGTCTACTTTAGAAAAACATCATTTACATCTGCTTATTGAAGCCACTAACATGCTCTTAGTAATCCTTTACTAAACCTATTGCAGCAAAGGGAAATTTTCTTCGATTTGAATGAAATTTATTTAACAATGAACCATTAATTATTGAGTAAGAATACATTTTGCTTAATTTAGAGTTTGTAAAATCCTTGGAATAACTTCTCAATCTATCCATGCAAAATTAATTGGAAAGATAATCTTCTCAAAGGCTTTGTTTTAACTATGGCAGAAAAGAATTATTTTTCGAAGAAGAAAATTACTTTTGACTAATTATGAATAAAAGTAATTCAAATTTATATTACAAGATTAATCGAAGAAATAATTATATTTTGGGCTTAAAATACAATTTTCTTTTTTTAGAAATGACCTCATTAGGAGTTTCAAAACAAATTTTTCTTTTGTTAAAGATAAAATTATTTCATATAAAACTTCTCATTAAAAACGATTGAATAGAATTTATTTTATTGCTTAATTTTTAATTATATATTCCATTTTTAAAAAAAGAGATAGGTTGAACTTAACTGAATAGTTTGTAATTTTAGTTTTCAAATTTTTCTTTGATACGTAATGATGTATTTCAAAACACTTTTTCATGAATATTCATAGATGCATTTACAAAATGAAGTAATTACCAATAAATGAAAAAAAAAATATTTTGATTGCTAAAGTCATTATTTAAAAGAATTTTTAGAAACTAGCGTTTACTTGTAGCACCTGTACGGTCATTTTACAAATATTTTTTCCAAAAGTAAACTTGCTACTTTAAAGTAAAATTATATTGGAACTCAGAAACGCATTAACATTTGTTATTAAAGTACGTAGTGATATGAAAAAAAAATTAAATAAAACCGACTCACAGTTTGTAATTTTAGTATTCATATTTTTTCTTTGATATATAATAATATGTTTCAAAATTCTTTTCGATAAATATTTTTAGATGAATTTACGAAACAAAGTAATTATCAATAAATGAAAAGAAAATATTAAAACTATTTTGATTGCTAAAATCATTATTTAAAAGTAGAATATACAGTTTCAACTGCACGGTACATTTTACAAAGCTAAATAAACAAAAAATGTGAACTTGCTATTTTAAAAGAAATTTTTATTGTAAACGGAAATGCATTATTGTTTGTTATTAGGATACACAGTTAGTTAAAAAAAAATCAAACAACTTCAATGGATTGTATTTTACAGTTTTTAATTTTAGTTTTCGAACTTTTTTCGTGAAGTATAATCATATGTTTCAAAATAATATTTCATATTATTAGAAGATTTTACAAAATGAAATAGTTACCATTAAATGGAAAGAAAAATTTAAAAATATTTTAATTTCTAAAATTATTATTTAAAGGTAGATTTAGAAAGTAGAGTTCACAGCGGCAACTCTACGGTACATTTATCTAAAATAAATACAGAAAATATCTTTTGTTATTAAGATACACATTTAAGGAGAATCGGTACACTTTTTACCCTTTATCTACTGACGGTACGTATAAGTACCATTAAAATAACTTGTTAAAGAATTCATTTAATACATCGATTAGTAGTAATACAGTTTAGAATGAGCTATAGGTGCATTATTTTATCTTGTTCCAAAGGCATTATTGGTTACACAAAACAAAAATATTTTTAAAAGGATGATTTCGTTTACCTTTGCATGTTTTCAGCTTTCTTGGCGTTGAGGAGGAGGAGAATTTTTCAATTCGGAAATATTCCCATATTTCTATTGTACGAACATTATATTTGTAAATTTCCTAATTTTACAAAATACTAAGAAAAATATTTAAAATAAAAGATTTGAGTGGGGTTATAAATATTGCACAAAACCCCTATAAATTCAAATTTAATTAATCTTTCTAAGATCCTTCTGAAATTTATTAAATGATAATGTAAATCTTCTAAATGCTTTAGAAGACAAAATTTTCATGAATTCATAATTCAGTACATAAAGAGTTAAAGACTTTGAAGATTTTTTTTTTTACTCATGTACATTTACTTATTATATACACATATTATTATAGGTAATACTTAGAAAAAACTGATTTTTATAAGAAAAAATCATTTTGTGGGTAAAAATTGAGAATTTTAATTTTTTTTTAAATTTTTAAAGAATGTTAAAGTTTCCCTTTTATTGATATATTACTGTGTTTAAAACACTACAGGTATTTGTCAAATCACTCCGTTATATTTTTGTATCCTCACTATACTATACTTAATAAAATTAGGGAACGATTTTACAATTAATGAATTACTTTATGAGGAAAAGATGCATATATACGTACAAACATAGACGAAAACACGAGAAAAACAGGATTTCTCCGACGTTTCGATTTTTGTTGTTTTACTTACATTATATTGTAAAATCCATCCCTAATTTTATTAAGTACACTATGTTGAAGATACAAAACAATAATGGAATTATTTTGACAAATATTTTTAGAAGTTTTAGTGCTTTAAGCACAGTAATGTATCAAATAAACACAAATTAAAATATTTTTTAAATTAAAAGTATTTAATTCTCAATTTTTACCCATAAAATATTTTTTTTTCTTGATAAAATTAGTTTTTCTAAGTATTATCTATAATAATATGTGCATATAATAAGTAAATGTATACCAGTAAAAATATTCTTCAAAGGGTACCGAGTTCCATTAATTAAAAAAAAAATGAATTAAACTCACTTCAAGGGATTGTTTTTTGTCTTTGCGTTTTTGTGGTTCCACTTTATTGTTATCGACATTGGAACCCGGAACCGGTCTGATTATGCTAACCCGAACCTGAAAATTCCATGTGAAGTTAACCAGTAACCAGAACTGAAGACGAAAATAATTTTCGTAACTCAAAACACGGTCCGAGCCTAATGCACTTCAACCCGAAATTGATCCAAAATTAAAGAAATTCGATCCTTATTTTAATGTAATTATTTAAAACTGCTCTGTAATTATATCTGAAATACCAACTTTATCTTTTATGTGGGAAAATGAACATACATATGAGGAAGTCTCTTTCAAAACTCGTTTTATGTAGAAAATAAAATTTTGGGAAATCGCAAAAAACCTCTGACTGCCCCCATTGGTTTTCATTGTAAACCAACAGTTTGCAATGCCCGAAATGCATGACACATTTTTGATGCATTACTACAACTGTAACAACACAAAATACACTTACAGAAATTTCAACAGACAAAATATTTCGTACTATAACATAATTTTTAATTAAACTAAAGAATGTCAATTAAAGATTATACTTTTAAAATATCATGTTTTAGCTAGTGGAAAACGAGCCCCTAACATAAAATCAAAATTTTTAAAAAATCTTACCTAAACAGTATTGAAAACGTCGAGTGAAAAGTTTTTAAAAACTTGCATTTAAAGCTTAACGAATTTTGATTATTGTGAAATATCACTTTATAATATCACTTCAATCACGTAATTACTTTTAATAAAATTAAATGTACATGGCCATTCTTTCAATTCCCTAATTATAAAAGGTTAAATATCAAAATCAGCAAATGAAACAAATAACTCAATGACAAATTTAAATCAATACCGGACTTAGTACAAATACATAAAGAGATAATTGGGTTCTAATTATTAGCTTGTATGCATCAAGTGTTCTATATGTTCATTTGAATGCACTGCAATATAATTTATCTGCATTAGATGTACATATTTTACCGGAAAATTAATGTGTTTCAAATTAGAGGATTCCCTTTATCAGCTTATGTGTAATGATTCATAAACTGACGAAGCATTTCAGGGAATAAGCTTAGATTACATATAATCATTTCCTTTAATTATGTATTGGAAATTTATAATTAACGAAAAAGAAAGTTAAAATCCTTGCATTATTTGTGCAAAACTTCAAACCCTTCTGACATATATTTCATGACTTGACAATAAATTGAAATAGTTTACAGGGATATTTATTTAATTTTTCGTTGAAAAACACACTCTAAAGTTATTTTACAGTAATATATATATATATATACATTATGCATATAAAAACATACATACATGATTACATATAGGATTGTGTATAGGACATTATTTTACAGTTCATTTTTATTTAAAAATCTACTTGTTTATTAAGGAAATTCTTTCAAGTGATAAATTGTGATTTGCTTTTTAAAGTTCCAGAAGCAAGATTACAGTTCATTTATTTCATAACTTAAAATCCACTTATTGAATATTAATATAAAAAGTTAAAGAAATAACAATTACAAAACATTCGACACAGAATGGAATACAGTTTCATATTTACGAGATTAAACACAAATTTCAAAATAAAAAGAGAAAAAAAATCAAGATATTTTACTTCAAGTTTTTCAAAAATTCCCAATACGCATCTCTACATCATTCGGATACGAAAATTTTTTATAAATTTTTGACAACTAGCCAACATTCATAATTTAAATGTAAAGAAGTTTATTCTAAATAATGGATAATTTGTTTTTTACTGGTACTTTTGCAAATGTTTCTATTTTATCATATTTAAATTGTAGCATAAAATGCAAAATAAAACCAAATAGCACATAGAATCTTGCTGTTTAAAATTTAAAACAAGAATAATTTCTGCGCAAATTTGATTTCAGTTTATGAGTAATAAATTTTCATAACATGAGTAGCATATTTTAAAGATTAAAAGCAAATTTTGTAGTAAAGAAACACGCCAAGATATTTTACTTTATCCTTTCCGAATTTCGCGATACGCATTTCTACATTATTCTTTTATGATAAATTTATATAAATGTTGGACAATTGTCTAAAAGTTATAATTTCAATAATTGAATTGCAAAATTTATATCTAAAACATTTAAAATGTTTAAAGAGCTTAGTGGAAAAACATGTTATGATGCATTTTCTCAAAAATTGTATCATTTTATGGATAAAAGCATTATGAGGTATTATATCATAGGATAAAACTAAAATACTAAAATTTTACTTAATACTGAAGATATGAGACAGTATCATTTAATATTTTATATTATATATTTAATAATTTAAATTGTTAAAATAATTTCTAATGTTTAATAATTAATGTTAAAATTCTTTTCTAGGCGAATTTAGTTACGCGAGTTCCACCTATTAACATTCAAACGTATGCTACTAAGAAAAAATTAAATAAATAACTAAATTACAATAAAAACTTTTACTTCAATTCTCTAATTCTAATTTTTGTTACGTAACATCTTCTTCTGCTTAGGGCTTAATTTATAATCTAATATCTAATTTAAAGTTCGAGAATTTTAATTCTACAATGATAATTCATTAATTTATTTTTAAGTAATTTTGCGTTTTTTTCCACTATATCATTTTTAAACTATAGCATATAAGGAAGAAAAAAAGAACAAGCACCCACAATATTGCTGCTCAAAGTTTAAAATAAGAATAACTTCATTCTCCATTCGATTTCATTTTGTGAGTAATAAATTTCCTTAAAATGGGCTTCATATTTTGAAGATTAAAAGCAAATTTTGATGTAATGAAAACGCATCAAGATATTGTGTTTTTATGCTTTCATTTTTTTTTTCTTGAGTAATAAATTTTCTTAAAATGGACATCATATTTTGAAGATTAAAAGCAAATTTTCATGTAAAGAAAACACATTAAGATATTCTGCTTTTATGCTTCCAAAATTTTTTTGTGAGTAATAAATTTCCTTAAAATGGGGTTCATATTTTGAAGATTAAAACTGAATTTTGATGTAAAAAAAACACATCAAGGTATTCTGCTTTTATGCTTTCAAAATTTTTGCGATACCCATCTCTACATTATTCTGACATCTCAATTTCATCGGGTCCCTGAATTTCAAATGAGCAGAGACGATATAAAAATGTAGATCTTTCTTCCTCATCTTCAAAATCCATCAACATTCTATGTCACTGTGCACTTTATTCGTAATGCATCTTTTTTTCAATAGCTAGTTCATTGTATGAAAGAATGGAATTCTAAGATTTTCATTGATTACGTTATTCGAGTTAAAATAAGCTGGCCTTATATGTTGAGTACTAACATTACCAACTTTAGAAACCTTTCCTTCAAATTATGTGTTTAAAGATTTATTGATTACAATTATATTTTAATGATGACGTAAAATAGTTTATTAATTACGTTATTCAAGTTAATGCTGAATTCATATGTTGGATAACATCATTACAAACATTTTTTGAAAAAATAATGTGTTTTAGGGCTAACTGATTTTTATTATAATTATTGTTGATTTTATGCTTCCAAAATTGTTTGTGAGTAATAAATTTCCTTAAAATGGGCTTCATATTTTGAAAATTAAAAGCAAATTTTGATGTAAAGAAAACATATCAATATATTCTGCTTTTATGCTTTCAAAATGTTTTGTGAGTAATAAATTTCTATAAAATGGGGTTCATATTTTAAAGATTAAAAGCAAATTTTCATGTAAAGAAAACACATCAAGATATTCTGCTTTCATGCTTTCAAATTTTTCGTGATACCCATCTCTACATTATTCTGACATCTCAATTTCATCGGGTCTCTGAATTTCAAATGAGTAGCGACGATATAAAAATGACAAGGAAGGTAGATCTTTCTTCCTCAGCTTCAGAATCCATCAACATTCTATGTCACTGTACATTTTATTCCTAATGCATCTTTTTTTCAATAGCTAGTTCATTGTATGAAAGAATGAAATTCTAAGATTTACATTGATTACGTTATTCGAGTTAAAAGATGGTCGTACATGTTGAGTACTAACATTACCAACTTTAGAAACCTTTCCTTTAAATTATGCGTTTAAAGAGTTATTGATTACTGTTATATTTTAATGATGAAGTAAAAGAGTTTTATTAATTACGCTATTCAAGTTAATGGCCCCACCAGTGGCGAGAGGTTCTGCTCTCGAAGCTGGTAGACGGGAGGTGCTGGGTTCGATCCCAATCGCGCCCGTCGCCCTAATCGTTCGGAGTTTTCGTGGTTTTCTTCGAACCTTGGTTCTCCAAGCGTTAATACGGGTTATGTTCCCTTAGAAAGACCCCCACAAAGGGCACTCTTCCCCCTTAGGGCCTATATCCCTAGTGATGATAATCGGCCGTCAAAAACACAAACAAACAAACACAAACAAGCTATTCAAGTTAATGATGAATTAAGATGCTGGAAACTATCATTAGAAACTTTTTTTGAAAAAATCATGTGTTTTAAGTAAGGATCGAGCGGAACAGGTTTTTAATACCGAAACCGAATTTTGGTAATCTTACTATTTCCAACCGAAAACGAAAACTTATAAAAGTCCAAAAAAAAAAAAAAAATAAGCATTTAATGCACATATAAATACACCAAAATATTAATTAATTATGCGTGTGGCCCAAGTTCGCTCTATGTGCCTCTGACTAAAACTTTTTATTTTCATATAAAATAAAATGTAATTAATTCAGCAACGACACAAAATGGTTTTCTAATTAGACGAATTTCATCTAATTAAAAAATGTTTTAGGTATACACACACCTCGATTTATCTTTTATAATGATTTTTGTAAACTATCATATGTTATACTGGAACGTTCTCAAAGAGTATTCGAAACATTTCTGCGGTTTCAAACTAAAAATTTTCTTTTACTGTTAAGTCTGCTGCTTTCAATGAGTATGTGAAACGTATCTGCAAAGTTTAGTCACATATGCATTTCTTGCTTTATAATTTGCACTCACGTTTTGAGTCAGTCATGATGGATAATTAAACAGTGAAGTTCATAGCAATAAATAAAGAGTGTCTCATTTGAACAGATACTGCTCAAATCAATGAGTAATGTTGCAAATTTCCGAAGGAATAAACGAGATTTTTGGAATACAGACAGTTTTGAACGAGTTTCGGTCCTGTGGAATTTTCGGCAGCATTTCCGCCGAAAACACCCAATTTTTGGTTGCTATCTAGTTTTAAGACTAATTGAGTTTTATTATATTTATTGAGGATTTTGTTTAATAATAAGTAATAAAGTCTTATTAATTATATTTTTTATGCCGAATAGTAATATTCGAAATATTTTTTGTAAATTACACATTTAAAGATTATTTGTTGTAACTATTGTTCAGTAATAAATTAAAAAATGTAAATGATCAAATTAAAATTCACTTCTTAATATCCAAATGCATAAGATAATATTTGGCTATATGAAGTTTCTGGGTTAAAATATAAACTGGTCTATACTTTTATTTTGCAAAAATAATCAGCGAAAAAACATAATACAAGAATTTATTTAAATTTTTATATTTCTTTAAGTAATAATATTCATTTTAATCAGTATACCATCTTTTTATTCTTATTTTAAGCTTTTCATTAATTTGTCGTAAAACATATCTCACATTTGAAAACGATAAATGTCACACATTTGAAAACGATAAATGTCACACATTTGAAAACGATAAATGTCACACATTTTGAAAACGAGGTAGACAGCTTAGCCAAAGTAATTGTGAAGGTATGAATACTGTTGGGCAACTGGCATGCGATGGACAAGCACTTATAATACATGATGGGAATTCTTTTCGCTGAGATGTTTCTAGATGGCAGAGAGTACGTTATAGGCAGATTATTTATTCCTATAAAGATGAAAGTGTGGATGCTCACAGAAGGCCAGAAAGGTTGCCCATGTGGTAGCTTTATTACAAAATAGCCTACACATCTGAAAATGTTTATATGGGCCAAATGCCCTAATCCTCCAGAGTACAGTCTAAAGAAGAACTTTGGAAATGGAAAAAGAAAAATAAGCTTTAAGAATAGCTTTTGTTTCATTATATTTCTTTTGTGCGTTAGATTCACACGATTTCACCGCTGCAGTAAGTGTATTTGTTGCTGGTGCTTTTCCTTGAATTTTACCTGTATGTGCTGAAAATCATCTCTTTCACAAAGCTTTAAAACAACTGTTTTTTTTTTCTTTCAGACGTCTCGCATCGTAGCTCTTCCCAACCTTCGAAACAGCAACAGGTCTTTAAAATATTATATTTTATAGATATTTCGATGAAGTTTTTTGTATATATACCGGATGTCCTTTCCTATCGTTTGACCATAGCTAATTCCTAAACCGTTAGTTTTAGAGGTATATTTCTGATTCCAAAAATGTGCCAAATATTTGAAATTCCGTTTAGTATGTAAAAATAGTTACTATTTTTTTAAGTTACGAAATTTATATATTTTTTACGGTCCATGTATATTTAGAAAAACCTTCTCTTTATTCCAACAAGTAAAACAGTAAAAATTTTCATTTTTGTACATCCAAAACTTACCAAATTATGATACTTTGAGTTTTATGAATTTTCAGTTTCCTGGCAGTATAAATGTAAAAATGCGCTATTAGTGCTAGAATACTTTCAAAATTCATAAAATTTAATGTATCATAATTCTGTGAGTTTTGTTCGTACAAAACTGGGATTTTTACTGTTTTTCGTGTAAGAGCTTGGGGGGTGTGGGAGATTTTATATGTGTAAGTTATAGAATTCAGGAACCGTATAAAAATTTCAATTTCGTAGCCAAAAGAAAAAAAAAACTTTTTTGATGTAACTGAATTTTTATATTATGAAAAAGTATATTTTTAATTTTAATTTTATTAGCTATTTATTTTGTTGTTGTTGTTATTGGAACTATACCTCTGAAATTAGTGGTTTAAGATACGGGTATTTAATCTGTAGTCCGCTGCCTAAAAAGCTATCTATATTTTTGTATAAAAAATGTGTCCTATTCAATGGCAGGAGCTTTGCAATTAAGTAAAGCGAAGATTACCTTTGGCTTGCAAACGTCTTTAAGGCAGAAAGGTTTAAAACACCCAGTTATGGATTTAGCTATTGCTCAACGATACGAAGTGTCCATCTATATATTACTTATAAAACTTTAATTATTGCACTTAATTATGTGTTTTAAAAATTGTAAAATGTGTGATTTTAATTTGAAAATAAAAAATATTAACAGTCTCATTTGCAAAAGCAGGTACCAAATTCAGTAGTCATTTTTAATAAAGTAAAATATTTTAATGTGTGTATTATGCCCAATATTTTTCCATATAATTTACGGTATAGTTTAATGGTAATTAAAAAACTTTAAAAATATTTTCCTCAGAAAACAAGCAATGGTAATTAAAAAGCTTTAAAAATATTTTCCTTAGAAAACAAGTTTAAAGTAATATATTACTAAAATAGATTTCGTTACTTCCAAATTACCTTTTGAGCACGTAAAAACACCTTTATCTTTCAATATTTTTTCTAAAAACGTTCACCTTTATTAATCTCAATATTCAAAACATAGTCCCTAACACATTTATTTTTTGAAGGATGCAAACTTTAATGAAAGGTCTCTTTTTCTTCAAACTTTAGAGCAAACATATATATTCACATGAGATAGCGGCATACAGTTTATTCACTCGTTCAGTTAAATATTACAGCACATATATCTTGAGCCGTGTCTTGCCGTTATATTTAATGCAAAGCTGCGCTGGAGGCTTATCCGTGAACGCACACGTTTGCTATCGTGCAAGCCCCAAAGAAAACCGGTTATGAATATTAATCGAATACTTTTTATGCTTTTTCTTTTGGCAATATTTAAAAAGGTTTGTGAAAGTGCTGGTTGTGTGTACGTGATAAGATTGTCGTTTTGTATTTAATCAATGGGAAGTGGTAAAATTCAGGGCTCTCGATTTCCTACTATAATTTAGTGGATTTAGATAAACAGGTTATCCACCGAGGTTCATTTTTTACAGGAAATAAATTGTTTGAGAATAATTTTATTTATTTTGTTCGGAGAAATATTGGTTTACTCAAATAAAATATTCACTGTTGCTTTCTCGTAGCATAAAACTCTCGAGACAAATAATTTATAAGTTTCGTATATTTTAGAGAATTTAATGATTTTATTATGCATATTAGGCTGGCTAGAATATTGACGATTTTTTTTAAAGAATAAGTGTACTTCGCATTAAAAATATTACTGCAATAAAAATATATTAATTTGATAATAAATGAGCTATATAAAAATTAGCATAGAGACAAAGCGTATTAGTATGATGACTGGTTGATTTGAAAAATTAAGCTAAACGGTAAGCTGTACGGTAATGCAAAACTCTAATTACTACTTTCTTATCTATTGTACCACACATTAGATATTTAAAACATATGTGCAAAGTACATAAGAGTGTACTCGAGTAACTTCTGTAAACATTTTTTTCAGACATGTGTTTATTAAGGCTGTTCTCACATGATGCCGCGTCAAATGGTTTTCATATTCGCAGACACTGTTGAGTAACGCCGCTCAGTTGTAAGGAAGAGGGTTCCGTACGGACACTTGAATTTCAGTTTGCATTCTTTTTTTAAACTTTTAAGCGGGGCATTTTTATTGCTATTTCGTCTTAAGGGGTCTCAGGACTCTTAAAATTGGAAAAAATGAAAAAAAAAAGACCATTTTCAACATTTAATATCTTAAAATGTATTTGATTTTAAGACACAATTTTAATTGGAATAAAATATATAAGTATTTTCTTTCATTTCATATATTTAAAAAATTATAAGATGCAGAATTAGCATTTACAGGGGGCTCCAAACTGTTAGACACTTTTCGAGCAAAAAATCGGCATAACAGCTTACGCGCATGATTACAAAATAAGTGTTGCAACTAGAATAAAAATTTTGGTACCTACTTATACATCAGATTGTAATAATTACCCTGAACCTAAATAAATTTGTATTGAAAGCATTTTTATACTTTTAATGCAATGTTGCATTTAGTTAATGCAAAATTAAGAAAATTTCAACAGTATAATCAACTAAAAAAATATTGTTTTGATCAATAAAAAGGAAATTTTAGGTTCAGTTTATACAGACTAACATGAAACATATGTTTTGAAAATTTCGTGAAAAAATATTCATAAGTTTTTGAGATATCGTGCGCGTTATGCCCAAAAACGTCATTTGGAGAAAAATGGTTTCAAAGTTTCAGAAAGCCGCTTCAGCTATTGAACATGTATAAATGTAAAAGACATAACTTCAGTTCTAATAGGAATTTCAAGGAAACAATTACATCGAAATGTTCAGAAAAGATAGGAGTTTAACATCTAAAAAAATTAAAATTTCGAAAATTTTAAAGCGTTAAGAGTCCTGAGACCCCTTAACACTTCTGATAAGTGTTCAAAATGTTTACGTGACTTCTTTATTTGCCTATATAAGTCACAGTTTAAACGCCAGAGAAATAAATCTGGTGCTTTTAAAGAGTACTGGTATCTGGCATTTCTGCAAAGCAAAAAGGGCGGCCGGTTCCTTCTTCATCAGAATGAGTGTTCAAATAACATACAGAATGAGTGTTCAAAGTGTCTAACAGAGAGCAATAAATCCTCGGAAATATAAGATTGGATCAATGCATTCGTTAAACTGTTGGTTACCTCGAAGTTTCTAAACAAATGTGTTGTTTAGAAAAATGTTAAGCATGTTAAGTTAGGTGTTGTGGCAGATCTGAGATATTGCTGAAAAGGACAAAAGTACATATGAAAAACATAAACAAAAAATCTGGATTCCAAAGCACTTTATCACAGACGCTTTACCATATTTAATCTTGTTATAATGTTTTAAAAATAGGCCTATATAAGAGCCATAATTCTTTTATATGTTAAAAAGAACATAACCTTTTTTTTTTTCAAATATTAGTTTGTTTTTTATTAATGGCATCTTACTCCAATATTGAGGTAAGATGCCGAAGAGCAAGCGTTTCAAAAAACAAAAATTTCGATGCTTTCGATAATATCTGTAAAATGAAATAAGCTTTTAAATCATACATAAAAGTATAAACTTTAACAAGAAATCGATGAATAACAAATAAAAACAACAGGCGATTTTTAAAACAATTAAGTCAAAAACTACGTCATCTTTACCCAATCTACCGTATACTAAATATTATTTTTTTTATTTTTGTTAGTTTCACAAGTTTATGTTTCGATAATTATTTAAAAAAGTTTTTTAGGGTATCAGATATATTCCTTAACATCCACACAAGCTAATTTGTATCCTAGAAATATAAAAAAAAAACTTCTAGAATCACTATGACTACAAGGCAACTTTTTGTTGTCATTGTTCTTTCTAAACAGCTAGTTTACACCCCGTGGTTTAAACCCTAATAAAAACCATTTTGTTTTGTTAAAGTGTGATAATTCTGGTTTAAATTAACTTGTATATACTAAATCTAAATAATGATGCATTTTTTTAAAATGAGATTCAAAAATTCTTAAACTTATATATCAGAAACTATCCGAAAAATAAGGTACGAATTTGAAAAATCCGAGAAGGTAATCAGCTATACTTATGTTATTTTAGTATCAAGTATTCAATAAATTAAGAGAAATCCTTCATTTTACTTTATTTTATTTTATTACATAAGCTTGGAACTAAATTTACAAAAAATACCTTTTTTGATGAAATCATGAAAATATGAATGTTACGCAAAGAGAAATATTAAAGTTATTAATTGAATTAAGTAGACAGAAAAGAATTTCGAAATGAAATATTAGAGTTTCTTACTTGGGTTAAAGAGATAGAATTGAATTATTCAACATTAGTTCCACTCTAAGCGTTATTTACGTTTATGCCGTTAAAACCAAACCAGTACTTCTAAAATAACATGACTTTTAAATGTAAATTTTAGCGAATACATTGCATTTATTGTACGTGATATTTAAAAATAATTTCTTATATACTAATTAAAAAAATATGTACTTCAATACTTTTTGTTTTCGAAACACAAATGATAAAATTTTGAAAAAGCTTAAACAATAGTATTGTTGATTGCATATTTACGCCCTAAAACCATCACAAGTTATTTGTTCAAATGCTATGCTAGAATACTGGAATCCGCTTCGAAAAAAAACATACGCATGAATATTTTAAATAAATCAGCTAAGTTACGATAACATGTACATGAAGTGAAATAATATGGAATAGATTTTTCACATTCTGAAACTAGTACACACTGTAAATTAAAATGTCTGAAATTCAAACACTTAAGTGTCTGAAACGGAGTGTTCAGTTTTCAGACATTTTAAAATGTCTGAATTTTTTCAGACACTTTTCGTGTCTGAATTTCAGACACTTCAAACGTCTTAATAGCATCCATTTTTTTGTAAGCATCATGCGTAGCCATGTTTGACCACGTTGAATCCTGGAAAAATATTTGGCTGGGGTCCTGCCCCCCCCCCCCCCCCTCCTACAACCTGATTTTTCTGGTGCTCCCAATTTTGGTACGCAATTTTTGTTAAGATGATAATTTAAATCTTTTACGACATTTTACTGATTATAATCAATATTTTGAACTTCAGGAGTAGAACAAGATTAAAACAAAAAATATTTATCTAAATATTAGATTTTTAAAATTTGTTTTATTTTTAATCTTATTTTAATTTAAAAGTTCAAAATATTGATTATAATCAATACAGTTTCGAAACAGAATTAAAATATAAGCTTTACAAATATTGCACATCAAATTTGTGGGCACTAATATCGTAGGGGGGCGGGGCACGGCCCAGTATGCCCATTCTTTAATCAAGAAGTTCTTTTGCAAAAAATGCAACCCTGCATTATTGTTATCTCAATTGAGATGTCCGGTATTCGGGAGTATCCGTTGTGGAGGTTAATGGACATTCCCGAATAGCTATTTTGAAACATCTATTTAGCGAATACTTTTTTAATCCGCATGGCATACATATTTGTATATTTTTACCTCACAAAAGCAGACATCTCCGATTATCGGACAAATTCAGCGGCAAGGGCTATTGAGGGCTTTTAAAGTACATGGATAAGTATATATATTTCTTATAATCTTGTCCTACTCTACTTCATATAATTTAAAAATAGATTTTTTAAAAATTTATATTGCCACATAGGCAATTTTACATATATATCAGATGTTAATCACAACAGCTATTTAACTATGAATAAATAAATAAATATTCTACTTTACCCTTTGCACTCGAGGGCTGCGGAGCGGAGCCATTTAAAATTTGTCTTCAAACTCGAGGGCTCCGCTACGGAGATAATGCAAATAATTTTGTGATACCTGTCTAGAAAAGCCAAGATTACATGGTATCACAAAATTATTTGCATTGTCTCCGTAGCGGAGACCTCGAGTTTGAAGACAAATTTTAAATGGCTCCGCTCCGGAGTCCTCGAGTGTAAAGGGTAAATATTGAGAAAAAAATTACTTCAGTATTTTGTTTATTTATATTTTGTGTTTTTTAATCTTGTCCTACTCTAAAAGTTCAAAACTTTCATTATAAGCAGTGCAAGATTTAAGGTATTAGCTTTACGAAAATTTCATACAAAATCCCCCCTCCCCGAAAAAAAAATAAAAATCCTTATCATTTAAAAATTAGATTTTTTAAAAATTTATATTGCCACATGGGCTTATTGTTATCATTCCTATGAGTTACTAAACAAGACATCTTTAAAGCAAAATAAAGCCAAAAAAAAAAAAAAAAGTTAGCACATGATATCACTATGATACAAACTTGTGATGCTTATCAGTAAAGTCTAATTGGAAAATGACCTTCGAAACCACACATGCAGCGAAATCTAAATAAACAAATGATTTCCTTTTTCCTGACTGGCTTACTTCTATGTTTCCAAATCAAAAGTTTTCACACATTAAAAGATTTAATAGCTTTAGAAATATATCTAAGAAATACTTGAGATAAACATTAATTTTCAATTATATATAAATTTCATGAAAATCAATTGATTTTTTTTTCCAAAAACGAAAGATTATAAATATATTTTTTAATTTCAGCTGAATATTGTTCAATGGAAAAAAAAGGCAATCCCGAAAATCCCGGAATTTTCCAGTAAAAATTCCGGGATTTTCGGGGTTAAAATTAAAGCGGGATCCCGGGATCTCAATCCGGGATTGTAATCCCTAGCTAGGAAGTAAGAAAACTTTAGGAGATCTTTCAAAGTTTTTTTTTTTCTATTTCCTTGTGGTCGCGTATGAGATAAGCATTAGCCATTGAAATTGAAACTAAGAACTGCCATATTGAAAACAAAACAAAACAAGAGAATGAACTTAACTTTTAAATATGTCTTGTTTTTTAGTGATGTTATTACTTTAAATATGAGAAAAAAGATGAGAATACATAATACATAATTTGTAATAAAAGACATAAATTTAAAAGAGATAAATTTAAAAATATATACTTCAAGAATTAGGGGGTTTTTTTGCAAAAAGATTCAAAACTAATTAAATTTCATGTAATATTTTGTTTAATACAATAAATAAAATCATAAAAGACACTAATTTTAGTACTATAAAGAAATTATAACACTTACTTCAATCACTGTTTGCAAGAGATAAGAAATATTCCTCGATTTGAAATTTTAAAAACTACCAGAACCACAGTAAGGGAGAAAGACTTTCATCAGTTTAAAAGGTAATCCCATAATACATCCGACTAGCCATATTTAAAGAATGAGATGTTTCATCCTAAAAACAGGACCCGCCAGACAAAACTTTCCTTTTTTTTGCCAGCTTCGACAGGACGAAGATGAATAACACAATATTATTGATATAAATTGATACGAGTTAACACTAAGCCCATTGCACACGCTTTGTAAAATTTCCGGGTGTAATCTTCAACCGTCGTCTACTTCTGTTCTGTGTCTATCCCGCCCTTGTATCGACGACGCTTCTAAGAGACATTTGATGTCGAGCACACACGTCAGATGTATGTATTCAATAAATAAATAATCCAAGTTAATACGAATTAAAATCACAGTACTTCACATTTCGCAAAAAACGAATTAAAATACACGCGTACATAAAAACAAACTTTGTTTGAATTACAACGTATACCACTTCGAACGAAGACATCTAAAACGCATGCGCAACTGGGAGTGCTAGTGCCCCCTGGTGGATATTGCGTCGGAAGAATCAAAACGTCTTAAATTAAGACACGTTTAAAGCAATGAAGTGTCTTAAAATAAGACGTTTGCGGATATTTTAGACATTATTCTCAGTTCGTTTATACCAAGGTCATAGTAAGACACTTATGTATCTTAAATTAAGACATCTATAATTTCTGAATTTTCAGATTAAGACACTTAAGTGTCTAAAATTCTTTTTCAGTCACATATGTGTCTAAATTTAAGACGCTTCTATTTGCAGTGCATTCAGGTGAAAGTTTGTGTTAATGAATTCACTAAACATTTATTTTGGCGTACAATCAGATTACAATCCCAAGCTTCCCCGCAGTTGCTTAACATTTTTTGGCGATGCATATAATGCAATGATACACGCTATAAGCAAATGCGTCAAAATTTGCGTGAACTTTTTTCTATTAAAAAAATATTACCATGTATTAAAAATAAAGTCCTCCTATAACTTATATAATTTTTAAATAACAGGGCGCACAAAATCGAATTTACTAATCTGGGAAAACGCTTTTAAAAGTTTCAATATCCAGATATCTTCCATTATATTAGCTGTCTAATAATTATAACGCAAGAAATAATGCAGATTTTTAATGTTTTTTTATATTGTTCAGAAACGCTGATTCAGAATAAATTAAAAACCAAAAATGGATTTTTTGAAAGTTTAAAAGTCCTGTACACTCTTAATGCGTTTATTTTTATAGATCAAAGCAACGCCAGATTATTTATTATATATAACACCAGAATACTGAAACCTGCTTCGGGTTAAAAATAAATATTCCTACATAAAAGAAAATGTTACAATAGCATGTATAAGAAAGTAAAATAAAGTGAAATGGACTTTTTACATTCTAAAACTACTACGTTCAGGTGAAAGTTTATGTGCTGCCGAATTCACTAAATATTTATATGGTCATGCAATAAAATTACAAACCCCAGAATACTGTAATCAGCTTCAAGTATAAAAAACAGTGAATACATATATAAAATAAAAAGTTACAATAATATGTATAAGAAAGTGAAATAAAGTAAAATTGAATTTCACATCCTAAAATTAGTATATTCAGGTGAAAATTTATGAGTTCCCGAATTCACTAAACATTTATTTGGTCATGTAATGAAATTACAAACCCCAGAATACTGTCATCTGCTTCAAGTATTAAAAACATTGCATACATATAAAAGAAAATGTTACAATAACTTGTATAAGAAAATGAAATAAAGTAAAATGGACTTTTTATATCCTAAAACTAGTACGTTCAGGTGAAAGTTCATGTGTTCTCGAATTCATTAAATATTTATTTGGTCATGCAATGAAATTACAAACCCCGGAATACTGTAATCTGCTTCATTTATATATATATATAAAAAAAAAAAAACATTGCATACATATATAAAAAGAAAATGTTGCAATTTCATCTATAATAAAGTGAGATAAAGTGAAATTGACTTTCACAACCTAAAACTAGTACGTTCAGGTGAAAATTTACGTGTTCCTAAATTCACTAAACATTTATTTGGTCATGCAAGAAAATTACAAATCCCAGTCTTTCTCGCAGTTGCTTAACGTTTTAGACGACGGTTTCTAGAAGTAAATATCTCAAAAATCGCGTAAGCTCTTTCCTATTCAAAAAATATCAGCATACTATAGAAGTAAAGTCATCGCACAGTGTTGTGAACAAGCAGTTAAAAAAAAAACCTTCGATTTAAAAAAAAAAAAAGAAAAAAGAAATATTCTTTTTTTTATATATATCTTCGCTACGTAATGGACAATTCATTCGACACTCGACTAGCATGAAAAGAGAAAGAGAGTAGAAAAAAAACTAGATAAATATGATTCTTTGAAACACTAATGGTTTTTATATAGGGCTTAAAATTCAGTTTGATAAAAAATGGGTCTTTTTCAGAAGAACGGCAGACGAGAAAATGTTTTAAGATTTTTATTTTTTTTACAAAGAATAAGTGGCTGCAGCTGGCAAAATTCGGTTGTCATGTTTAGGATAAGAGAAGTAAGAAGTGTATGTTGCATACGAAGTAGCACTATTTAGTATTTGTAGGACAGAAATGGGATTGAAAGATTTTCCTTTTTTTGCACAGCATACTTTCACGACAGTTTTCGAATTTTTTATTCTTAATCGAATATTCCGACATTTTTATAAATTGAAGAAATACTTATGAACGATATTGTGCTCCGAGAAAATGGAAAATATATTGGTTTTAAAAAAGCTGTTTTCGCTATGCAATTACTCTGCAATATTTCTTTTACAGATGATGTAAAATGTAGATTTAAGAATTCGGTATTCGCTTTGACACACCTAATATATTTTGTTACTTTAGATATTTTGAAATAATCAAATCGTCAGTTGACCTATATTCAAACAATTTTTATGAGTCATATTATAAATAAAAACCTTGTTTCTTAAACACTAAAACTCCATTTATCCGAAGTCCAATAATCCAGATAAATATCAGCTAAAAAGAATCTATTTTGAAGTAGATATTGAGTGTGTTAGTAAAAATATAATTTCCTTAAAATGCTTTCTTTAACAAATTTTAAAATGTATGTTTAATTAGCATTTTTGAAATCTGTATTGCAACAATTTCAAGTCGTTATTTCACCACTTTCAGACATGCTATATTTTTTTGTTCTTATACTGTAAAATGCAGGAAATTTTTTAGAAATTCTATTTTATATTGTATTTTAGAAATTATAATTGGACATTTAAACGAAAAGAAGGTAGTGCTTAATATAGATAACTACCCTTATTTGGACAGTTACAGACATACGGTATTTTTCTTATCTTATAAAGATGAAAACGAAATTTTCTAGAAATTCTATTTTAGATTGTATTTTAGAACGCATAGTTTAGAGATTTCAGCTGAACTTTTAAGTGAAAATCAGGTAGTTTTGAATATTGACAACAATTGTGGTAAAAATAAAGAAAAATGGTCGGAGCATCCCACTGCTTTTTTTCCCTATGTAATGTAACTTTCGCCCTTTTTCACATCAGTAAACAGCTTTAAGGCTCAATTATTAATTCGGATTTTTTTAATATCTTTTCAGTAAACGCTTTTTTTAAACTCACCTATCTTTTAATTAAAGAAGCTCGATTTTTGAGAAATTTATATTTCCCGAAATAACATTTTTTTAACAACATAGTCCCATTTCATTCATTGTGAACTATTTCATCGTCTACATATACACCGTAAAAAAATTTCAGAAACGTTTCCGAAAGTATTGGAGATATCTGTTGCACAATACTAACAGAAAGGTTTCTGGTTCGAACAGAAAAATGTTTCGGTTTCACTCCACTGCGGAAACTAAACACAAAAATTCGGAAAGGTTTCTGAAGGTTTCAGAAAGTGAAAATAGCTTTCAGGTATCCGATGGTATCCGAAACGTTCCTGTTAGAATATTAAACTATGGCAATAACTTTTTTACCGTGTATTTATATCTCACTGCTGGACAGCTACCGAACTCTTTTTTAGAAATGTATACTGATGGTGGCAATGACCTTGACGTTATCTTTTTCTTTTATGGATCTTACACGATTTCAAATTATAGCATAATTTGAATTTTTATATCATTGAATAGCAGTGCTGTAATCGTAAATACACTGGTCATCAAAATTAAAGGATAGTGAGAAAAAATATGCTCACTAAGTTAATATTGCAACCAATGTCCAAGCTGCAATTATTTCTGTTAAATACAATTAAACATAAAATTGCACTTCCGCGCATATGTTAGCATCAAAAATATGCAAATTATGTCATTGACACTGGGATGCGCAATGGACGCATGTTGGAACTCTGCTCTGTAGTGTTGTTTAAAGTGATGTAGTGTCTGAGACTGATTAGTATTCATTAGTTATGGCTCAAAGGCATCATTTAAGTGAAGTTCAAAAGTGGTGAATAATTGGTAGAATCGAAAGACATAAAACAAAAATGAGGTCGCCCAAGATTTGAATATCCCTTAAAGTGTTATATCACGAACTTGAAACCTCTTTTTAAGCACTGGATCGGTGCAAAAACAGCTTGGTCAAGGGCGACCAAGAGCAACCACTGCATCCGAAGACCGTTCTCTATCATTGTTAGCTCGAAGAAACCGCGAATCAACTATAAGGGATTTGGTTCCAGACCTTCAGGCCTGCCACAGGAACTCAAATTATCAGTCTTGCTGCTGCACGAAGGCTTAACTAACGCTGACTGTATGCGAGAAAACCAATAGTTTGTGTAACACTCACTCTTAGCTTTCAAAGGGGCCCGTTTAAATTGGTGCCGTTGTCGTGTTCAATGGAGCCAAGAAGACTGGGAGGCACGAATATTATTTACTGACGAGCCTAGATGTAGTCTGAACACTGATTCTGGACGTGTTTTGATCTGGAGAGAGAAAGGAAACACGCAACTTGCCTTCCCTTGTCCATGAAATATCCCGTTTCCGCGACCGCAGTTTAATAGTTTGTGGGGAATCATGACAAATGGCCACACCGAGCTGCATATATTTTAAGGAGATTCTGTAACCGCTCGGAGATATGCAGAGTAGGTATTGGAACCCCAAGTTAGACTGTTTAGGGATGCTGTTGGCCAGTAGCGCCAACTTTTCAAAAACACTGAGTAGGCTCAAAATTTTTTGAGTAAAATAACACATATAATTATTTTTCTCACTTTGTGTGTGTGTGTCGAGAGAGAAGGGAGTTGCAAAAAACTAAAGATGATAATCGAAGTTAAATATTTTTTCTAAAAAAATTTTTAAATTATTAAAATTTAATTATAATTTTATAAATTTTTTTAAATTATATTCTTATAAGTTCTTTCTTATAAATACATTAATATTTATTTTAAATAACATAAGAATTGCAAACTATTGAAAGTTCAAAAAACTAAATGCCAAGAAAAGCATGCATTTTAGTCAACTAAGAGCTTTAACAATTCTAGACATCAAAACAGGTGGCAAAATAGGTAGGGAATTTGTTTTCGTGAGAAATTTAACTATGCATCCACTGAAGGGGTTTTTAGTACTTCTGTAAGTCTAATTGATGTCTTTACTCTTTTTCAAATAAAACTATTTTGAGAACGTTAATAAAACGAAATTTCATGGCGATTAAATAATTAAAAAAATAAATTACGAATTAAATCAATTGAAATTGGGTGGGCAGAAAGATCAAATTATTGGGTGGGCTCGTACACCATGGCCCCATATTAGTTGACGCCACTGCTGTTGGTCCAGAGTTTTTGCTAATGGAAGACATTGCTCGGCCACAACGAGCATATGTGGTGTCCAAGTACTTTTTAACAGTAAATATCTCTCGAATGGATTGGCCGCCTTAATCATCCGACATGAACACGAATGATCACGTGTGGAATGCCTTAGGGCGCCGACTTTCACAGCGCCAAATTCCTCCCCGGATTTTCCAGGGGCTGAAAAATGCACTTTTAGAATAGTGGCGTGCATTTCCACAAGACTCGATCAACACTTTGTTAAATTGTATGAAATCAAGATTTGAAGTATATATGTGTGTGTCCGAGGTGACCATACACCACATTAAAGGAAAACATTTTCCACAAGAGGTGACTTAATTTTTTTATCATTTTTCAGTTTCCATAAATTTGGTTTTAATTTCAATATTTTGAGAATAATCAACTGCCAAACAATTTAATTTATGTTAACTAATGCTTCTGTACGAAATTTTATTAATATTTTTTCATTGAATATCAGTTATTTTTTATTTCTGTCGTTGTCTTTTAATTTTGACCACCAGTGTATATCAGAGTGTATGTGCTATTAGCAGATTATAGACACCAGAGAGTATACGGTACAGTTTATTTGAGATACAGAGGGTATATGGCTTTTTTTAATGAAAATCGAGAATGTGTACAACGTATACAGTCGTATACTTTCCCCTGCATAGTTGTCTAAAAGAGGGGAAAATGTGCTTTCGAATAAAAAAAAATTGAAAATTTCCTATTTAAGGCTTTTAAAAATATTTAAGAAAGATTTTTTAATCTACCTCAACAGTTAACATTTGGTGCAAAGTTACCTCATTTGGCTATTGATTGTGCAGAATAGATAAAGAAAAAAACGAAGATTAAACATAAGATTAGATTAAACATGAGGTACCCAAATTTAGCACTAAATTGAAATCTGTCAACCAAAGTCTCAATACACTTAAAGAAAAGATGTCATCTGACTCTAATTATTATTTTTGTGGTGAAACATATCTCCATAAGTTGCAAAGTGAAAATAAGTGAAGCTAGCAAAATTTGGTTTTCATATTTTGGATATGCCCCATACACCGTTCTAAATATTACCAATATTTCTAGAAATGGCATTATAAATGAGTAAAATAACCCTCAGTACATAATTATGACGTTTTTTCTATTTTTTCATATTACTAATTGTAGATTTTGTGTGTCAAGAAAATGGTATATACAGTTTGTTCCACAATTCAAAATGACCGTCGTTAATTGAAAAGGAATTACTGCAGCTTCATCTGTTTTAATATATTTTTATCAGTATTCTGTGCTCTTATGCCAGTGCTTACTTTTCTGGCAAACTATATTATAGATGTCAATAAATTCATAATTAATACAATAAGTGCGAAATTCCTGAAGCGATTTGAGACGATGTATTTAGTTAATCTTGCGAAAGGAACTAAAAATACAGTGGCTGCAAAATGTATGCGGAAGGCTGAAGCATTCAGTAAAAATTGGTTAAAGCAATAAAGCAATGCAGCGATCGCCGTAGAACGCTGTTAAAAAAAAAAAAAAAAAAAAAAAAAGATTTATATACGACCAGAAATATTTGCATGAGTATGCTGAAACTTCTTTTTGTTGTTGTTCTGACAGAGCTTATTAGGTGCTGCAATAAGACAACAGTCACAAATATCTCAACAAACTGCATAAAGCATGGAAAAGACAAACAAACGTAACTGCGATGGAAAAGGTCCGAATTGTCCCCAGAAGCTAAACGATTGAAAATGTGTCGGGTCATACATCAAAATGAAGCTTATAGGAAGCCAGTGAACACGGTGAAGCAGCTGATATTTCAAATCAAGAAGATATCGTGGTCTTTCCCAAACGAATACACAGAAAACCTTGTCGAAAGTATGGGAAAAAGATGCTGACTTATAATCAATAATGGAGGTGATTGGACGAAACATTAGTAATTGCGTAATAGCTAATAAAGTTTACTTCAATAAAGGAACAATAATAGTATCAGTTCTTATTTTTTCCAGAGTATAACGGTAACTTTTTTGCTGAACAGACTGTATATTGTTTTTTACAATTTTTGTTGCTATGCAAATACCCTGCAATATGTCTTGTGAAAATAATAGGCAACATAGAATATTAAGTTCAATGTTCTCTTCAATGTATGGATTTACTTCCCATGAGTAAATTTAAATTTAAATGTATCAAAGAACCAAAAAACCAATGTTTTTCACAACTTTTTAAATCATGTGATTAATGTAAATATAAATTTGGTTTAAGATCTTTATTTCATCATTTTACCAAAATATATGCATTAAACTTTTAAAAAGTTAATGACACAGAATATGAAATCAGAAAGTATTTTCGTACGATTTGTATTAACTTAAAGTATATTAGTTACTTCAGTGAAAATTTAGATTTATCAGCAAAAGAAGATTTTGCAGGAAGTAGTTTTAAAACACTTTCATCAATTATGTGATGTACTGTCTTTCGTAAAACATTACATAATTACAAAAATCATTGCTTTACGCTTTCGGACTTCAACCGAATCGAAAACCGTAAGAAAACATTAATTCTGATGGAAGAAAAAACTGGGACATAACTTAAAATGTACATTAAGCTTCGAAACTGAGCCAAAATTACTTTTCTACCTTTCTACTGAAATATAAAAACATTTTAAATATTTTTATTATTTTTTTTTTATAAATATGTAAAATTTCAATTATTTAAATATTAAATTAAAATACTAGCCATTTATTGACTTCATTTACTTCTGGTTTTTTAACTTTTTGATATAAGGTATATAACAATTTCAGTGATAAATTGTGCAAATTTAAAGCAAATAAACTGTCAAAATTGAAGATATTTATCATATGAGGTAAAGAAATGAACAGTGAAATCTTATCGCATGATGTCCAAAGTATCAACTCGTAGAATGACCCCCTCCCTCCCCCCCCACCCCCCAAAAAGTAACAAAAAAAAAAATAAAATCGGTCTAATTTTAAAATTGGAAATGATTTTAGGAAGGTAGGTAATGCGGCATTCTAATTGGGATTAATACAAAATCAATTTAATGTGGATGGTTAACATTCGTTAGTAAAATAAGAATCTTTGTAAAATGTGGAAAGGCTAAGTGTGTAAATAAAATATGAATTTGATAATTTGACACAATGATGTTTGGTATTAAACTAATTGTACATCGTTTGATGATCCGTTTATTTTTAACCTTTCCGAATCCGTTTTTTAAGTTATGGAAATTGGAATTTAAACAAAATATTTTATTTTAACTAGTGCGGCATATTAATCTAATTAACAATATACACGTTTCCAATCACCGTTTTATTTAGGACTTGCTATGACTACGTTATGACTAATTTAATAGTAATTAAAAATGGATTTTTAAGCAACTTTATGAGAGAAATATATTTAGTTCAGCTTATTATAATTATTGAAAGAAATAAAGAAATGAATCAATAAAAAAGAAAGAGAAAACAATGCGTCACGCAGAGATTATAAAACACTTTCCAACACCTCCAAAATGCTGTAACGAAATGTCAGTATTTAATATTTTAAAAGAAGATATATCTAAATAAACAACTTACAAAACACATAATACAGTGGAACATCCACTTTTGGCAGTTAGATCTTAAAGTAGGTAACGTATTCTAACTCTTTTAAGCAACCCTGTATGATATACAAATTTGTATATAAAAGACATAGTTTTCTAAAAATTAATGCAGCTAGAAAACACATAAAGCATCAGAAAATTTGCCTTTAGCAATTATACCTCATACAAAGAACGAAATTTTTATTGAACAATCCCATATATGATCTACAGATTTTTACACACACCATATATTAAGCTAAACAATAATACAATAGGAAACTAATAACACAACTAGGAACGCACTTCCATCAATTACCAAACACAGGCGACAGTATATCAAACAATTTATGTAGTCCAGTATATAAATTTATTTATATTCTGCTTATATATCTCAGTGCACTAAAAATATTTAAGCAAAAAACTGCACAATCCAATAAAAAACACCTCTAATCAATTAATGCCTAAGTACAACAATGCTCACAAAATATTTTATGCTCTCCTGTAAATGAGTTGTAGAAAAATATTCCATGTAATGTATATTAAATTTTGTTTAAGCTTAAAAACGAATGTTGCATCTTTAACGCAATTTCAGTGATTATCGCTCCTTATATAGCTCTGGAACTGAATTCTTTTTTGAGTTGCTCTAAATGAGCATTTTACGCTACATATTCTACAGTAAGCATTTTGTATTGCCCCAGTAATACGCAGCAATTTCACTATGTTTGAAATAGTGAAGTATCTCTAAAATAAGTAGCAAACGATTCCCATAGAGCATAATGTAACAGAATTATTTTGTGTGTCCCTATAAATGAATGATAAATGCTATGTATTCTATATTCTACAGAAATCCTGTTGCATTGCATTTCAATAACGCATATAAATTGCATCCATGTTTGAAATACTGCAACTTCTTTAAAATACACTGCAAACGAGTTTTTCCATAGACATAGTGTAACGTAATTATTTAGTGTGTATACTTCTAAAAGAAGTATAAATGCTAATCAGTCCGTTTCCAATCAGAAATGTCCTACGGTGGACCTCAATTACATATAGAAAACTCATAGTACATTAACGCGAGTTTGAACACCGACAGACAGACGGACAGGCAAATCGGAGTCATATATACTTTTTAACTATGTTGTAACATGTTATAGAAGTTTAAATGCATAATTTTAACGGGTTAAAATTACATGTATTTCTATGTAGTACAGGAAAATGGGACACAAATTAACTAATGTTATTACAAGTGATGGTCATTTACCAAAATTTTGGAAGATCTTCGTTTTGCGATAGAAATGAAGATCCGATGAAGATCTGATAAGTCCCCAAAAAATAAAGTTGTTTTACCATGTTTTGGAGGCCAAAAGGGGAGGGAAGAATTTTTAACTCAGGGAAGGGGGAAACTCAAAAATTTTGTAACTAGGTCAAGTAGCGTATCGTTTATTATGTATTTTTTAATTCTGAATCGAATGACGCCATCCGCAAGCCGATACGACCATTTGCTAACTGATGGCCATTCACGAAAATTTCGGAAGAATTTCGGTACTAGAAATTAATATTCGATTAACCCGATTTTACAGTGTTTTTTTTTTTTTGGGGGGGGGGGGATGTGGCAAAATGGGACATTTTAACTCGGGAGGAGGGGATTAACCTTTTTTTATAAATAAGTCAAGTGCGGTATCGTATGTTAAGTATTTATTAAACCTGAATCAAATAAAACCGCCCGGAAGACAATACCACCATTCGTTACAACGTTACGGCAGTTTTTATGGATACAAAGTCATGATTGCATAATTTTCGACTTTTTATTCACAAAACCTACATAACGAATTATTGTATCGACTTACGGGCGGTGTCATTGGATTCAGAATTTAAAAATACAAAATAAACGATGCCCCAATTGATCTATTTAAAAATTTGAATTCTCCCTTCACCGAGTTAAAATGCCCTCTTTTTGCCATACCTTCTCCCGAACCCCTCCCCCCCCTAAAAAAACAAGTAAAACAATGTTATTTTGGGGAATTCATCGGATCGTCATTTCTACTGCCAAAACGAAGTTCTTTCTGAAATTTTCATGAATGGCCATCAGTTGTTCCTATAAAAACCTTTATACCTGCACTTAACTATAATTTTCCACTTTGTATTCGTAAAAATTGCCGTATCTTTGAAACAAATGGTCGTATGGACTTGCGGATGGTGTCATTAGATTCACAATTAAATAATACATAATAAACGTTACCCTACTTGACCTACTTAATTTTTTTTTTTAGTTTTTGCCCCTGTCTGATTTTAAAATGCCATCCTTTTGCCTTCAAATACAAAGTAAAGAAACTTTTGGGGACACTTTTGGATCTTCATTTCTAGTACCAGAATAAGGCCCTTCCCAAATTTCAGAAAAGTGCCAAAAGAAAAGTGCCCAGTTAAACTGACGGCATTGAGCTCACAGGCTATTCACGCTAATTGTGTATTACAGTGGTTCCCAACCCGTGGGCCGAGGCCCAATTGTGGGCCGCGAGCACCGTGGTACTGGGCCGTAGAATCTTGGGGTCTAATACCGGTTTTTCGGGAAATTCACTACAGAAGCGCTGGCTGTTGATCGCTGGGCTTACATTCGTCAGTCATCAAGGTCAACGCTATCCTCCCTCCGACATTCTTCACCCTTCTCCCCAACACGTCCGCATTGCGCACTTTTATTATTGACTCCTTTGTCAATGGCTGTGGGTTTCTGTTGATGTATCATATCGTTATGTGTACTGTGAGCTAATATTACTTCACGTCAATATGGATGCTTGGTTTTGGACGGGATCTTGTCGTAAGACGAAGTTGGAGAGTGATGAAGGGACTTCTACATCTGTTTCTACAAACAGTGAGTTTAAAATGAAGGCTAAATCCAGTCTAAGTTGTGAAAAAATAGCAAGGAAAACTAAAATATATTTTCGTGAATATAACACTGATTTTTTAAAATGTGGGTTTATGTTTTCTGATTCTGAGAAAGAGCCTATGCTTCAGTGTGTGATTTGTTTCGAAATGCTATCCAACGAATGTATGAAATTTTCAAAACTTGAAAGACATCTATCAACTAAACATCCTGAATGTATAGGAAAGTCTTTGGATTTCTTTGAAATCAAGAAAAGAAATTTTTGTATGTCTAAATCTACCATGGAAAAATCTTCAAAACAGTACAAACTAAGCACCAGAGTTTCTTATGAGCTTTCTTTGTTAATCGCAAAGAAGGGTTCGGCTCACACCGTGGGAGAGGAACTTATTATACCCGCAGCAAAAATAATAAGTAATGCTTTGTTTCATGAAAATGTACAAAAAAATAAACGAAATTCCATTATCAAATACAACTGTTAAAAGAAGAATTGATGAAATGTCGGAAAATGCGAAAAAAGCTATCATTACTTTTTTGAAACAAAGTTAATATTTTTCGCTGCAACTTGATGAGAGTACAGACGTTGCTGGACAAGCTAATTTATTAGCTTTTAGTCGTTTTGAGTTCAATGGCAATATTGAAGAAGAAATGTTGTTTTGTCGATCTTTGCCGACAAAAACAACTGGCGAAGAGATTTTCAAATCTATTTACAATTTTATAAAAGAAAATGAAATAGATTGGACTAAGTGTGTAGGTTTGACAACGGATGGGGCACGTGCTATGTCTGGAATTCATATTGGTTTATTCGGCAAAGTTAAATCAGTCACTCCCTTGGTTCAATCGACACATTGTAGTATACATAGAGAAGCTCTTGCAGTTAAACGTTTGGACGAGAGTTTAAGAAAAACTCTTCACGATGCAGTAAAAATAGTTAACTTTATCAAAACAAGACCTAAAAACTCCAGACTGTTTGGTGTTTTGTGTGATGAAATGGACAGTGAAGACAAAAAGCTTCTATTTCACTGCGCAGTTCGGTGGCTGTCGAGAGGCAAAGTGTTGACAAGATTGTTCGAACTCCGTGATGAACTCACGGTTTTCTTGAGGGAGGGAGATTATGAAGAAAAACTTGCAAATTCCTACTTAGACTGTGTGACCAATAAAAACTGGTTGAAACGGTTGGCATATTTGGCGGATATTTTTGGTTCTCTCAGTTCTTAACTTAACTCTGCAGGGCAAGGACGCTGATAAGTTTTTTGTGCAAGACAAAATAGAGCAATGATAAAGAAACTACAACGATGGGCGCAAAAAGTGGAGCAAGATTCCTTCGACGCATTTCCAGTCCTACATGATTTTCTTGAAACCAACGAAGTCAAAATTAATAAAACAACAGCTGCAACTATAAAAGAACACCTCGAATCTTTGGCCTCTATCCTCGGGTAATTTAAAGTTATTTATTTTTCTTAATTTTATTCTATTATTTTTAATAAGCGTAATTAAAAACATTTATTTTCCTAAAACAGTAACTTTTTTAAAATTAGTAAATTTTTCAAATAGTACATTTTCAAAATTATTAATAAATTTTAGTTACTTGTCATATACTTTTATTAATCATTCATATGAATGAGAAATCTACCAACACTAACTGAAGCAGTAATTAAGCCTTTTCATATTTTTTAGGAACTTCTTCCCTAAAATTGAAGATGAAATACAATGGATCAGAAACCCCTTTGAAGAAAATTACTTAAAAAAATTAAAATTATCTTCAAATGAAGAAGACTCGTTAATTGAACTATCATGTGACCAGACTTTAAAATCGATTTTTAAGACAATACCACTGGTCTCATTTTGGATAAAAGTTCGGCAAGACTATCCAACTATTGCCAAGATTGCACTGAGACACTTGATGGTCTTTTCTACTACCTATCTACGTGAACGAGCCTTTTCAACTTTAGTTTTTTGGAAAAATAAATATAGAAATAAAATGAATGCCGAGAGTGATTTGAGACTAAAACTATCCAGTTTCAATCCAGATATTGACACTCTCGTCGAGGACAAACAGTGTTAAAAATCCTATTAAGTTTTTTTCTATCATTTTTTTTTTTTTTTTTTTTAGTTTTTATATAATTGTGATAACTAAGTGAATACAATAAATAAAGTTATTTTCTTTATAAAAAATATTTTTTTCTTCATGTACAGCATCTTTTAGTAGTTACTGACATAATATATATATATATATTCGTCATGTGTACATACTATAACCATATAGATATCTATTTGTCATATTTTTAACTTGTATATTAAGTAATTAGTGGTCCTCAAAGTTATTTTTACAAAATTGGTGGTCCGCACAACTAAAAAGGTTGGGAACTGCTGGCGTATTATATTATTTCAAAGAATAATACCCCCCGAAAAATAAATTAAGGAAAAGGATTAGTCCCCCACCTTCGTTTCTCCTCTTTATAATTAACCAATGAGCCTCCAAATGTCATCAGGGAAGCGCCTTATCGAAATAAACCGGTATACCAAATTTGAAGCAAATCGGATAGAAAAACCCATTTATCTGAATTAAGGGGGTATTAGCCCCTATTCCCCTCCTTTAGACTTAAACAATGAACCTTCAAATCTAATCAGGGAAGCACCTTATCAGAACTAACCGGTATATCAAATTTCAAGAAAATATGATAATTCTGCATGAAAATCCAATTTCTCTAAGTTAATGGGGGATTAGCCCCCGCTCCCCCCCCTTTATACTTAACCAATGAACCCCCAAAACTAATCAAAGAAGCGCCTTATCAGAATGAAACTAGAAAATGTTTTTGAAGCAAATCGGATATTTCTATTAAGAGTTATCGCGTTACGTACATACGCACACACGTACGTACATACATGCATACATACATGGCAGGCACATTAGCTCTCAGGCTTTGATAGCCTGCGAGCTAAAAAAGCACTATTTTACCTGTACTGATAGTGAAAATTGAAGAACATCCTAGTAGATCTATAAGATAGGGTAGTCCGATCAGTAAATGAACACTTAAGCACATTTGAAAAAAAAAATGATTTATTATATTTTAATAAACAGTACCTATTGTTATTTGACATTGCAAATACATTTGTTGGTTTACAAATTATTAAAAAATAACAAGAGGAATTTTATATTTTACTTGCTTAAGATGCTAGAGATGTCTTAATAAAAATCGATACAAAAACCAAGTAAATGAACAGTTGTTACCAGTGAATGAACAGGCAGCAATTTAAATATACTTAAATTTCATAATTCTTTATTTATTTTATAACTTGTACAAATATTTTATAACATGTTTTTACTGAAGTACGGTTTTTTTAATCTCAGAAAGATAATTAATTAGTTTGAAAAATTGTCACTTTTTTAGTTTTTAAATGACAGATTTTAAATTACAGATTTAAAAAAAAAAAAGAAAAAAAAAAAAAAACTAATTCTATTTCCTAAAATCATTAATCCTGTACTTCTTTACTTCCGTAATAACTACAGATGAATAGGTGAATGTTGCAGAAATAGATTCAGGAATGTTTTTATTGTGCCTTTTCATATTATCCTTACAATGCCTGATCTTGTACTTTACTGCAGGCCACTTCCAATTCCACCACATGTGGATCTGTGGTTTACATATTGTCATGGTGCTTAATTCATATTTCCAACCTTGGATGCTATTTTTAAAAAAGGTCATCTATTTCTCCCCTGGATGTTTGTCTATAAATGGATTTTTCCTTCCTGATAGTTTCATGACATTGTAAACATCACTTTTTACTGCATCCTTATGCATTGTAAATCCAATTTTCCCTTTCCAACTATCCAATGTTCAAGAAGTTTTTCTTCTTCAAAGGACAACACAGAGAGTATCCCATACGCTTACTTTCAATTGTTTTCCCTCGCAATTTCACAGACAACATTGTTTTTCGAATATTAAAATGAAGAGATGTCTTTTTCAAACTGAGCTGACCTGACCCTCATAGCTTGTACAGCATTTTCATGGTCCTCTGTAGAGTGCTTGAAACTCCCATATTTCCTTTTTGCGGAATCTTCTTGGTCATTAGTAAGAATATTTTTATCAATCACCTAGAAACATAGAATATGGGAGATTTGAGTGTCATCAATAATTATTACCTTTAAAAATGTGTGTGTATATGTTCTTTTGTTACGTTTTTATATCTGTTAACTTTTCATTTGTTACCATTGTTGAAAAAACACTTAATTCAAACTATAGGTATAAAAGAAGCCGCAAAAACATAAAGCCCAAAACTGTTCATTCACTAGAAAAAGTAGCCTAATATATTCCTTCCAGTGAATGAACAGCTGTTCATTCATTGGATTTTTACCATTTGCCTAACCAGTAATTAAACATCCCTATTCTCAAATTGTACATATTCTACAACTGTTAAAACAATTAGAAATATGGTTATAATATATATATATATTTAATGTATGTGCAGTAAAATTAGTGCAAATAAAAACAGTAAATTCCTATCAAACATATGAAATGACATTGCACTTACCTTATTGTTTCAGCATAGAAACAATGTGTTTCTCAGACATGAAAAAAAAAAAAACATCTTCTCAAAGTAAAGTAATGTGACTTCAGTAACCAAACAGGAATGCAATAGTTTCCTATTGAATAGAATTAAAGCAATGTTGTATCCCCGTCTAGTGGAGATGTTTTTCAAACCTTATTCTATTAAAATATATAAAAATGTTCATTTACTGGGGGCTGTTCACTTACTGGTCGGACTACCCTAGATAAATATAATAATATATAGATAGTAAAGATGTTGATAAAAAAATATATAATAACGTTTTCGAGGAAATGTTATGCTTGCGATAACATTGAATTTTAAATTATTAGTTTATTTTGGACAAGCTTTCTATGATTGTCTGTTTAGTAAACTATTATTTAAAAATAAATAGAGGCCATAATATAATATTTAGAAACCGCGTCATGAGTTCCAGAGACAATTTGTAACTATGCATTTCAATAATGCATATAATATACAGATTGTGAGATTAAAATACACCGTATGTAAAAATCTATTTTTATAGAAGAAAACAAAACAAAGAAAAAATCTTAGTTCATGTTATTCTCAATTTTCTTCAGCATTATTGAAGGAATTCAATTTCAATATTATTATTTTCAGTTCATTTTCAATTTATTTTCAATTTACGCAATGCGAAAGATTTTTTATCGTAAAGTAATTGAAAAGAGAAAGACTTGGCGTATTCTCTAATGGAAACATTGTGATGCGAGATAAGAAATTTTTAATTTACTATTTTCGTTTAATTTCATCAAAGACGAATTATACATTTTTACTCTTATGAAAGTAATTATCGATGGAGGTAAATTCTAAATTTGATTACTATTTTACATGGAATATGAAATAATTTATTTACAAAGTAATTTTTATGAAACTGCATGACTAACCTTTTACTTAGTTTTCTTACTAAAAATATTAATTTGTATTATGTATTTTTAATTAAAACAGCAAGGCACAAACCATTATACTAATATTATTAAAAAAATTGACCTATAGAGTACAACACAGCAGAATATTGAGCATGTCATTGGATGTAACACATATTGTGTATGAACTGGGAAATATGAATAAATAAATAAACAAAACAGATCTGTACATAATCTCCAGTACAAATTAACTCGTGATAATTAATTTTAAGAGGTTACTTCACTCACGCGAAAACACCCGTTTGCTAACGTTTATATGCATTGAAATAAATCGTATGGAAGAAAATATTTAACTTAGCTCGTTTGCATTTCAGTATTATTAAATAATCTTTTTTTTTTTTTTTTTTTTTTTTTTTTTTTTTTTTTTGCATTGAGTAGCTAAAGTCGATCTTCAAAAAGATCGTTTTTTACTTTTTCGATTTTCTTTGCAAGATTTCACTGTTCGAAACCGACTCCGAAAGTAAATATATCCCGATAAAAAAAATTCGTAAATAAAATGAAGAAAGAAAAACACGGCATTTGTATAGATACATCTCAACTGTCCAATGCAAAAAAAAAAAAAAAAAAAAAAAAAAAAAAAAAAAAAAAAACGTTTAAAAATATTGAAATACAAGTGATATACAGGAGATTATAATTAAAGTTTAAGTTTCAAAACGCTCTAAAAAACGAACCACTGATTAGAATGACGTCAGAATTGAACGGCGCATTATTGAAGAAGGGGGAAAGAACATGACGCCCCCCCAAAAAAGTTCCAAATTTTAGCGACAGATGGCGATGTAAGCGTCAGAATTTCAACTACAAATGACAAATCGTAAAACAACGGCTAAGGCTTAAGTTACACGATAAACCAACTGTACTGTTCAGTGTGCATTACTGTACAGGTGTGATACTGTTAGTTACGTAAGACCATTCACCAGGGCAAGATCGTATCACATCGGATGGGAAAAATCAATTTTTAATTGTCCTGAGGCCAAACACCGCATAAAAAGCATCCATTCAATCGGTTTTCAATTGTCCTGAGGCCAAAAACTGCATAAAAAGCATCCATCTAATCGGTTTTATTTGTCCTGAGGCCCAAAACCGCATAAAAAGCATCCATCCAATTGGTTTGTAATTGTCCTGAGGCCAAAAACCGCATAAAAAACATCCATCCAATCGGTTTTTAAGTTTCGCGAGACTGGCGCAAAACATGTTCAACATGCTGCCCACCGTTGTGTGCAACAAGATTAAATCGGGAAACAGCATGTTCCACAACCAATCGAAGTGTCACCGAGGTCAAATTCAGAATGTGTTGCGCAATGCGTGTCTTCAATTCAGCTACGTTGGCAACCGGAGTACTGAACACAGCATCTTTCAGATAGCCCCACAGATTAAGATCAGGTGATCGGGCCTGCCAGGCTGTAGGGAAATGACGACTAATAATTCCAGTATTTCCGAAATGCCGCCTCAACAACTGCTTCAATCGATTTGCAATGTGCGGAGGAGCTTCATCTTGCATAAAAATGTTACTATCCAGACATCCACGCTGTTGCAGAGCTGGAATGACGTCATTACGCAAAAGAGACTCTTAGCGCAGACCATTGACGGTAACAGGACCGAATGTACCCGTCTCCTCGAAAACATATTGCCCTACGATAAGTGATGCTGTATATCCGCACCACACAGTGACCCTTGCAGGATGAAGTGGTACTGGGTTCGTTGCGACTGGATTTTCTGTTGCCCGTATTCGGCAATTCTGTGTATTGACATATCCCGTCAGATGGAAATGGGCTTCGTCTGTCCACATAATTTTCAACGGCCAATCATTGTCCACTTCCATGCGAGCAAGAAATTCCAATGCAAAATCCTCCCTTCCTGGCAGGTCAGAAGGAAACAACACCTGCACATGGCAAATTTTGTACGGATAGCGTTGCAGGATGTTTCGTAGAATGTTATGCACCGTGCTTACAGGCCTGTCCAATGTTCGGGAAATTCTCCGTGCGCTGCATGGTTGCACATCACCGCTCGACTCCTCCTGAACTGCTGTGGCCACTTCTTCAACTACCGCCGAATCACATCTTTTCCTTCCTCTACCAGACTGCAAATCAAACGAACCTGTGTTTTCGAATTTTTTCATCATTTTCACCAGGCCCATGACAGTCATCCTTCCAACGCTTTTTTTATACCCTTGAGGCTCTTGAACATCTGCTGAGCTACTGGTGCAGAATCACCGTTCTTGTAATAAAGCTTTACAAGCAGAGCGCAGTCCTTCATTGAGACGCTCATGGCGAACGTTTGAGACGGGAAATGAGGAAACGCCGTTTACCCAACGCCTTTATAACACCTGAAATGGCCGTGCGCATGCCAGGTATTTTAATTTACATCTTCTGACGCTTGCAGCGCCATCAGTCACTAAAATTTGGAACTATTTTTTGTTTCATGTTCTTTCCCCCTTCTTTAATAATACGCCGTTAAATTTTGACATCATTCTAATCAGTGGTTCGTTTTTTAGAGCGTTTTGAAACTTAAACTTTAATTATAATCACCCTGTATCTTAAAAAATTTCATCCATAGGATTAACATTTCCGAACGGGTCTTTACGCGTGAGTGAAGTAGCTTCTTACCACATTGTGTTTAATCGAGCTAGATCGAAAAAACTCGAACAGTAGCTAAAGGAAAAAAGTCCGAAAAAAAAAATATAAATGTGATACCGCTATTATTTATAGTTAGAAAACAGGTATTTAAGTTAAATTTATTTTCCAAAAGCCATTATACTATGGAACATTAGAAAATTACGATTAGTCTCTGTAAATTTTTAATCCTCATAATTGCAATCTCTTCTATTAAAAAACAAATATTCAGTTGCATCAAATTATCATTTTTCGTTGTTTTCTCCAAATAATTCTGTAACGGTTTAAGTTTCCCATTAAAAATTTTATTCCGTTAATAATATTCTATTAAAAATATTTATACATTTCTTTAGTTAAGAATTAGCTCAATTAACGTTTAAGCCATATTTACTGAAATATTGGTTTATTACGCGATATGAAAAATCAGAAAAATAAATTTGTTTATAAATAATTTAGATAATAAATGCAAATACATAAAAAAGTTTGCAGTTAGAACAACAGGTAGTTAAGTTAAATGCATTTTCCAAAAGCCATTATACTATGGAACATTAGACAAATTACGAATAGGTTCTGCAAATTTTTAATCATCATTCTTGCAGTCCTTTCTATTAAAAAAACAAACATTCAATTCATTAAATTATCGTTTTTCGTTATATTCTGCAACTTATTCTGTAACGGTTTAAGCTTCTAAACGAAAATTTTATTCCGTTAATAACATTTTATTAAGGATATTATACATTTGTTTAGTTAAAAATTAGCTCAATTAAAGTTAAGGTCATATTTACTCAAAATATTGCTTTATTACGCGACATGAAAGATTGGAAAAATAAATATGAATTTAAAACACGCTATTTGAACATTAAATTGAATAATAATGTTCAAACATCACAACGAATGCTGTCTTCCTACAATATGACGATTATTTTTTGAGCAAACAATGAAAATTTGATACTAAATAAACACGTTACATCATTAAAAATCATTTGAAAACGTTGTGCTCACATAATTAGCATACATTTTGAATAAGAGGAGGAGGGAGGGAAGGAAGTTCACTAACCCTTTGCACAGGGAGTTGTCGTTCCTTTGATTCAATACCACAGGCAATTCCTCCCTTCTATTTGCATGATACTTGAAAAGAATGAAATTTTCAGAACTAGTTTCCTGTGTGCTCCTATACTTTGAAATTGAATTTGCTTATAAAAATGAAAATTTTGCAGAAACTTTTTTTTTTATGTTTCATTTTATTGTTATTACTAGGTGAAAGTTCGTCAAGTACGGTGGGGGAAAAATACTTGAAATTAAATTATACAGAAAAGTTTTTATCATATGTTTTATAGAAAAAGAAACATAAAACCTCTTTTTAAACTAGTCTTTACTAGATACGAAAATATTCACAACCGCTTTCTCTTACACTGCTTTGAATAATTTGATCAATTTGTATACTATTTTATACTAGTTGCCAAGGGCCGCTAGTTTGTTTGAAAACGGCATCTTAATTTAATTTTTAGATATTATTTTTTCTTCTTGTAGGCCACTTCTGTAATCGTGGCTCTATTCAGATATTGTGTAATTACGATATTTGGTTTTAAAATCATAAAAAAGTCAGGAAAGTGAAATACAGTTTTCAAACATTTTACATTTGAAAGTACGCCCTCCCTATTCAACGGTGTAAAATTTAAAATTATGCGATGTTGAAACGTTTGGGAAAAAAAAAGGAAAACGGATTATTGTTTCATCAAATAAATTTTTCTAAAATAAATTAAACATAAAACTTGAAACAAACAAACTATAGACTATGTTTATTACATTAACACGCAGAAAATATATTTTTGTGTTAGCTTGGTGATGTGGTAAGTCGCCAAATATTATTCCCATTGACATAATTCATATTGTATTAATTTCACTTAATATATAAACACATTTCAATTAAACATCATTACCCCCATTTCATTTTAAAATCATAACTTTTATTTAACATACAAACACATAGCTGCCAACTTTTACGCTTTCTTCCTACCACTAAAATTTTACAGTAAATATTGTCTTATTTAATCGTCGAAATCTCACGATTAAACAAGGCGAAAATCTCTATTAAATTTTAGTGGCATCAGAAAAGCGTAAAGGTTGGCAGCTATGATTAAAAATACATATGTTGCATACAATTAAAATACGTACCTTTCACTAATTCCCTTTAAAATACATAACAACAATAATAATAATAACTACCATAGCATTTTATTTCAACTTCAAAGTATCGTTTTTAAATCACACACGGGAAAAAATAACTACTATTGGCAAAAAAAAAAAAAAAAAAAAAAAAACCACAATGTTTAAATTTCTACCATTAATCACGATTTCTGAAATATTTGTTTGTTTATATCGGTAATCTGCTTTTGGTAGCTGGTTATTTTTAATAATAATTACAATTCTTAAAACATTATAATTGTAGATAGACTTTGAAGGCTTTAGAGAAAATGAAGAAGAATAGATGTGATGCAACGTAGACTATTTCCATAAGTCGAACAATTGCCTTATTTACGGCATCGGAATGATAGCCGCGATCAATGAGGCGGCCCAACCGGAATTCTGATGGACACACAAAGACTTGGATTTTATATAAATAGATATACATAAGTGTCAGTGTCATTCACCCAGAAATGTACTTTCTATTCCCATAATTTCGGGTGAAGAAAATCAAATTAAGTGTAAAAGAAAAATGCTTTATACATTACATTGGACCTATCTACTCTTATAACTACTCTTATAAATAACTCCAGTGAAACCTCCTTGAACGATCACCTCTAAACAACGACCCCCTCCGAATACCGGCCACATATTGATGGAACCAAGCACATTCCATAGCATTAACATTAGTACGAACATCTAAATAAGGAATTCTGAACAACCGACGTTCAAAAGTCACGAGAAAAAAAATTATCAGCTCCTGGTACAATTTCATATTGTTTTGCAAACTAAAATCTAAAGCAGGTCAAACAAAATTTACTTAATATGCCAACAAAAAGTCACTTAATCTATTAAACTCTCAATCCAAAACTAGACATAGAAAATGAAGACAATAATGATGGAGAAAATTTAGATAATATTCTTAAAACTACACGAACTACTAACACGACACTTACTAATACGAAGGCCAGTAAACCAAAAACTACTGGCAACAAAAATAACTTGTTTTTATGCTTCTTTAAGCCTCGGAAATCTGTTAGTTTCTGAGGATTCTGAAGATAAAGGGACGCTTTTAGAAAACATTGATAGGTCGTAAGAGGTTGTATTATATTTTTGTAAATCTTAGTAAAAGTTAAATTAAGAAATGTTTGTCTTTTATTGCAGTGTACGTACAAGCATTTTTTTTTTCGACTTTTCCAATATATATCAAAGACATACAGAGAGTAATTTGAATTATACTCATATACAGAAATGCTTTTTTTAATGCCTTATTTAAGGGAGTCCGGGACAGAAAGTTCTAAAAAAAATCAATTCTTGTTGTTGGCTTAAAAACATTATAGAGGTTTTTTGAGTCAAATACCGCAAACAGTAGGCTTTTATCATGATTATATCCGGAGATATAACGATTTTTTTGCCTTGTAGTCCGCGTGCGACCTGCCCTCTGAAGGTAACATTAACATCGTTTATCTCAAAATGAATTTTTTCATAATTTGTGAAACTTGAAACGATATATCTAAAATTCTTTAGAAGGTATATGTATGAAACTTTCTAAAGAGTTTCTGTATTATATAAAAAAATTGTCTTAAGGAGACTTGATTTTGAGTGTGAAATGTAAAAATATGCTAATTAACCCCTTATTCTCGCTGCCGTGATATTCAAGGGCTGTGTCTATTATTCAGATTGATTGATTCGCAACAGTTTTATAAAATAGTGTAATTGGATTTATTATAGTATCATTTTACCTGTCATTAAATAGGATGATAATTTCATTTTCAAAAAATGTTGCCAATAAGCAATTTGACTTTTTAAATCGTAATTTAATGCGACTGTTAAGGGGTTAATGAAAAAGTCACTCATGAAAAAAACTTTATTTTTTTCACTTTAAAAATTTTTTTAAGAACTTTATAAATAATATTTTTAAAAACTATGAAGACAATTTAAAATTACATATTTTCTGTACACAGCAGTGTAAAAATTATGCAAACCAGGAAAGTGTTTCAAGAGTTACATCAAAAGTTAAATATGTTTAATTAAAAAATATATTTTTTAAAGTTTTCAGTATCTTTTCATCTGCAATATGTTCATTATATAAACACATATTTCACACACACACACACAAAAATTCATTCGAATACTGTCTCGGACACTCTTAATTTCGCAATAATGCTTCAAATGATTTATTTTAGTGGCTGTACAATATAAATAAATTCGAAAAAAATTACCTGATTTGATTCAGTGCTAATGCCACAATAAACAAGAATGAAAAGCCATGCCTCACAGTGTAGATTATGAAACATTTTCCAATACTATTTGCACACTGTTAAGAATCCACTTTTCTCCCTGCAATGAAATGAGACAGAAAATAAACATTAAAAAAAAAACACAGAACGCACTAAAAATTAATTTTCAACACTTGCTGACAAACAGTCGATAATGTGCGCAAATTTTTTTCATCAGCCCAGACACCTCGTAATGCACTAAAAATTAGTTAAGTTTTAAAATGCACATCACATCTGAAAACGCACATCCAGCAGTTATGGCTCCTAGTCAATCTTGTAGTCGAATTCTTTTGAGTGTCTCTACAAATAAACTATAAGTTTTACGTACTCAATACTCTATAAAAGTAAATGTGTACTGCACAATGCGTACCTCAGTAAAGCATATCAATTTCATTGAAATAGTGTAGCACCATTAAAATAAAATACTCGGCAAACAATTTTACTCCATGGATCGTAATGTAATTGAATACTGTAGAGAGTCTCTGTAAACTAACCGTAAATAGGCATTTCATTTTCAATACCAAATATACCACAGTAAACCTGAATAATATGTATCAATTACATGGCAGTCCAAGTATGTTTAGGACAGACAAACCAAATTCATAAACATTCTTCAACTAGATTGAAAAATTGTTAAAAATTTATAACACATGAAAAAAAAAATGCTTGGACAATACCATATACATATAATAAAAATATTGAACAATGTTCACAATTTATTTACAATTTATATAGTAAATTGAAAAATTTATAAACAAATCTTTCGTTATCTTTTTAGATGAAATTTCCACAATCCATTGTAATAATTAGGCATTTTGTAAAATATTTACTTAACTTTTCTATTTATAAATTTTGAAATAGTGGCCTATTTATATTATAATTTAAATTTGCAATTTCTTTTATAATAATGCATTTGATATAGGATGATCTAAGGATACAATTTAAAAAAATAAGTAATATAATAAATAAATAAAATAAAATAAAAAGTAAATTTAAGTAAAAACTTCTCTGAATTGGCGACTTGTCATGCCGACATGTACACAAATTTGGCAAAGTGCAACAGAAAGCCTTTATCTTGTTAACATTTCGATACGTATGTTCCTGTGAGTAAATGTACTTAAACGCAAGTATTAGTGTACCTAAAGTATATAATGCAATGAAATGTATTTCACAGATTTTTAATGGTTATTCCATATATTCATTAATATCTGCGAAGTAATAAGCAACAAGCTGAAAGTGTCGGTCACACTTCCAGATTTTTTTTGTCTCTTATTACAATAGTTTAATATAAATAACTGACTCAACCCAGTATTTTACTATAAAAATTATTTTGACTCGGTGCAAACAGGAGTGAACTTTGTCATTTCCTTGGGTATTATTTTAAGATAATAATATTGGTGTTATTTTTGCGCGGTTGTTTCGCAATCTTTTGACAAAATTTGCGTTTATTTCGCGATCTTTTGAGTAAATTTACGTTCATTTCGCGATCTTTTAACGAAATTTGCAGGTTTTTTTTTTTTGCTTTTCTTTGACGAAATAGAAGGTTATTTGCCCTGTTTTGACGAAAATCGCGGTTGTTTTGAGATCTTTTGACGAAATTCGAGGTTGTTTTGTGATCTTTTGACGAAATTTGCGATTGTTTTGCGATCTTTTGGCGGAATGTGCATTTATTTTGCGATTTTTTGACAAAATTTGTGTTTATTTCACGATTTTTTGACGAAACCTGTGGTTATTTTGCGATCTTTTGAAGAAACCTGAGGTTCTTTCGCGATCTTCAGACGAAATGTGCAGTTATTTTTCGATCTTGTGACGAAATTCGCGTTTTTTTCCGCAATTCTTCGCGAAAATTCGCGGTATTTTTATGTCCGTATTTTCAGATGACCGATTTTTTTTTTTTTCAACCGAATGTCTTAAACTTTCGGAAAATTCGGAACGTAATCACCCCTGATATACGGTACATATTATTCTGAGATCGATTTTGTGAAGGTCGCCATATGGATATTTTTATTTGTACTGAAATTGTTCTATCTCAGGGAATTATGGAATTCGTTGTTAAAATCGAAATCAATTGTATATGTTTCTGAAAAATTTCCCCACGGGGTTAAAATTTCCCCCGATCCTAGATCGCCGGATCGGACATATTCTGCACCCCTTCATGAAAGATTGCTGTTTGGAATAAGACGAACTGTTTGTATCCCGATCACTTCTGTACGCACGCAGGTAAACCCTATTAGCATGGTGAAAAGATCGTCGACTTTGGACAAGAGTTGAGATGACCGATTTTTTTTTTTTTTTGAACCGAATGTCTTAAACTTTCGGAAAATTCGGAACGTAATCACCCCTGATATACGGTACATATTATTCTGAGATCGATTTTGTGAAGGTCGCCATACGGATATTTTTATTTGTACTGAAATTGTTCTATCTCAGAGAATTATGGAATTCGTTGTTAAAATCGAAATCAATTGTATATGTTTCTGAAAAATTTCCCCACGGGGTTAAAATTTCCCCCGATCCTAGATCGCCGGATCGGACATATTCTGCACCCCTTCATGAAAGATTGCTGTTTGGAATAAGACGAACTGTTTGTATCCCGATCACTTCTGTACGCACGCAGGTAAACCCTATTAGCATGGTGAAAAGATCGTCGACTTTGGACAAGAGTTCAGATGACCGATTTTTTTTTTTTTTTTTTTGAACCGAATGTCTTAAACTTTCGGAAAATTCGGAACGTAATCACCCCTGATATACGGTACATATTATTCTGAGATCGATTTTGTGAAGGTCGCCATACGGATATTTTTATTTGTACTGAAATTGTTCTATCTCAGAGAATTATGGAATTCGTTGTTAAAATCGAAATCAATTGTATATGTTTCTGAAAAATTTCCCCAGGGGGTTAAAATTTCCCCCGATCCTATTTCGCCGGATCGGACATATTCTGCACCCCTTCATGAAAGATTGCCGTTTGGAATAAGACCAACTGTTTGTATCCCGATCACTTCTGTACGCACGCAGGAAAACCTTTTTAGCATGGTGAAAAGGTCGTCGACTTTGTACTAGAGATCAATGGGAGGCCGTTCCATTCTCTGAAGAGTTTCGGTTCAACCTAAACACTAATTTTCGGCGTACTTTCATCCGTAGAAAATCAGCGATCCGCTACCTGCCTTCCAGCGTCCGAGAAAGGAACCACTATGGAAGCGAAGGTTTGATGGTTTGGGCAGGCATCATGTTGGATGGGGGCACACCCTTCCCTGCGCTTGGCAAAGGCTTTGTGACTAGTGTGATGTGTAGAGGTGATATCTTGTTACCCTGTGTTCACCTTTACAGGGATGCAGTTGGCCGTGATATCATTGTAACGGAGTACAACGCGCAACCAGATAAAACTCATCTGGTCGACGAATTTCTGAAAAGTGAGTGTATTCGCTTTATGTATGGGCCAGCTATATCTCCAGACTTAAACACTGAGCATGTCTGGAAAGATCTGGGGAGGGCAACTGGAACTCGCCTCTCCCTCCCAGAAGCACCAAGGCAGAGTTGAATTCAGACACTTTTCTACGGGAGGGATTTCTTAGGCTCCGGATGGAGACATTATAGAGTTTTAGGGTGGAAATTGCACTTTTTGAGTATTGAAACAGAAAATCTTAAATAATCTGTGGGGGGCATATATTTAGTATTTATTAAACAAATTATGTATGTTAATTCGATGTATTTTTTAGGGATTTAATATGAATAAAATCTTAAAATTATAACTAACATAAATTATTTTAAATATAAAACTGATTGAGTTAATATTATTCAAATGCTTATATACAAAATATATATAAGCAGTTTTGTAGCTATGAAAAGAAAACTACTTTAATTTTATAAAATATTTTCAATGATGTAACGATGTTTATGCTTACTCTATAAATAAATATTTAGTAGTATTTCTAAGTCAAGTCCGATTTCAAATTAACCACGAATTAATTCTTTACAGTTAAAAGGAATTCTACTAAATTAAATGCCATTTTCTTGTTACTGAAAGATTTATGTAGCCATGTAATGAAGTGTTTGGCTGGACAAAAAATAACCATTAATTCTCCAATTAACTAAAACATTCATATTTAAATAGCTGTCGTTCAAACACAAAAGAAAGATGATTCGCTCCATTGAAGAATAAGAGATAACAATGAAAGCCAAAACAAAACAATGTAGGAAATGATATATCCGACTTACATCGCATGAAAAATTCAAAAGCATTCCCTTGAATCGTGTCTGATGTTAATGAATTTAGAAAAGGCATCCGTGGTAGTCGATTATTAATTATAAAACGTTGATTAAATTCCAGTTACTTAAATTTGATTATCTGAATGAATACCAATTTCTAAGGTCTTTATGGAAGCACCGAAGAATTCAAAAAGCATGAGTTTTATGGTTCGTAACAATGTTGTAGTAACTTGATTAGTGCATTTTCCCAATAAAATGAACAATTTGCTACAATTACGTAATGTGATCAAAAAAGATCCCATATTCTAAACAATAAATTAATTAAATTAAATTAAATTACATAGTAGTTAACCTTTATCATAAAATATATTTACACAATTTTAATCGTTATCTAAATGAATGAATTAAAAATATTTTGCTCAAAAATAGATACGATAATATTGCAAAAACTTAGCTGTTGCGGAGAGGAATAACTATTAAAATTATATGCTCCATTATCGTAAGAACATCATAAATTACTCATGTTAATACATGTGATAATTAAAACTGCCAGACTGATAGCCATTCGCAGACCTGGGAGGCATCTTTCTTGCAGGAAAAGGTGTTTTATCTCGATAATCCAGTATTACCCCGGGCTAATAAAAAATCAAACACTGAAGACGCGGTATTAAAAGTAAAACTTTTAAGAGAGGTGGAGTGAATTATCTAAAATGCTAAAAAATAAATTTACTTTCATCATGACTAAAGATATTATATAAAATATTAAAATGTTTGCACGATTGACTGTCGTCATTATCTTACCCAGCTCATAAAATTACTCATAACTAATAACTAATAAATAGGATTAGTTTCAACATAAAGTAGGTGGTTTAAACACCAATTAAAATATGATTGTTTTTTTGGTGCAGCATGGTTATTATTTGGACCTTGCGCTTGAACATTAAATCTATGAATCAACAAGCATCTAAGATTTTTTCTTAGATTTCATTTTAATGAGAAACATCTTACTGATGCAATACACAAAGTTTTCTCTACAATAGCTAAGAATATATTTCCCAGGATGGAACAGCGTGCTGCATCAGACACCTGATAAGAACTGAAAAGCGAGTCAGGCCGAGTTGTTGTTAGTTTTTCTTTTCATTGCGGATCGGGTTGACTAAATTTACAGTAGTTCGGATGTGGTTGGTTTTGGGTTGGGTTGATGGTCAGAAATGGAAAGAGTGATATAACTCGACCAGAAGAAACAACTTTCACAATACAAGTTGGAGTCAGATAGAAAGCGGCGAGACGATAGAAGGCGCTTTCTCTGGAGTGGATGAAACGGCGCGTTTTGCATAATCCGTTAATTTGGCTGCTGACCGTCTAAAATATTCTAATGCATAGAAGGCTGATAAGCACTTTATGTACTAGGTGGCCAACGGCAATGCCACGGAAACCGTAAGACAGTACAGGAACGATATCCAAACAAGGATTTTTCCGATCGGAGAGCGTTTCAACGCTTGCACACCCGATTGTTAGAGAGGGATTCGTTCATCGCCTACAGGTATTGCGCGTGTCGAGCAAAGAGTATCAGACCGGCATATCGGGTGGAGGCCGTTATTGATAAAGTAGAAGACCGATTTGAACGAAGCACGCGCTCAATAGTTTGCAAACAAGGTGCCAGCCATATGATCGCATGGGGTGTGTTTCGTGTAGAAAGCTTACATTTCTACCATCTACAAGAAGTTCAGGCCAAAAGGAAACCAGCTTTTTGCAACGTGTTGTATTTGCATGCTGGTTTTTCCAATAGAAGTTACTTCACCCACAGTTTGCACCATCTGTCCTTTTTTACGGACTAGACAATGTTTACATGTGATAGCACATTTGAAATACATAACAGTCATGTGCAGACCGCAATCAATCCACGTGCTACTTGTGCTACAAGTTTTTCATTAATGTGCAGGCAGGGATTATCTACGGCCACTTACTTAGTCCGTATCTTTTGCCAGCCCGCCACACAGCCTTCATTCAACAATGCTACCAGATTTACTACGGGTAGTACCAGAAAGCTATCAAGCGATTATGTGGTTCCAGCGCGGCCGAGCGCCAGCGCATTATAAATGTAGCAAGCGGAATCACCTGGACATTGCCTTTTAGACCAGTTGGATTGGTCGCGTTGGTCCCGTTTCATGGCCTTGCAGTTCTTCCTATCTATCCTGCTTAAACTTTTTCCTCTGGAAGATAGCTAAAAGGCAATTTATCATATTCGCATATAGTCATAAGAAGAACTTCTCTCTCGAATTAGCGTCGCAGATGCAGACATTCATGAAATGCCACGCATCTTTCAAAGTGTACGGATTCGTCCCGTTGACAATGTTACGCCGTATTACAGCTAGGTGTCGCCCATTTCAGCATTATATTAATTAATAAGGATTAATTTCCTTCCTTGTTAGGATTCGGATAGAATTCAGATCAATGACATTTATTTTGGTTGGATAAGGGTTAGATTACGTGTAATGGAAAGTTTTGGTAGAGTTCAGGTCTTTTCCGTGTTCACTTCATATAGAATTTCCGGGTTGTGTTCTGCCTTTTCTTACTCGTTCAGTTTTTATTTTAAATAGCTGATGATAATACAATCAATATTGGTCTGCATATGTTCTTTAACCATAATATGTCCAACGTTTCTCCACTTATAAATGTTATGAATTAATTTAGATGAAAAAATTTTCACAGAATTATTTTATAAAGTCAATTTTGGTAATTATCATTCCTTCTACATACTCCCCTTTTTCTTTTAAATGTCAAACTTAAGCATCATTAACTGAAATTTACCAAACTAATCTTCATCGATTTCCTATTCTCTCAGTCGAGATTTAAGACTTCGTTTTCAATCTGTAATAAAAGTTTCAGAAAACACCCAGAACAAAAATCCAATTACAGAAAAAGTAATGAAGTAAAACTTAATAAACCATTTTGATTCTTTAAATGGAAAAAATATTTACGCATTTCTGAAATGTCTTCGAAAAATAAAAATTATATTAGTATCTTAATAATTTATATTTTATGTTTTTAATTTTTTTAGCATAATAAAATAAATATTACGTATTTAATGCAAAAAATAACTAGTTTCATAGAATGATAAGAAAAACATTGCATATAATTAAAAAATAAATCAAATTCACAATTTTTATTATGGTGTTTTGAATGCATTAGGGCGGTATTTCACACAAGTCACGCTATGAAATACTTCAAAATCCCCATGCACTAGTCTTAGCCCACAATATATATCTATGCAGTCTTATAATTCACTGTGGACGTTCCCTTATAAAGGGTAGAAAGCGTATAGGGAATAGAATGCGGTCATTCAATTTTTGAAGCAGCTTCATTTATAAAAGTTTTATTTTCATATAAGTAAGTGAGTGTACGCTACATATTGGGGCAACTTACAATGACCTAGTACCACAATGCGGACCTATTTTCAAAATTCTTCAGTATTATATAATAAAACACACATACAACAACATATATTAAAACACACATACAAAATAAATAACGACTGCATTCAACTGTTAAAGGTATATATACATATTATACAGACATACATACAATAAATACAACAAACGCAACTGGAGTGAAAAACTAGTCAGAGCCAGGAATCGAACCTGGGACCACAGCATGCTTTAATCGGTGAGCCACCATGGCCGATACTTGTGCCTGAAACGTTTCACTAATAAACCATGTTGGGAAAGTCACCAGCCATCAATCAGATAGCCTTGACGGGACAACGATGAATAGGTTTTACTATTCCATCCATGTACAACAGTGATGATCTTCCAGCCATTTAGTACTCTTCTAGTGCGATAGCAGTCCTGTTTAAGAACCGATTTGGATGTGACTAAACATGTGTATAGGACATTCCAAGGTCTCGACCGAGTTCGTTGGCCAGCTTCATCCGCCATCTTGTTTCGAAATGACGACCACTTAAAGATTTCCAATTCAAAGAGTTAGAAGTATTAAGGGTTTTTTCCCACTAAGTGTTCAGTCTTTATACAAGGATTACGGAGCTCTTTTTGTTTCGCCAACATCTTAAAAAATGGCTAAGATATAGCAGTTGAAGATTTAGGGTGGCTGATATTTCAAGAAGTAGTATTCCCGCACAAACGAGTTTAATTTATAAGTTTCAATAAACATGGTTTCTGGTTCATTGTTGTAACTATTTTTCCAACTATATACTTAAAACTATATATCCCGCAAGTTTCGAGACACTTAGCGAAATATCGACAAATTTAGCGACAAAAATAGGTGACCATAAATCAAACTAAGTTGGGGTATAGCTGATTAATTTGGCGAAATTGTCATTCAAATTTAATATTGACGAGAAATGAGAACAAACTTTTATAACCGGGTTTCACGCAATTTAGCATATTTTCGAGCTAAAACCAATAATAAATAATAGAGAGAGTACCTTTTTCTCTTGGTATAGGTCGGAAGAATTTTTTGATTTTGAACATGGCCTAGTAATCAATATGTTACATGATGCGTGTGGTATTATTATATTAAAAATAACTCATATATATATATATATATATAAACATATATTTTTCCATTTTCTCATGGTTGACTTTTGTAGATCAACAAAAATTAAAATACCGGAAAATAAGAAATTCATAAATTGGATTCAGTTGCTCGTGCGGACACAACCATGCACGAACCATGAATATTCTTTTAATACCAGTAGTGATAAATATGAATATAGTTTAATCCATGCCAATGAAAAACACTTATTTTCTTCTCTTACGCTAATGAAATGATAAACGTTGATAATTTTTTGGACGATAAATATTATACTTTTTTAATGCTAATTTCATATACTAACGTCGTCCTTGTGTATTCTTCTTTTGTTTTTTTAAATAAAACAAATAAAAATACCATTAATTGAAATTTACCAACTAAACATCATCTCTATTTTATCGTTCCAATTTTGTTTTTAAACGTTACGAAAATATTAAGAAAAAACAAAAACTAAACGAAACTCAAAGACTAATAGAAGAACAGTTTACTATAATTAAAACTGAAAAAAAAAATTTATTTCTCTTAATACAGAAAGGTTACTTATGTTTTCTTCTATTATTCATTATATAAATAAAACACATTTAATCATAAAAATAAATCCTAAACTTCATTAATTTGATATTGAAATTGGCTATTTAAACAATTCATCTATTCATCTGAATCTACATCAATTATATTTACTTGATATACACATGTTTTGTTCTGCAAAACACCGAACTTCATTCAAAATTAAATCGAAGTTTATAAAATTTTATATGTTCTTTGGAAATATATGTTGGTTGTATTTATGCTTTCAATCTACGCGTGTCACGCCAAGAATCACTTTGAAATCCCTATGCAGTAGTCTAAGACCAAAATATATATCTATGTTGGGAGTGAAATATCCGAGTAAGAAATATACCGAGGAAAAGAAATATATATATATACGACTTCAAATCTGGGCATTTTTTCCTTTCATTTATTTTTCTCTTTTCACCCGTGCGGTGGCAAAATTCAATTTTTCATTCGTTCGGACGTTGAGCAAAATCTCACCTGCCGCAGACGTTCTAACGTATATATTCGGCGATCTGGAGAAACTAGAAAATCCTAGGATACATCATTCAAAGTCCGGCAGGGTCTCCTGTCACTTTTGAAACAAAAATATAAACAAACTTGGAGACAAGTCGGGTAAAAGTTTATATCATAAGCTGTCACCGTATTCCACCCTCCCTCCCCTTTATTGAAATTTGTTTTCCTTTAAAGGTGGGAACTATTCGTTTTCATTTTCCACATGTCGGAATAGTAGAAGTATATTTTAGAGAAGGATTTCGAAATTACGTGTCTTACAGATAAAAAGTTTTGCTATTTTTATCTACTGGGTTTCTTAAATTTAAATCTGAAAAGCATGTACTATAATAGATATGCTTTTATCATTCAGTTGTCAGACAAATGTGACAGCTTATCACGAATTTTAAATTTTAGTTAGGATTAATCATAATAATAATTTAACAAGAAAGAAAAATCATGCGTTAAGCATAGATTATGAAGCATTTTCCAACACTTCCTGAATGCTTTAACAAAACTTCGTTATTTAGGTAAATAAGATATATAACATAACTAAGTAAACATTTTAGAAAACGCATAAAACATTCAAAAAACTGAATTCAGCAATTATCGTCAATAGCCAAATATGTATTCCAATCCCTTTGAACAGCCCTGTATTTGATCTGTAGGTTGATATATATATTATATAATGGGAAAATTTAGTTTAGCAAGAAAACGCATACCAGGTTGAAATTCTCTTTCAGCAATTTATACAAATATATGGAAACCTAATTGAATACTTTTGTACAGCCCGTAAAACACTCTTAAAAGTACTGAAATCACATTTCTAGAAATTATCATCCACAGACGGTCATGTATCCAATTCTTTGCGTGACCCTGTATATCATTTTATCTGTATTTTACAAACATTACTTAGTAAACTAAATGCAGTTTAGCGTAACAATGCATAACTCATTTGAAGCCCACCTTTAAGGAATTTACGCTCATATTCAGTAACCTTTACGAATTCTTTTCTGTAGCCCTGTATATGAACTATAGCATTTATACACACTATATAGTATGCATAAATATAGTGAAACTTAAAAGCGCATATCATAATTAAAAATGCATTTCGAACAATCATTGCTAATATACAGTAATTCGGATACATTATAGTATCTGAAATCTTTTGTGAATCCCTGTAAATACTATGCACTTCGTATTATACATGAAATAACTTATACTAAAGCTCAGCGACGTATAACAATTTCATTATATTTGAAATAGTTTAAAACAATTCACATACGCCGCAAACAATCCTTCCCCCCTATACCATTATGTAACGGAATTCTTTTGTGCGGCCCTGTAAATGAATAATAACTAATTTTTGCACCTCATATTGTACATAATGCATATTTTAGTGGACTCCATAAACACTAATCAATTTTACTGCGTTTAAAAGTGCGTAACATCAATAAAAATCATTTCAAGCGATTTTTCCCATTGGTCGTAATGTAACGGAATGCTTTTGACTGTCTCTATAAATGAACTAAACATGCTACAAACTTCATTTGAAATAGGGCTCTTGCTATGGTAGAGGTCAGTAACATCCAAACATTTCAGAACGATCCGAGTATATTTACGAGAGTTAAAGCGCGGACAGACGGACAGATGGACAGACAAACTGAAGTCATGAACACTTTTCAACTTTCTTGGAAAGTGTTTAAAAAAGACTGTGAAATTTTTGTCGTAATTACATTGAGATACAGTCGAATCCGGTTAATACGTATATCAAGAAAGCGGACAAAAATCGCGTATTAAGCGGGATCTCGCACTAAACGTGATTTGTATAATGTTGCAGGAACTAGGCTTATTTGCACATCTAATCATCTAAATGAACTTTAGAGCTTTCATTTACATGTTTACGGTCGAAAATTGTGAATTTTATCCATAGTACACTTTTTTTTAGCTCACAGGCTATCAAAGCCTGAGAGCTAATGTGCCCGCCCGTTCTGTATGTATGTATGTATGTATGTATGTATGTATGTATGTATGTATGTATGTATGTACGTAACGCGATAACTCTTGATAGAAACATCCGATTTGCTTCAAAATTTTTTTCTAGGTTCACTGTGATAAGGCGCTTCCCTGATTAGTTTTTGGAGTTCATTGGTTAAGGATAAAAGGGGAAAAACGGGGTTAGTCCACACCCCACCCTCTTAATTCAGATAAATGGGTTTTTCATGCAGAATGATTCGATTTGCTCCGAATTTGATATACCGGTTTATTATGTTAAGGAACTTCCCTGATTAGTTTTGGGAGTTCATTGGTTAAGGATAAAAGGGGAAAAACGGGGTTAGTCCACCCCCCTTAATTCAGATAAATGTGTTTTTCATGCAGAATGACTCGATTTGCTCCAAATTTGGTATAGCGGTTTATTATGTTAAGGAACTTCCCTGATTAGTTTTGGGGGTTCATTGGTTAAAGGTAAAGGGGGAAAAACGGGGTTAGTCCACCCCCCTTAATTCAGATAAATGGGTTTTTCATGCAGAATCATTCAATTTGCTCCGAATTTGGTATACCGGTTTATTATGTTAAGGAACTTACCTGATTAGGTTTGGGAGTTCATTGGTTAAGGATAAAGGGGGAAAAACGGGGTTAGTCCACCCCCCCTTAATTCAGATAAATGGGTTTTTCATGCAGAATGATTCGATTTGCTCCGAATTTGGTATACCGGTTTATTATGTTAAGGAACTTCCCTGATTAGTTTTGGGAGTTCATTGGTTAAGGATAAAGGGGAAAAACGGGGTTAGTCTACCCCCCTTAATTCAGATAAATGTGTTTTTCATGCAGAATGATTCGATTTGCTCTGAATTTGGTATACCGGTTTATTATGTTAAGGAACTTCCCTGATTAGTTTTGGGGGTTCATTGGTTAAGGATAAAGGAGGGAAAACGGGGTTAGTCCACCCCCCTTAATTCAGATAAATGTGTTTTTCATGCAGAATGATTCGATTTGCTCCGAATTTGGTATAGCGGTTTATTATGTTAAGGAACTTCCCTGATTAGTTTTGGGGGTTCATTGGTTAAGGGTAAAGGGGGAAAACGGGGTTAGTCCACCCCCCTTAATTCAGATAAATGGTTTTTTCATGAAGAATCATTCAATTTGCTCCGAATTTGGTATACCGGTTTATTATGTTAAGGAACTTCCCTGATTAGTTTTGGGAGTTCATTGGTTAAGGATAAAGGGGGAAAAACGGGGTTAGTCCACCCCCCCTTAATTCAGATAAATGGGTTTGTCATGCAGAATGATTCGATTTGCTCCGAATTTGGTATACCGGTTTATTATGTTAAGGAACTTCCCTGATTAGTTTTGGGAGTTCATTGGTTAAGGATAAAGGGGAATAAACGGGGTTAGTCCACCCCCCTTAATTCAGATAAATGGGTTTCTCATGAAGAATGATTCGATTTGCTCCGAATTTGGTATACCGGTTTATTATGTTAAGGAACTTCCCTGGTTAGTTTTGGGAGTTCATTGGTTAAGGATAAAGGGGAATAAACGGGGTTAGTCCACCCCCTTAATTCAGATAAATGTGTTTTTCATGCAGAATGATTCGATTTGCTCCGAATTTGGTATAGCGATTTTTTATGTTAAGGAACTTCCCTGATTAGTTTTGGGGGTTCATTGGTTAAGGGTAAAGGGGGAAAACGGGGTTAGTCCACCCCCCTTAATTCAGATAAATGGGTTTTTCATGAAGAATCATTCAATTTGCTCCGAATTTGGTATACTGGTTTATTATGTTAAGGAACTTCCCTGATTAGTTTTGGGGGTTCATTGGTTAAGGATAAAGGGGGAAAAGGGGGGTTAGTCTACCCCCTTAATTCAGATAAATGGGTTTTTCATGCAGAATGATTCGATTTGCTCCGAAGTTGGTATACCGGTTTATTATGTTAAGGAGCTTCCCTGATTCGTTTTGGCGATTAATTGGTTAAGGATAAAGGGGGGTTAGTCCACCCCCTTAATTTAGATAAATGTTTTGTTTTTTTTTGCAGGATTATTCGATTTGCTCCAAATTTGGTATACCGGTTTATTATGATAAGGAGCTTCCCTGATTAGATTTGGAGGTTCACTGGTTAATTATAAAGGGGAAACGGGGGCTAATTCCCCTTCACTTATTTTTTGAGTGGCATTATTCTTTAAAATAAGAGTATAATATACAATTAGTGTGAATAGTCTGTGAGCTCAATGCCATCAGTTTAGCTGGGCACTTTTCTTTTTTATTCAGTAGTTTTACCCAACCCCACTCTTTGCTACGAAGTGTCACACTTTACCATATCCCTTCCAACCCCTTGCCACATGTCACGCTATATTACATAAAAATATACTTGCATTTCAGAAATAAAGCAAAACGTTATAGATCATATTTCAAATTCTAATTTTAAACTTTAACTATGTGTTCTAATGACATTTGTGAGCATAATAAAAAAATGATTTGTGTACTTATTTTGTATGAAATAAGATTAAGGTTTACAACAAAAAATATAATTAATATACAATAGTAATAAAGTATTAATATGAAAGAGTAATTGAAAACAGTAGTATTTCGGAATTTGAAATGGAATTTAATATACTTGGCTTTAATCCTTATCTTTACTTTATCAACGAAAATACTTAATTTCAAAATAACTTCAAAATTTAATCAGCTGATTGTTAAGGCTTTTATTTTAACCAAAATGTGTGATATAACATTTCTTCTTACCTCCTCCCACTTCCTTGTTACAGACTGTCACAATTTCACCAACCTCTCCCCCCCCCCCCTAAGCGTGACATCATTTGTGGACAACCCCTTAGTTAGCCTTTAAAATTTCATTATGTTTGAACCACCTTTAAAATTCACTGCAATCGGGTATCCCTCATAGATCATAACCATAAGGGAATTCTTTTGTGCATCCCTGTAAACGAACTAAAATTCGACTTATTCTATACTCCTGAGAAAACATGTTGTAGTTCACCTAAGTAATGCATGACAATCTCATTATCATTATGTTCTAAACGTCGTAACATCAATAAAAATGCACCGTGAATGTTTCTCCTCTATAGACTACAATATAAGTAATAATTATTTTGTGTGTCTCTGTAAACAAACTATAAATGCTACACACATAATTTTTTACCTAAGATGCCATAGTAAAGCTAAATAACATATATCAATTACATGACAATCCGAGTACGAGAGTTAGAGCACGTTACCCTTTGTTGCATACTCTAAAACTGGCAAATCCCCAACGTTAAATTTAGTATTTTCCTACTAAAAGGATCATGCTGAATGAGAAAAAAATTATTTTATGTGTAATAATTTTTTATTATTTGAGTTACAGCATGTCCACTATAGTGGACACTATGAACACAGAATTCAAATGCAGTGCTGTTAGGAAAATAAGATTTATGATAGTTTTCTTCCAGAATATTATCATATTCTTAAAATAATTGTGGTTAAAATTGAGAAAACATTCATTGATGGTGAAATTTGTAAAAACAATCAGTTTTTGCATCGATGCATAGGTAAATTTTATATTTTACACATGAATATGTTGGCTTCCTTTTACATAGTTCCATCTTGCTTCGTTGTGCACTTTGGGATGTTTGACGTGAGGAAAGGGGTCACTTTGTCATATCTGGTGTCCTTGTGTACATAATTTCCTCTTACTGGCAATTGTCTTATTTGTTTGTCTTCCAGCACATCACATTCTTCAGAGTCTGGAATCAAATGCGGTTCACCAGATTGTCGAGTCACTGACTGAATGAGTCCGCTTACTACAGACAGTTTAATTTTCCAAATTGTGTGTCGCAATTTGGAAACAAGCTTCTGTTTAAAAGTCACGCACTCACAGCAGCTACATCAATTAAATGGAATATAATTAAATCTTTTATAACATTTCTTGGTTTTGAGGTGAGTTCTGTATAATGCCAGCAACATGTCACATTTATCTACTCCTCCGATATTTTGGTTACAAGCTTCAATCAGAGCTGCTTGGTCAATTCCAATGTATTATTTTGTTTTTCTGTCGTATTGCTTTATTTTCCTCTTCGGGTCAACACTGTGTATATTTGAAGCAACAGTAACCGGTTTACTGTCAAACCATTGACATACTAAGATATTGTGCTCCTTGTCTACCATATAGTCGAACTTCTTCCAGCAATTTTCATATCTTTCTTTGGTTTTAGAGGACAGTGTTCTATTCGACATTTACGTAAGGTGCAGGTTGCAAATAGACCTATATTTTTCAAAAATGCTAAGAGCTTCGGTGAATCAAAGAAATTATCGAAAAAAATATAAGTTCCAGTTGGTACTGCTCGTTCAATTCGTCCTAATTTCAGGAGGCATATTAGATACCACAGCCTCCTTGTTGTCACCATAAAATTCAAATTCATGAAGAAATCCAGATTGTCCAGCTCTTGTCCGCATTTTATATCTCCACTTGCATGATTTTTTTTACCGTATACACTTTTAGAGAATGCTTACCTTGAAAGGTAACATTTGTTCATCCACTGATTGACAAATCTCTTGTTCGGCTACGTCATTGAAATTTTGGTTCAAGTGATAGGTCAAATTTTTTGCAAACGGTCAAAGTCAACATCTTTTGGGGATTTCTCTAAAGAAGAGTCATTTTAATGAAGAACAGATAATATATCTTCCCAACGATTTACAGGCATGGCATCTGCTACTAAATGCTGTCGATTTTCTGGACACAACATTTAGTTGACCGACTTTTAAAGCGTAAATGCACAACAGGCATGAAAAGACTAATGCCTAAAAATACTTCCATTTTATTAACTGTAATTTATGTCATTTTTGTGCGATTTGATAATCTATATCTATTAGACTCAAATGTCATAATTTACAAAGTTCGTTATCAAACATTGTCTTGAACATCTGAAGTGGTGTTTTAGCAAGTAAAACCTTATTTTTCGGCTTCAGCATATTTGATGGATGAGCTTGCGGGGCAAGTGTTTTCTTTACCCATTCCCATTTCTAAACACGTCAAAATTATGTTTTAAAATTTTCCCTGTTCACACTCTTGACGTCCACTTCAGTTGACAGAGTAAAATGTCCTAATGTTGATGCTGTGCATGGCGTCCACTATAGTGGATATTATGTAAAACCTTTCATAAAATAAACAAAAAAATATTTTCATACTTGTTTTTCAATTGTCTATTAGGCCAAGACATATAAAAGCAATAATTAATGAACAAAGTATCATTTAAATAATATTATTATAGGTTTAGAAACATTTTAGTTCATGCTGAACAACTTACTGGCATTCTGATGAGACATACATATTACTTCTATCTCTAGAAGTAAGTTAACCGTCTTGTGGCACCATCTCGATTTTTTCCCTGAAAGCATGAATGTCAAGAAGCAGCATAAGCTTTAAATAGGAACTGTGAATGATATAGGTTGGATAAGAAAAAATTGGCAATTTTGTCCACTGTAGTGGACAGTATGCAACAAAGGGTTAAGACGATTAGACAGATAGACAAGTCAAATGCATAAGCACTTTTCAACTTTGCTGGAAAGTGTTAATAAAACAAAATACATCGAAATTTCAAATACAATTGGGAACTATGGCTATCATTTCAGTCTTGATTACCGTATTAATATCAGAATAGTGTCTTTTTAATTTCTATGCAGTTCTCTATAACTGTATGTAGTATGTTTTGTCATATGGAAACGTCTGAATATTGAAATTGCATAATTTTTCATTTTCACACTTTCGGATTTTGTCACTTGAATTGAGATACTTGGCAGAGATTAATTCAGAAAATAGTGTATTTTATTGATTATTTCACAAACTTTCCAATATAGATGAAAACTGTTTATGAATTTTGTTTGTCTGATCGTCTGTGTGTCCGTACTATAACTGGTGTAAATATATTCGGATTTCCATGAAATCGATATATGCTAATGAGGTTTATTATAGCATGATCGGTATTGAAAATGAAGCATTAGAATTATAGTTCGTGGGGTACTCAAAAGAATACCGTCATATTATGATCTATGGTGAAAAATCGTTTGCAATGTAGTTTTACGGCGTTACGGTATTCCAAACATAGTGAAACTGATATACCTCTCTGAGATGTATTACAAGATACTTACTATATAATAGGATGTGTACAGTATATATCGTACATTTCCAGGGGCGCAGAAAAGAATTCGGTTTCAGTATTGTCTTTGAGCAATATTTGCAGGAATTACGTTTTCAGTTGTGGTTGTATTTTAAAATTTGAATAATTTTTTACATATCAGTTGGTATGTATAAATTCTAACGATCATATACAAGACTGCACAAAATAATTCAGATACATTTTCGTTTATTGCCGGAAAGTACTAAACGGGAATTTTGAACAGTGTTATGCGTTTCCTAATTGAACTAAATTTAACCATACTATGTAGCATACCAACCTGATGATTATATACAGGGCTGCACTAATATATTCTGATACTTTTCTGAATGCAGTTGGTAATTGTTGAAATTCGGTTTTCCAAATTGTTTATTCATTTATCTTTCATATCATTAAACGGGTCAAGTTTTAATACAATATTCTGAATGTGTTGAAAAATGCTTCAAAATCATGTTTCACGCATAATTTTTCTTTCGTGTATCAGTCCTCTTTCAATTCGAAAAAGGTTAAAATCTGAAGTAGCTTTTATTAAATCCACGAGTACTACAAACTTTAATTTATGTTTTCCTAAAAAAGCATTCCGATAATTTTTATCTTCCCCAAAATGCAGGTATTTTTAAATTCAAAAACGTATTTTTAATTACAAAATTTATTTATAAAAACTTATTCAAAAACCGTATAAATTGAGACTCACATTAATTTGTAAAATAATGAATCAGTGTCGTCAAAAACGCAACTATTCGAGTTAACCGTTCATTTCTGTCTTTAGTTCATGAGATATACTGAACATTTACCTTTCGACGGTTCTAAGATGTTTTCTGTTATCGTTTTAATCCATAAGAAACGAAAGTGTCCGAAGAAACTGGTACAGTTGTGTACATTTTTCTTTTATATAGATTATTTTGTATTTAGATATTTCATACAATTTTTATGGTTACTAATGTAACGAACCTGTTACTATCTTTCTCGTAAAATTTTATTTTGCTAAATTTAGAGATAAACCAATAACACTTTTTCTTCAACAAATCTATGAGGATTTCAGAAATAAAATTATTAATTGTATATTTTATCTGACTGATTTGATATAGAGAACTCAAATTAAAGTGTCGAAAATGGGTGTTAAATTAAAAATAAATAAAAGTTAGGATAACCTTTTATCTAAATTCAAATCCTTATAATAAAATAAACCACGCATAATTAATTATAATGAACCTTATACGAATCAAAAGGTAGCTTTCTTTTCGTGCATTTCTTAGAACTGAATTTATGACCATATTTAGAAATTTTATTTTATTTTTTTATTTTTCATGACATAATGTATAATAATTTTAATAATATTATGTTGAAATTATTTGAAAATATTAAAGTTGTGCTTAGACTAGTACAATTGAGTATTATTTGCGTAAAATTACCAGCACATTATGCTGTTAATTTTACGCAACTACTGTATTTTCCGTGTCAATATAGTCAGGAAACCAAAGAAAGATACAGCACATTCACTGTGATCAAGTTTGTTCTAGCAAATCTACAGTGGTTTTTTTTACAGTGTAATACTAGCTAAAGTACCCGGCGTTGCCCGGAATTTTAAGAATGTTTGTTTTAAAAAACGAATTTTAAAATTAAACATACTTTATAAAACGATAAATAAAAATTTTTATTATAACATTTTATTCCGTGTGCATTGTTTTTATTTCCATCATATCTAGCTCTTTTCTTTGGCGGCATTTTCTTATTTCAGTTTTATTCGTAACAGAAAAATAAAATTTCTCAACAATTAATAATTTTTTTTAATTCTAAACACAAATAAAAGCAATTAAATGCCTGACAATCGTTTCAAAACGATAATTAATGTTAACTGTATAATGTTAATTTCGAAATCTTACGTGCTATCTAATAACGAAATCTAACACAGAGCTGATCAGCTAACGTTCTTTCAAACGTAACTTCGCATACAAACAAAGCACATGTGTTTGCATTCTGAAAAAAAGATTGATTGATAATTTATGTAATTTTCATTCCCTTTTTTTATTTCATTTAATACGGACGACAAATTACCTACTCACTTAGCAAATATAATCTGTGATCTGGATTGAGACCGAGATTAAAACCTTTTGATGAAAATTTGATTCCGAGTATTTTGTTATTTAAATAATTTTTTCATGATTAAAGAAAAATGGCAAATACAAAAATTCTATGAATTTTATTTAAAAAAATCTAATCTTTAATTCAGTTCATCACTAAAAATGAGCTCTAGGAACCCGAACATTTATGGAAATTCTACACATATATATATACGCATACACGTATATACAAGGTGCAATATGTTATCTACCGCCGACGTTTAATTTCTCAACCATTGCTCCTTAACATGAAGTTCCAATTATAAAAACGTTTAGAATAAGGTAAATATTCATGTTGTGGCCTTATTTAAAGTAAAAAATCAATTTTATAAAAATTACGAAATCTAATTTTTTATACGGTCTCCCAGTCCCAATAGTAAAATTTAGTAAAAGTTTACACATATCATAACAGATATAACGCAAAAGTTTGTCATGTGTACTACAAAAATTGACACAATTTCTAAATTTCAAAGTTTGATATTTATGCTCATGATTTTGTTTTTCATTGGGGGATCAGTTAAAAGATGAATTAAAGTAATTTAAGATCGAAATCAGGGTGCAATGTCCTTTTAACGGCGAAACCACAGTTAGCCTGTATCGCCGAATCTGGGTATCGCAAAAGAGAGTTATATTATCTGAAAATTTGAGCTAACTTTTATAAGTCGAACAACATTCAAACGTCAGAGTAGGTAGAATCGAAAAAAGGAAAATAAAACGTACTCACTAAGGACTAGGTAAATGACAGCAGAATACAAACGACCAGCCGAGATGTAACGAGCATGAAAATTGGGATTATGCAAATAGTACCGCAGTGCCACGTGTTCGGGATAAAACACGAGCCATCTAGCAGTGGGCAACGTAATCAGCGCTGAGATCGTGATGGCAAGCTACGCATACACGCAATATGCCGAAATGATGCTTATTTATGGTGAATGTCAAATGAATGCCAGAGAGGCTGCGAGTGTTTATTCAGAACGTATCACTAAGGACCTACAACCATCGCATGAAACTATAACTGATGCATTGCACCATTTTAGAGTGACCGGCTCTCTTTCACCACGACCCAGAACAAGTAGATGGGAAAGGTATAATGTTCGAGTGACATCAGAGGAGGTGCTGGCATTCGCCCTTTTAATTCCACAACTGAGCACGGCTGAAATAAGCGAGGCATGTGGTCAGCATGTCTGGTGTTTGTTACATGCGCATGTTGCAGCATGTCTGGTGTTTGTTACATGCGCATGTTGCAGCATGTCTGGTGTTTGTTACTTGCACATGATTCGCATCAATACCATCCGACCCTGGTGCAAGTATTGATGCTGGGTGACCACGCAGATCGATTTGATTATTTTAACTTCATGCTCAACATCTTAGAGGAAAATCCGTCATTCCGTTGTGACATTCTGTGAACAAATGAGTCAATGTTTATAAGGGGTGGTATTCTAAACGTGCACAATGTGCATTACTGGTCTTTGGAAAGCCTCCACATTGCCCGCATTGTGTGACACGCGTGGTGCTGTATATGGGAAACTCAGATTGTTTGACCCATCTTCTACGATGGGACCTTAACGGGCGATCGTTACCTGCATCTGCTACTGTTACGTAATGACTAACTTTTTCTTTCATCCATGTATCCGTCACCTACATAATTATTTAACTGGTTATAATTGCATTGTTTCAATATCTGGCAACAGTTTTGTTTTGTTCTAGAGAAAAGTTTATAAAATAAAGTAATGTGAAATATATATGGCTCTTCTGTCATTGAATTTAAGTTAGAAATATATTCGCTTTAACAATAAGAAATGTTATTGAGGGCAGTTTTAATAGCTTATAGATATTTTAATACTTAACTTTTAGGGATTCATTTAGTTAAAAGATTTATTTACATTGGAATCCAACATATGGCGTCCGCTGACAGAACTGGAATCTGTAAGTAGAATTTTATTTGAACTGCTCAAGTGAGAATTATTATTATTTTTGAATAAAAAATTATTGTTGATGTTGAAAAATATGGATGCGTTGAAAGCAGCTAGACGACAACATCGTAGAATTTTCACTAAATCGTGCAACGAATTTGATGCAAGTGAAAATAATTTATCGACTGCTGAAAAAATTCTGAAATTAACAATGATAGAAGAGAAAGCGAAATTTATGACCGATGTAGAATATAAAATTAGAGAAATGTTGTATAGCGAAGAAGCTAACGAAGAAACAATAGACAAAGATATCGATGAATCGGAGGTTTACATCGATCGTTGGCGTGTATTACAACAAAAATTAAACGAACTTTTGGTTGTAAAAAATGAAGATTTGAAATCTGATATTTCGGTAATTAATAAGAATGTATTGCTTCATTATCCGAAGATACAGTTACCTACTTTTAATGGTGAAATTAAAAATTGGTTGCAATTCTGGGGTCAATTTCAAAAAATTGATCAAGATACTAGCCTAGATTTTCATGACAAATTTGCGTATTTATCACAAGCCATGGAAAAAGGCAGTGTGGCAGAAGAATTGATTAGAAGTTTTCCGCCTGGTGGTAATAGTTATGCCAAAGCTGTAAGTCAACTTAAATCTCGTTTTGGACGAGAAGAACTTTTGATAGAATATTATGTTAGAGATTTGTTAGGCCTTGTACTGCAGAAGCAAAATCCAGGAGAAGATAACCCTTTGCGACGATTATATGATTCATTAGAATCGAAACTGCGATCATTAGAAACTCTTGGAGTTATTAAAGACAAATATGCTGCTATGTTATATCCGCTTGTTGAATCGGCTCTTCCAGATGATATTCTTAGAGTATGGGAAAGGTACAGAACGTCTCACAGAAGATCGTCAAATAGATGTAATGATGTGGAATCTGAACTAGATAAAAATCATGATACAGATTTAAAGAATGGTGTTGTAATTGGCTCAAAAACTGATCTAGATAATTTATTAGAATTTCTGCAAGACGAAGTTGAAGCAGAAGAAAGAATTTCTTTGGCAAGTAAGAGTTTTGACAAAACTTTTCGATACAGAGCTGCACACAATGATCATGAATTCGAAGAATCTCAAATATCTACTGTATCAGATTTATTAAACATTGATATGAGAAAATATACTAGAAATAAGAATAATTTTAAACAAAGACTGTGTATTTTTTGTGACAAACGACATGCATCGAAAAAATGTTTCAAGGCAAAGTCAATGTCGTATGATGTTAAGAAAGACATAATGCGAAAGAAGGGAACTTGTTTTCTATGTTTAAAATTAAACCATCTAGCCCGAAATTGTAGAGCAAATGTAAAATGCGTAGTATGCAGAAAAAAACACGAAACTCTAGTATGTCCAAGAGTTCCTGAAAAGTTAATCAAACCTGAAGAAGCCCACGATGCCTTAAAAGCTCTGAATAATTATTACTTCAGGGGATCTTCTTTGAGTGTTGAACCTTCAAAAAGCAAGCTTCATCATGAGCCAGGATCACAAGGACGAGCTAGAGGAGGTTCAAGCAGGGGTCGTGGTGGTTATGGTGGACCCCGTAGTGGTGATGGGTATGCTAATGGCTACGGCCGAAGATATGACAGTCCACTTTTTGGAGGTCGAGATTTTTATGACCGTGGCTACAGTTCAATGTCGCCTCGCATGAGACCATACCCTTCCCCTTATCATCGTCCTAGTCCATCTATGGCGCCCATGAGAGATGAATATGCGGATCCCTATTCATCATCTTTGAGAGATCCATATTCACAAAGATCTGGCATGTCTCCTATTTCACGTGATTTGTATGAAAGAAGCAGCAAAGCAACATTTCTTTGACACAGTTAAGGTTGGTATTATCGCTACAATTCTAAGGTACCGAAAAGATTTAACTTGTAATTTCAAATTGTTGAGTTGTGCTTTCCCCACAACTCAAGGTGGGAGTATGTTACGTAATGACTAACTTTTTCTTTCATCCATGTATCCGTCACCTGTATAATTATTTAACTGGTTATAATTGCATTGTTTCAATATCTGGCAACAGTTAGTTTTGTTTTGTTCTAGAGAAAAGTTTATAAAATAAAGTAATGTGAAATATATATGGCTCTTCTGTCATTGAATTTAAGTTAGAAATATATTCACTTTAACAATAAGAAATGTTATTGAGGGCAGTTTTAATAGCTTATAGATATTTTAATACTTAACTTTTAGGGATTCATTTAGTTAAGAGATTTATTTACATTGGAATCCAACAGCTACAAAACACGATACGTGTCTGGTATAAAGAACTGCCTCTCCGACATTCATGTCGGGTGCGGTCTGAACATGATGGGACCCTCTCCGCATAAAATATCGAACGTCCGGGTGACCACCGAATTCGGCCAACACATCCTTGAATATGGTAGTCCGGTAGAGTTGCCACCGCGTTCGCCGGACTTGACTCCCATGGACTTCTACCTCTAGGGTTACATCAAGGCATAGGTCTATGTGACTGAGACCACTTCTCTGGTTTATATGAAGCAGCACATAATACTTGATTGTCGTACAGTTTGCACACTTGCTATGCTCTAACTTGTCCAGGACTCGGTACTGTCACACATTCAATTGTGCATTGCCACCAGTGGAGAACACTTTGAGATCTATCTCTAGTAGATTCTGGCGTTTGATGTATTCATTTTTTATAATAGACCGTTTTCTGACTTTATAATAACTTGATATTTATTTTTCTGTTTAATTTCAATATTTCATTTTTCACTTTGTATACCACCCCTAAAAGGCAGCTCAAATTTTTAGATTAAATAACCCTCTTTGTTGATACCCCGATTTGATGATACAGGCTAAATGTGGTTCCGCCGTAAAAAGAACATTTTACCCTAATTTTGATCTCGAATTACTTTAATTCATCTTTTACCTGATCCGTCAATAAAAGACAAAATCATGTGCAAAAATCTCAAATTTTGAAATTTAATAACTGCGTCAATTTTTGTGGTACAGATGTCAAACATTTTGTGTTATATCTGTTATGATAGAAGTAAACGTTTGCTAAACATAACTATAGGGACTGGGGGACCGTATAAAAAGCAAGATTTCGTAATTTTTATAAAATTGGTTTTTTACTTTAAATAAGGCAATAACATAAATATTTACCTCATTAGAAACGTTTTTGTAATCGAAACTATATATCTACGACCAACGGTTGAGAATTAAAGGTCGGCGATAGATAACATATTGCACCCTGTATATGGAATAGATTTAAAAATAGCGAAAACAAATTCAATGAACCTCAAAATGTTTGTTAAAATATGCCAATACATCCATAATCGGGTTTTTACCATGTTTCAATACGTTTTTTAAAACTCATATGACGTTATATATTCACTTGCTGACGTCCATTATATTTCCAATAGGACATAATATTCACTTATTTTTTTCATTCTTTAAACTTATTACATTTTCATTTTCCCAGTGGAAATCTTGCAATAGAAACGTTATAACGTAATATTAACAACAACAACAAAAAAAAGAATTCGTCAGACTATTGATTTATTTTCATTTTTCACGTGTAAATCTTGCAATAGAAAAGTAATTGTTGTGGTAAGAAATTTTACTGTGGATTTTTAATTGTTGGAAACTGCTACAACGAAAATTGTTTAAATTTGATAGGAAATTAATGTTAAATTGGTGTTTTTTTTAATTAAAAATTAACTATACCTTATTTCAATTCTGGATTACTTTAGTTGCTTCGGCCGTATTTTAATACACATATACGTAACATTTCACAATTCATGCTTCCAAACTGTGGATATGTATAGAATTACAGACAGGCAATATAGACAGTCATTTTTGTATATTAGATTTACGCCGCCGTCGAATATTAAATAGGATGAATGAAGTTGAAAACACAATATAGTGTAACCTTTTTAATCTAACATTCTATGGTTCTGCTCATTCTATATAATCCAACACAGGTCAAATCGCTCCTGTTCTCATTTTTTTGGGTGTTAGATGAAGTCGAATTCTAGTGGAAACTTCTATTGCATTAAATACATTTATAAAATTTAACGAAACCTACAAAAGTTGCAACTCTGCAGAACTTTTAATTTTTTGTTATAATCTGTAACAATTTTAAGAATAAATCCGAATCATGGAAGCAAAGAGACATGAGAAATTTTTTAAACTGTTACGCTCATGTTAATTGTTTATGTATGTAAAGTAACTTACAGTACAAACTACCCAATTAAAATTTAATTTTATACACTATGTTTTTCTATAAACTCAAAATTAGTTAAAATGATCAAATATAGTATAGTACTTTATTATACTATATTTATATAGTTTGCACAAGTTCATAATATACAATCGAGGAAAATAAAAGTAAACGCACCCTATTAGCTCTGTAACTAATTATAATAGAAGAAAGTTACTGGTATCAAACGATCGGAAATAAAGTCTACTTTTAAATGTTGTATATAAAATGTGCTTAAGGGGGCATCTAAAAATCTAAACTATACCAAACTTTGTTTTTTTCAATAGCAACATCAAATTTTGACAATATATTTTAAATCTTTTGTTAAAGCTAAACCTATAAAAAAAATTTCAAGTTATTTGGATGATAAGTTTTTGATTTAAAAATATTCAAAATTTAGAGCTTCTAACGTTAACTTACATTTTCCTATTTTTGATAATGTCTCCTTAAATTATAATCATAATGTGATAATTTTTTGTGGTTATAATAAAAATAAATGAAAATTCGAAAAAAAATATGAATTGCAACCTACAACTTTTTTGATAGATTTATATTTATTAAGTCCGGTTTTATGCAAATTCTCAATTTCAAGCTTTTTCTCCAAGTAGTGTTCGAATTATAATTTTTTTTTTTTAAAGTCAAAATGATGTTTTAAAGGACCGTCTAGGATGTGTAGAAAAGCATAATTGGAAAAAAATATATTTTACTCATTTTATTGAAACATTTGTGCTGGCAATATTCAAAACATATTGAGCGAGTGAAATGTTCATATTGTGCGTAAATAATGCATAAATATAAGTCACATAGTCATTCTGTAGCATTTTTACAATCAAGTACCGAATTTTAATTTGGATACAGCTCCTAAAATATGCACATTTTAAAATAATTAATTTCTGTGAAAGTAGTCCTACGAATTTCATGAAAATTTGTTTTTAGGCTAATTGAAGGGTGTAGAATTTATTTATGGTGTGAAATGTGGGTATTGCTATTGAAAAAAAAAGAAAGTTTGGGTTCGTTTTCATACGTAGACTTTCTTCTACAATAATTTGTTGCAGAGTTAATAGGGGGAGTTTTTTTTCCGACGACTGTACGTAAACTCATGAAATATATTGACGCTTAGTAATCCAGTAATATCTATAATTCGGCATTTCTGTAGTCTAAAACTTGCCGGGTAAGAGTTTCTACTGTAAAACTTTTTATCAAACTGGCGATAAGTGAATGTAATCTTGAATGAAATTTCGAAAATGATTTCATTTTTATACAAACTTAAACAACCCTCATTTAATATAAGCAACACTAAATCGTTCATAGTTTAATCTTAGTTTTTATTTTTAATTGTATATTGTATGTAAGCAGAAAATAGCATAAAATAGAAGACTAAAAATAACGAATAAGATCATTTTTATAAATATTATTTCGAAGTCAAAGAATTTTTGACCAGACCACAAAAGCGTTCGAAGCAAGAAATGAAATTTTAGAACTTCAGAAGTATACTAACACTATTACTGAATTTTTCAAACAGAAAGATAAGAAGAATTGTAAAAATGAAGAAGAATAAGATATCTTGAATTTTCCTTAGAAAAATATCTCGAGAGATGATAGTTGAGCTAATAGAAAATTCCTTACCTTCAAAAGCAGGATCAATAAGAGCATCCCCTGGAAAAATTCTTAGTACATTAGTCTGAAAGTTGATATTTTTCAGGTTATAAGAAGAAATGCGAACTTATATATACATTTAAAAATAGAGAGGTATTTATTTTTTGCTGAAAATATATCATTATTCCTTTAAAAAGATCTTAATAATAGGATTTGTTTGAAGTTCTCTACATTTAAAAATCAGGTTTCCAAATTGTAAAGGTATTTTTAGAAGACATGCTTTAAAATGATAACCGATACACTTCCAGGATGATTTTTTCCTGCTTTTCTTTTTAAAATTGTATTTATTCATAGGAAGAGAAAAGTGAAGTTTTAAATCTCATTTTTCTTATTTATAAGTAGTAGTCTTATAAAAGATAACGAATTTTAAATATATGTTGCACATAAAATAAAGATTCGTGTATATTTTTTTTAGTTTGCGTTGCATGTGCTTATACATATATTAAGTGAAATGTTTGGAATTTTAATTAACCGTGTAAAAACGTAATAAATGCTTTTATTATGGTTGATATTCATTTGAAATAAAGTATGGCTTTGAAGTATTCTAAGTTTCAAAAACAAAAGAGAAACATGGCTAGGTCTGTTGAAGTATTGAAAAATATAAAATTCTAAATTACAAGTTGCATTTGTGATTTAAATGGGGTTTAATTATATATGAAACGTTTATCTAAATGTTTAATGTTAATTTGCATTATAATATACAGTGTGTCCACGTATAACCTGACCGACCTTTATTTTCGCAACCGTTGGTCCTAGATGCATACTTGCAATTACAAAAATGGTTTAAATAAGGAAAAGAATTATTTGTAAAGCAATTTGGGTCAAGAAAAACATTTATTAAAAAATTACGAAATTTAAATTTTTATACGGTCTCCCGGTTCTATAAGTGATATTTACAAAAAAATTACTGTGACAGTAACAAGTAAGACAAAAAAAGTCCCATTCATCTAACGTTGAAACTGACCGAGTTATGAAACTTTGAAATGCATGACTTATACCACTTTTTTGCATATCAAAACAGATGATTTCGATCAAGCTTTCAGGGATCGTGTATAAAGTACTTAAACCTATTTCAAGGTATCTGCGCTTTGAAAGAAATCGTACAATTATTGCGATTGAGTTAAATTTTATTAATTAAGATTAGTTAAAATAATTGCATTTTAACATGTGTTTTATTTTGTAAGGATTTGAGGCTGTGATTTCTTTTAACTAAAATTACGTTATCTTCATAAGGTTTTATTTAACTTGCAATGATCGTCTTTCCAGTTTAAAATTTAACTTTAACTTACTTTCAAATGTTCGATCGAAGTTAAATTTTACATACTGACTTAAATCCAATGACAATGCAATATTATTATGATTTTCGACTCTTACCTTCTTATGCTTACTTATATTGGAGGATAACATAAAAAAATTCGGATAGATTACCGTCAAGAAGTTTAAGAAACTGTTTTAGATTAGATAACATAAACCTGCGATAGTTGTGTTTTTTAACTTTTATAATTACATTTTATGTATTTTTTAACGCTGAATCAAAAAATTACCTTCACTTTTAACCATCATGTCAAGATTTTTCGCAAATCGCAAATTTCAAGGTTAACAAATAGCAAAAAATCTGATACTATAAAATAGATGTAAGACTTTTTTATTCAGTTAAATTTTATTTAATTCAATAATTTATTAGATTTTTTAGTTTATACTGGGTTTCTTACAGCTAAACAGCTCAAGGGTCTGATGAGGTTGGGAGGGGAGGGTGGATCAATTTTAACTTTTAGCTTTTTAACTTTGAAATTTGCGATTTGAGGAAATTCCTGACGCGATGGTTTAAAATGAAGGTCATTTTCGGATTCAGTGCTAAAAAATACATAAGAAACAATTTTCAAAAGCTAAAAAACATGCCATAACCTAAATTTTAAAGACAGTGTAATCTAACAGCATTTAAAAATATGTATCATTTTGTAAAGAATTGAGGCTGTTCTTTTTCATCCTTTTATTTAACCAAAAATTTTTAATTTTTATCCTCTTATAATGTTCAGTACAAATTGTACATTTTGCAGTAATACGTCAAATTGATTAAAGATTTCAAATTTATATTGTAATGCTAATTTTACTCTCAACCCTTTCTTTAATATATCTGACGAAATTATATTTCTACGAAATTTGTGAATGACCCCTAATATGCAGCAAAAAATATACTCCAACTTTAAACAGCTATTACTCGGTCAATTTTAATCGTAGACTAACGGGGCTTTTTTGCCTTACTTGTCAATGTAACAGGATAAAATTACTAAATATAACTTATAGCACCGGGGGACCGTATAAAAATTTAGATTCTGTAATTCTTCACTAAATTGTTTTTTCGCTTCAAACTTTTTTTATCCCCTCCACCTAATTTTGACCATTTTTGTAATTGGAAGTATGCATCTAGGACCAACGGTTGCGAAAATAAAGGTCGGTCAGGTACGTGGACACACTGTATAAATAATAATTTTCTTCGATATGAAACGTTCTAATAGTAATTAGTGCTATGTTTTAATTATTTTTAACTAAAATACACAAAATTGTTCGATGAAAGATTTTTTACTTTTAAAACTGTTTATTTAGGTAAATTTATAAAAGCAAACACAAAACATCATAAATTAAAAGCAACACTAAGTGCTGCGCAGTTTATTTTTACTTTTCTTCTAATTTATTTGCAAACCAAAAAACACGTGAAGAAATAAAGATTTGAAAATAAAGAGTCAAATAAATATTATAAATATTTATTATTGAAGTTAAAATATTTTTAAGCAGACCACCACAAAAATATTTTCAGCAAGTAATGGAATTTTAAACTTCAGAACTACTGTGTTATTTTTTCTAAAATCATAAAAATAAACTTATTTTTATGGTATCTTAAAAACATCATCCTTTAATACGAGTGATATGGTGTATGTCGTATATGCTTATTTTTATTTTTTCCTAATTTATGTGTAAACAAAAACACATAGAAGGAACCAAACAAAAGAAAATAATGAATGAGATCAATGTTATAAATATTTAATAGCACTAAGTTAGAAATTTCTGAACCAGAACACAAAAGCGTGCTGAGCAAGAAATGAAATTTTGAAACTTCGGTACTACTAACACTATTACAGAATTTCTCACAAAGAAATGTTAGAAGAATTGCAAAAATGAAGAGGAATACGATATCTTGAATTTTTCGTAGAAAAATATCTCGAGAGATGATAGTTGAGCTAATAGAAAATTTCTTACCTTCAAAAGCAAGATAAAAAAAGAGCATACGCTGGAAACATTCTTAGTACATTAGTCTGAAAGTTTGATATTTTCCAGGTTATATGAACTTATATATATATATTTAAAAATAGAGAGCTCTTTATTTTTTGCTGAAAATATGTCATTATTCCTCAGAAAAGATCTTAATAATAGGATTTGTTTGAAGTTCTCCACATTTAAAAATCATTTTCCCAAATTGTAGGAGTATTTTTAGAAGACATGCTTTCAAATGATAACCGATATACTTCCAGAACTTTTTCTTTCCTTTTTTTTTAACATTATATTTATTCATATCAACTGAAAAGTGAAATTTCAAATCTCATTTTTTTAAAAACTTATAAGTACTAGTCTTGTAAAAGTAAACTAATTATATATATGTATATTTCACGTAAAATAAAGTTTCATGTACAATTTTTTACTTTGGGTTGTATGTGCTTATACATATATTAAGGGAAATGTTTGGAATTTTAATTACCCGTGTGAAAATATACTACATTTTTTAGTTGTGGCTGATCTTTGAAAATAAAGTATAGCTTTGAAAGATTGCATGTTTCGAAATCAAAAATTCTCGAGAAAAACATGGCTAGGTCTGTTTAAATATTGACACATATAAAACTCTAAATTAGAAGTTGCATTTGTAATTTAAATGAGCTTTAACCCCCTCGTGCATGATTTAGTTTTATCACCCTTCCCCTCTCTCTAACATTACTATGTATTAATTGTGTATTGAACAAGGAAAATATTAAAAAGGTCACATGTCATCTCTTAACCTAAATTTTGGAGAAACATAAAGCGTGTCAAATGCCTACATTGTAATCTGAACAACGTATAAAGTGAAATTTAAAGTGTTGCCAAATGGCAACACTATGCATTGTAGTTCTAATAAATATGAAACGTTTATCTAAATGTATAATGTTAATTTGCATTATAATAAGTAAACCATAATTTTCTTTGACATGGAAAGTTCTAACTAACAGTTATTAGTTCTATGTGTTTTAATTATTACTTAAATAAAATGCATAAATGTTTTACTTGAGAGATTTTTACTTTTAAAACTCTTTATTTATGTAAAATTAAAAAACCAAACACAAAACATCATGAATTAAAGAAAAGCTATGTATTGTACAGTTTATTATTACTTTTCTTCTCATTTATTCGTTAATTAAAAGCACGTGAAGAAATATAGAAATGAAAATAAAGAGTGAAATAAATATTTATTTATTGAAGTAAGCAGGTTTTTAAGCAGACCGCCACAGAGCCTTGTTCAACACGTGATGCGATTTTAAACTACTGAACTATTGAGTTATTTTTTAAATTAAAATCATAAAAACAAACTCATTTTTATGTAATCTTTAAAGTATCATCATTTAATACAAGAACAGTATAAATCGTAGATGATTATTTTTAGTTTTTCCTGAATTATGTGTAAACAAAAAGCACAGGAGGAACCCAACAAAAACAAATAACGAATGGGATCAATGTTATAAATATTTAATAACACTAAGTCAGAAATTTTTGAACCAGAACACAAAAGCGTGCTTTGCAAGAAATGAAATTTTGAAACTTTGGCGCTACTAACACTATTACAGAATACAAAGAAATGTTAGAAGAATTGCAAAAGCGAAGAAGAAAGAGATATCGCGAATTTTTCTTTGAAAAATATCACGAGAGATGATAGTTGAGCTAATAGAAAATTCCTTACCTTCAAAAGCAAGATCAATAGTAGCATCTCCTGGAAAAATTCATAGTACATTAGTCTGAAAGCTGATATTTTGCAGGTAAGAAAAAGTAATGCAAAGGTATATATATATATATTTATTTAAGAATAGGGTATACTCTACTTTCGCGCTGAAAATGCTTCGTTATATCTTAAAAAGTCTAATTAACAAAATTTGTTAGGAGTTTTCTACATTTAAAAATCAAGTTAAAACATTGCAAAGCTACATGTTTTTAAAATCTAAACCGTTGTCTTTTCAGGACATTTTTATTTTACTTTACTTTTGGAATCAACGCAAAATTTATGTGTATAATTCCATAGAGTCAAAATACTGTATTAAACACTAGTGTCGTGAAGGAAAATTTCCCCTTGTTATTAATAAACAATATAACATACTTATAGCTACTTAAAAGGTGACTCAAACTTAGTTTGAGTGACCTTTTAAGTAGCTATAAGTATGTTATATTGTGTATAAATCCGTTGTTCTTTTTGAATAGGTAAGATTCTTGTAAAATATAACGAATTGTAACGACTTAATGCACATAAAATGTAGTTTCTATTTATTATTTTACTTTAGGTTGCTTAATACGATATTTATCTAGGGTTTTTCGTAATGAAATTTGATTTTTTTTTTCACTGGTGTCTTAATTGTATTTTTAAGCAGTTAACTTCATTCTAAACAATAATATTAATATTTATTTTGACAGCTGACATTTTGTGATACATACGCACATATATATATATGTGTGTGTGTGTGTGCGCGCGCGCGTGTGTGTATGTATATACATATATAATATGAATTTGAAATCAATAACTTTAAAGTACGCATAGAAAAACTGATCGAATCTTTAAGATGGCGTGTAAAATATTTTACATATTGTTTATAGTAAGAAAAAATAGACACATCTTACCACTAAATATACCAACAATTGATCATTTGACCGGTAACATTGAAGATTTCGATTTGAACCTGAAATTTTTTCGTAAAATAAATAAGAATAAATTGCAAAGAAATAAGATAAAAAAAAAGTTAAATAGTTTTAAATAACATATCTGCTGTAAAATATTTTTATAAAACTTGAGTAAAATGCCCCCTAGGTTTAGTGTTAATAAATAAAATTTAAGCGAAATATTAGATATTTAACTGAAATGTTAAGAATAGTAAACATTAATAGAATGTACATAGAACATAAATAGAATGTACAAATCATATGATGATGGGAAATGAAAAACAAGGTGACGAGTAATGTTTAATCACCAGTCGCCAGGAATATCCACGTGTTGCACAAAATGCATTATTTCATGTAACAGCGACAAATATTTCATACATTAATAGTGCATTATTTCAATGCACAAGCGGAATAGCCAAACTAGTATATCACTGCCGATATAATACATTGAATTAAATGAAAAATGATGATTCAAGAATAAAATAGAATTGGAAAATCTTATAAAAACTTATGGAATTAGAAATAAAAATCCTATAACAATAGTAATAAAAGGATTTAACCTTTCATACATAATCTGATTAGTATTATTAGATGACTCCAACGATTATACTATTATCCCTCTCTCTGTAAATGTGCATAAATATGTGCACAATGTATATATACACAGTTCTGTATACTATAGAGGGTCTACCCGTAAAGTAATGAGACTGGGTCTGGTAAAAATAATTTACCGATCAGATCTTTACATATTGTTAAAATTCTTCAAAATAGCCTCCTTGGGCGTCGATACACCGCTGCCAATGCGATCCCTACGCTGAAAAGCATCCCTGGAAGTCAACTGCAGTAACAGACTCTATGGCTGCTCATTGGATGGCGGAAATATCTTCGGAACGGTAACCTTTCAGGCTTCTCTTGAACTTTGGGAACAGGAAAACGCCTGCCGAGTTCAAATCTTGACTTTAAGGTATCTGCGGCAAGGTTGCAACGCTTATTAGGTCAGGAATGCGGTCACAACGACGACAATGTGGGCAGGAGCGTTGTCTTGGTGGAGCTTCCAGCGATCGGCAATCTCCGGTCGTTTTCGATTGACGGTTCTGTGCAGGCGCGCAAGGTCTTCTTTGTAGAAAAAGACGATCAGGGTGCTGGAGATTTTTTTACTTTGGTCACATTTTCCATCCAAACCACTCGTTGAAAGACGTCCGGATCGCTCCATGTTTTCAACAATCCCCCGCTCGTTCTTGAACTCACTGTACCACCGGAAAACCTGGACCCTTGGCAGTACGTCGTCTTTGTAAGCCACCTCAGTCAAGGCAAACGTCTCGGAAGCAGTTTTGCACAGGTTAAAGCAAAATTTAATCGCGTAGCGCTGCTCCAGCGAACGCTCATTTTTGACGTTTTCTTTCCGTGACAAAAACTCAAAAACAGCTTTTGCGCCACGCGTGATCCTCACCGCATCAGAGTTTGGATGCGGCTGCCGACCGGTGCGTTACTTAGCTTAAACCCTCACCACAAATCGCGCCGTCAGAGAGCATGCTGCTGGTGATTGGAGCATCTCACGGTTCCCAGTCTCATTACTTAATGGTCCAACCCTGTATGTATAAATATGTATATATTAATGTTATATAAAAATTTTAGTCGCGATATTCCTTAAATTATATTTATTTTTCGTCATAATCAATATTTCCCTTCTTTAATAATATCTATCATTTATTCCTATTTAAATTGCTCGTAACGTAAAACGTGTATATCAATAATGTATTACTCCTAAACCTTAATTTAAAGCTTTAGATTCCTTCCTAAATTTTATAAGCTACCCTGTCTATGAGTATGAGTAAAGTTAATTTTTATGTTTGAATGGTTTCAAAAGCAATTTTCTTTTCTTTCCTAATTTTCATTCTAGTAAACATCTTTCCCGCTCACTTTTCACCCTAAAAAGCATCCGATCTTAAAAGTGGAATTCTTTTTATTTTAAGCCTCGTCCTCTCTCTCGATTGGTTCGTCTGAGAGCAGCCACCTTTTTCATTCGTTCGTTTCGCGTGTTACGTAATCAATGTATCTTTACGCCGACTTAACAGAACCGAGCTGCACGACTTCGGAACACAGATTTCAGAGATTCACACAGCACTTTGCCTTAAAATGATAAAATCGTCTTAAAATGATATAATAACTATCTGGTGTTTTCTGACTTCGTAGAATAAGAGGATTGCGTAACCAACATCTTTTGAATGTCAGCGTGCTGCATCGCGCGCATTAAGGCGGTTTTGCCAACTTTAATGCGTGGAAATTGCGAGATGTGCTATTATCAGTAAAGAATTGTTCACTTTTAATGATGACATCATATTCTTTTGGAGAAATGTTCACTGTGATCCTTGCCTACCACTTTGCTAACTTCATTGCATAACTGTTCTTCTGGTCGCTATAACAGGGTCTTCGACTGCAACTAATCTTCGACTGTATTATTTTCTACAGATGACACCATCCCAATGGCGGATTATTTATTCGGTCATGTACCAATCTATACAAAACTTGCCAAATCAAGACATATGTATAAATATGTATTCATATAAATATATCTATACACACACGCATATATAAATATAATTAATAATACAGTACATATACCGGGTGTCCCAAAAAGGACTGACTGATTTTAAAATTCAATAACTTGCAAACGGTGACAGATATTAAAAGAATTCTTGCAGGAGGGTTATGCATAAAGCGAAAAGTTTTATTACAGTGATTTTCGATTTTAGTTCGAATTACAAACAATAGATGGTGCTGTAAGCAATAGTCGCTAAATACAGGCTCGATTTTTGGTCCTTTCTGTTGTTCCATGCAGAAAAAGGAGATGGAAATGTATTATCCGGGCCACGAAGTACCAAAAATCGAGCCTGAATTCAGCGTCTATTGATCGCAGCGCCATCTATTGTTTGTAATTCGAACTAAAATAAAAAATCACTGTAAAAAAACTTTTGACTTTATGCATAACCCTCCTGCAAGAATTTTTTTTATATCTGTCACCGTTTGGAAGTTATTGAATTTTAAAATCAGTCAGTCCTTTTTGGGACACCCGGTATATTAACAATATATATACACATTCTAGTCACATTAATGTGACCACCTGTCAAAAGCCAGAATAACGACCTTTCGGGCGGACCGCTGCGAGACGTGCAGGAAGAGAGTCATTTAAGTTCTTGACAGTGTTCACTGTGATGTTGAGACATGCCGACTCCAGTGCTGTGGGGTGCTGCACTAGATTACGCGGTTGAGTACTCATGGCTTGAACAACCCGATTGAGGTGGTCCCACAGATTCTCGATTGGGTATAAGTTCCGCAAGTTTGCCGGCCAGGGGAGTATAGCAAACACATCCTGGTGCTCTTTGAACCACGCACGTGCACTGCGAGCTGTATGACATCTCGCATTGTCCTGCTGGTAGATGCTATCCTTCTGAGGAAAAACAATTTGCATGTAGGGGTGGACTTAGTCCGCAAGGACAGATATGTAGTTGTGTTGATCCATCGTGCCTTCCACAATGATGAGTGCACCCAGAGGATACCACGAAAACATTCCCCAGACCATAATGCTCTCTCATCCAGCTTGAACCCTTCCGACAATTGTTGAAGGGTGTTTGCTTTCAGGCGTTTCACATCGTATACGCCAACGTTCATCGGTCCGATGAAACATAAAACGTGATTCATCTGAACAAACCACATGTCGCCAATCAGCGGACGTCCAGTTTCGGTACTGGCGTGGAAATCTCAGTTTTCGTTGCCCGTGAACAGCAGTCAGCATAGATACATTAATCAGGCATCTTCTGCGGAGGGACATACGGAGCAACGTTCGCTGAACCGTTGAGGAGACACTATTTGCAGCCTTTTAATTCATCTGGGTAGTCAGTTGCTCAACGGTTGCACGCCTATTCCTCGAACTCATCTCCGCAGCCGTCGTTCACCTATGTCATCTATGGCCTGTGGTTCCCCACATTTGCCAAGTCGCTGATTTTCGATAGTGTCTCTTTGCCATGTACGACAAAGAGACACTAAAATTAGCCATTTCGGAAATGCTTCTACCCTTGCCCCGAAAGCCAATGATCATGCATTTTTGGACGTCGGATAAATCGCTCCGTCTCTGCATTACACCAACGATTGCAATGTTTTCCGATTCCCTCGGACACCTTTTATATAAGCTTCATTGCAATGTGCTGACACCTGTCTTCTCTGATTGGTTATTTCATGTTGACGTCGACAGTAGATGGTAGTCACATTAATATGTGACTGTGTATGTGTGTATAATTAAAATAAATTCATTTGTGCGAGAATAAATGGAAAAATGTATAAAAATTAAACAATGCCGAGTAAACATATGCAGATTTCAAATTAATATTACAGCAATAATGGTTTTAAATTAACAAGCTGAGTACAAATTGAAAATTTAATCTAGAAATATATACTAATATAGACTGCATTGAAATCATCATATCTAAATAAAAAAAAGAAGATATGAAACTCATATCTATTATCATAAATTATCCCAAAATCAAAGTTGGAAAAATGGAAAAAATTGCTAAAATAAGATGCAAGATTTGGGCGATCGTATGTTCATATGTATTCAAAATATAAAATAGAGTTTTTGGGATTTTATTTAGTAAAAATGGAAAAAAGCAGTTTAAGAAAGATTAATAATTGAAGTACACGGAAAAATATATTAGAAATTTTCGTTTTTAAAAATCCTATTTAAATGTACAACACGTTAAGGAAAACCAGTTAAATCTAATGTAGATAAAATAAAATTTAGTCATTCCATCAACATGATTGAAAATGTATTAGACCAAAATAATAATTATTTAATTAACTAAAATATTAATGTAATTAAAAAGTTATATTAAAAATATCTCATAAGAAACTAATTTTTTTTCAAACAATCCGATCTAATTAAATAACAATATGCTGAATCTTTGTAACTCAAATTTTCAATACTTCGAAATATATTTCATTCTGCGCACAGGAAAAAGAAAAAAAAAAGAGTTTTACTTCACAGGAATCATTTTTTTTTTCTCTTTTTTGAACTGCTGAAATATCAAATTTTAATTCTGTATGTAAATTGATTTGAATTTAAAAAAAATAATCATTAAAATTGTTTAGATTATAAACTACTTTAAAACACAAAAATTCTATGTTACGATTTCAAAAGCTGTGGAAGATTATCAGATGGAAGTGATGAGGAAAGCAAATAATATGAATAAAAAACCTTGCTTTTGAGCCTAGTTATTTACATATACTGGAAAATTATTAATAAATCATGCGACAATAAAATACTTTAACAATTTTAACAATCGAAACATTTGTACGTATATCAAATTTAATGATTTCAAACATACCTTACCGGAAAAGGAACTGCTATATCTGAACAACACTTCATGTTAAGTTATACAAAACCTTACAGAATGAAATTTTAGATTGTCTCAAACACCGTTTGTACTGCGTTATGCAACGTACTTTCGGCGACACATATCACCTACCGTGATAATTTACGTTAATTTTAATTATTATTATGAAATTAAATAAAATATATCTGTAACATAAAGTGCTTATAAAGGCTTTTTTACATCTCTTTTATTTTAAACATTTACTCTTACAAAGTAACTGCTATACCTAAACGAGATCTTCATTTAATGCAAGCAACGTAAAAACATGAAAGTCAATAAAAGTATGGATATGTATCGCCTTCTCCTCTACCTCTTAAAGCAGTTTTGATGATATGTTTGTCAATTTTAACCGCACCGAAACTACCGGGATGCATTTTTAAATAAAGTTCGTGAATTTAAATGAAATAACCTGAAATACAAGGTGTTTCAAAATAAGTTTTCGCATTTATACCACTATTGTACACCGGAGCAGCGCATGAAATTATGTTTCAGTAAAAAAATTACTGTATATCTGGCAATATTGCACTTATATGTCTTTCTGGTTAATAAAATATTTATATTTTATTTTTGAAATAATAACATGAACTATTTTACTTTTTAGCTCACAGGCTATCAAAGCTTGAGAGCTAATATCCTCGCAGGTTCTGTATGTACGGACGTAACGCGATAACTCTTGATAGAAATATCCGATTTGCTTCAAAAAAGTTTTCTAGGTTCATTCTGATAAGGCGCTTCCCTGATTAGTTTTGGGGGTTCATTGGTTAAGTATAAAGAGAGAACGGGGTGTATCCCCCCCCCCCCCTTAATTTAGATAAATGAGTTTTTCAGGCAGAATTTTCCGATTTGCATCAAATTTTGTAAATAGGTTCATTCTGATAATGTGCTTCTCCTATTACCTTTGGGGGTTTATTGGTTAGGTATAAAGGGGGGACGGGGGCCACCCCCCTTAATTTAGATAATTTGTTTTTTCAGGCAGAATTTTCCGATTTGCATCAATTTTTGTAAATAGGTTCATTCTGATAAGGTTGTTCCCTGATTACCTATGGGAGTTCATTTGTTAAGTATAAAGGGGGGCTCGGGGGCATAATCCTACCTAATTTATTTAAATGGGTTTTTTCGGCAGAATTATCCGATTTGACTCAAATTTTTGAAATAGATTCATTTTGATAAGGTACTTTTACTAGTTTTGGTATTCATTGGTTAAGTATAAAGGGGTAATGGCGTCTAATCACCCCCTTAAATTTGATAAATGGGTTTTTCTTTCTGATTTGCTTGAAATTTAATATACCGGTTTATTCTGCAAGGCGCTTGCTTCCCTGATAAGATTTGGGGGCTCATTTGTTAAGTATAAAGATGGGAAACAGCGGGCTGGGGGCTAATACCCTTTAATTTATTTTTCGAGGGCATTGTTCTTTAAAATAAGAGTATAGTATACAATTAGTCTGAATAGCCTGTGAGCTAAATACCATCAGTTTAACTGGGCACTTTTCAATTTATTAACGTTTGTATTCATAATGCACAATTATATAATCCTTTTCTTAATGCGATTAAAATTTTGAAACAGATGTTTAATTTTACCTTAGTACATGAACTCTTTATGCTCTGGCGGTAATTTTAAGTACCATTAAAAAAATTAAATATAAAATTTATTTAAGCCACTCATTAATAAAAATAGATTTTATATTTTCCCAAAAATGCTTTACTCGATCGGATTTAGAGAACACAACAAGCCAAACGAAGTTTAATATTTCTTAAAGTAGTTATTTTCTCAATCATTTACACAATTATAGCATTTATCTTATTAGAAAATGCTATGCGAAAAATATCAACTACAAAATCCTTTCCATTTGCTGATAGGATTACAGTACATTTATTTTCATTATTTTATTAAGAAGGATATTTTAATATATATATTTTTAATTATTCTAATTATTCTTGAAAAGAGTTATACATGAAAAACATCTAAAATTCATACTATTATCTATTCAAACATGAAAGAAAATCATTATTAAGGTGGGTGAAAATTTCCCCTAGTAGGTACATAGGTATAGTCATTTTACTTTTTAACCTTTGTGTACAATTACAATTATACAGGGTGATCTAAAAATAACTGGCCCAATTTTAAATGCTGGTAGAGGGAACCTAAACAAACATTTTTCATCTTAAAATGTATGCTCGAAACTGGCGCGGTTAAGCACTGGTGGTGAAGAAAAACGTGAAAGGTGCAATGAAAGATAGCATATAAGCACCAATAGATGGCGCTTATGTGCTTCATTTCCGGGCACACATTCTGTGATAAAAAATGCTTATTTTTGTCCCCTCAAGCATCCTTTAAATTTGGCCAGTTTTTTTTTTTCCTATCACTCTGTACAATCCATTTCTTATTAAGATAAAAATTTTGCAAGAGAAGTTTCATTTTCATTAAGTACGAGGGGATATCAATAAGTTTTTGCCCTCACATAGAAATAGTTGAATAAAATTTTTGAAATTGCTACATTGTATGAATCCTTTTCTATATAGTCACCGTGCACAGTAACACATTTCTGCAAACTGCATTTTAGAAAGAGGAGGGGAGTATGTGATCCAGGAGGCGCGATAGTAGACTCAAAGGGGGTCATTTTTCTAACTTTTTCCGATTGCCACATATGACATATTGTTGGAAAGGCCTGTAACCACTTATTTATGTTCTGCACATCCTGAGCCCCTCCCCTGATTTTCCCTCCGGGGGGAACTTTTCTCAATTTTTTAGATAGCATTCATGTCCCGCGGATGCAAATTTGGGGGGAGGGGCTTGGGGGTTGTATAACATGAATAAGTGGTCACAGGCTTTTCCAACAATATGTCACATGTGAGGGTCGGTAAAAGTTAGAAAAATGACTCCCTTTGGGTCTACTATCGCGCCTCCTAGAATACATCCTCTCCTCTCTTTTTGAAAAATCTTTTGAAGAAATGTGTTACTGTGCACGGTGACTATATAGAAAAGGATTAATACAATGAAGCAATTTCATAAATTTTACTCAATTATTTCTATGTGAGGGCAAAAACTTTTTGATGCCCCCTCGTATATAAACCTTATAATTTTCTCAGTTATCTGTTCTTTGATTTCTAATTTGGGGCCTAAAGAGTTAAAGAAGTGTGATATGAAACATACTTTCTATTTATACTCTTTTCAATTTACTTTCCGAAAATAATTTAATTTTGATACATCCCTAATAATAAATTTAATTCTGGTACATTTACAGTTTCCTATATAATTATGCAACCCCAAATTAATTTTTTTTATACTGCACGAGCCAAACTGTCTCAGTAACTCTTATATGTTATCCCTCTAGTTTGTCAGACATCCATTACCGGCGTATTCATTCAACCAGTCTTAGATTTAACACACTTCTTCATTTAAAAGAGCCTCTATATATCTTTGTGAATCTGCACGGTGGGCCATGTGGTTTCATGGTTCAAGTCGTGTATTTCTGTGCCTTTCTGTCGTAAAACAACGCTCCATTATGCTCTTGTCGAATAAAATACGAGTGTTCTGAATGAACAGGTCCTGCTATAAATAGTCTATCCAATGCTTCGAGAAGAGTATAGGCTCTTTTTACAGTTGTTTTATCGAGTAGTGCGGCTGTAAATTACTGAATGTGGTAAATGGATTGCTTTGTTACTTTGACACTTTTATATCGAATTACCAGGGTTAATTTTATATGTAACGTAAGGAAGAGGGTTCTTTATCGAAATAGGCAAGTGTTAGGCATAATTTTTTTGGCTTTCTTTTGTTTAGCTATCACAACTGTCATTCGTATGCCATGCATGCATATTTTATTGATAGTAATCTGTTTCGTTGTGCAAAATTTATTATTATAAAAGTCTGTTTTAAATAATAAGTGCTGTCAAATTAGAACAGGTTAAGACAGCGACTTCATTTGAATTTGTATATTTTGGGGGTAAGGATTGTTTTACAGCGCATTTACAAATACACTGTATAAAGTGTGGATTTGAATTGGAGTGTTTGAAAGATAAAGCTTAAGGTCATGTCTTTTTTTTCCATTTTTTAAAATTTTGATTTAAAATAATACCGTTATTAAATCTTCGACTTTTGACTATGCGAGAGGACATTTGTTAATAAACAACTTCACTTTATTCGTCGAATATTCGAAAATTAGATGCATCAATGGGAATTTGCTTAACTGCACGAAATAACGTGAAACAAGGAAAAAAATTGAAAGTTATCTCAAGCTTCAAAATGTACATTGTACATCCACACTTCGCTCGCCACAATCAAAATTGTATGGTACAGTACTCAATTTTTTTTTTTTTTTTTTTTTTTTTATGTTAAATAATAGATGATATCATTTGGGTTTCTAAACATTTCCGTATTTCAAGGCTTGTAAATCATAGATCATTCGATATTTCAGATTATTTCAAAGCATTTAAAAAAAAAATCTGCTTAATCCTTTGCATCACTACGTTGCATATCTGCAACATACCCAAAAATCAATGTTACTAATGCAGTGGGCTTTAAAAGGCGATTTTATTTATTGCTGTTTTCTTCCAACACAACAGTTAATATAAATTGTTCATAGACGACGATACTGAGTTAATTTTTCATGCCAAATTTTTATTTATCATTTTAGTAGTTTTGCAGCCTTATTGCTAAAATGAACTTTAGAAACTTTGTAAAATTAAAAAAACTGGAGACGTCTGAAAATAGCATTTTTTCAAAGGTTTCATTACAATTTTGTTTTGGATAATTGATAATATTTATGTGAGTATGTATTTTTTTGTTTATTGTATCTGTGTAAAAAGTATATTTTAGTCAATATTTGTTTATGTTCTTTATTTTATTTTATTTTATTTATTTATTTTTTACATACTTGAAATGGTTTATTCTAACATCTGGGTAAATATTCTCTTCTGAGGTGCTGAATCTCAAAAGTTTAAGACCTATTGCATTATTTAATCGATTTTCATTTAAACCCTGTCACATAGTTTGGATGATTAAGCAGCACATACTCATAAATAAATATATGCCCACATACCGTATGCATGCACATAAATGTTACACATACTGTATTTAACGAATCTTACACATTTAGAAATTTGTGTAAATATAGTAACAGATTTTATTTTCAGATAGAACTGTTTGTTTAACACACATAATAACGTACAATTGTAAAATACTAATAAAATGTACATTTATCGTAAGTTCGAACTCAATTTCCTATTCTACTTTGATCAAAATGACCTACCAAAATGACAACGTTCTGCATCCAATAATTTCCCACTATTCTTACTACACAAGATCAATCGAACTCTCGACTGAATAATGGAAAGATAGTATTATTCACACTATTGAATTTCACTATGGTTAAAACACCATGTTTAAATTAGTAAAGCACATGAGTTAAAAGATGGCATTCAAGATGAAAATTCAACGAGCTGTTGACGAGAAATGGCAAAGCTGTTCAGAGATTGTTTAAAAAGCAGTAGTGTTAAAAGACCATGATTTATCTATAAAAGTGGTCCTTGCAACATTCATGAAAATTTAGAAGTACGTTACCAGAACATTTACTAACTAAATTTATTTAAATAGAAATAGGGTTAAAGATACTAGGATTTATCTTTAAAAGTGGCCCTTGCGACATTCATGAAGCTTTTGACGTATATTACAAGAACAATTATTAATTTAAAAAACTGCTCAGAGAAATTTTTAAATAGCAATAGAGTTAAAGGACGAGGATTTACCTTAAAAAGTAATGAATGCGACATTCATGGAACATTTGAGGTACACTGTTAAAAATCTACAGCTTCTGTTGCATAGTCACTCCGCTGCTTTAATAGAATATCTTTATTCTGACCAATGAGAATGCTCCATAATATAGTCAATTAATCGTTTTCTGTAAAAGCGGTGGAGTGACTATGCAGCAAAAGCTACAGATTTCTAACAATGCATATTATAAGAACAATTATTATCTAACAAATCTGCTTATAATTTCTTTAAATGACAGTAGGGTTAAACGACTTCATGAAACTTTCAAGGTATATCATAGGAACAATGAATAGGATGTTGACAACAGCAATTATATAGATGATAAAAATTACATTTATTTATTATTATATAGTATTTCTTATTTTATTAACATTGTTATAAATTAAAAATAAAATTTCATAAAGTTATAATTAAAATAAATATGAAGTAACGTGGCAAATTCGTACTATAACTAGTTTTATGAATATTCAGATCTTGTTGCAATAGCTGTGACACTCTTATGCAAAAATGCCTGAATACAAAATTTATTACGATTATATATTAAATTCAGTAATATGGATACAATATGACTTCAACTTAAATATTCGTAATCTCCATGGCAACATAGAATAATTAACTATCAGGGAACATCATCGAATTAATTACGTATTATACGATTTAATAGAATAAAGGAACTTTTATTAATATCTTTTTATATTTTGATTCGGTTTTCATAAAATTTCAAATGGCTCGGCAAATTTCTGCAATGATTATATATATTAAATTTCAAACCATTCGGTTCGGTGTATTTGTGCTGTTATATAAGGACGGATGGACAGACAGACGACGACTATAAGTGCTACGTATTAATAAAATTAGGAACACACCTAAAAAAAGAAAGACGGATCATCATTTAGGAAAATATAATATAACTAGGGGGCTTTGCCCCCTGCAAGCTACACTCTCCAACCCCCGTTCAGACACCGCAGAATCTAAAATCACGCTGATTTGATAGGTTTTTAAAAGATTAGAGAAGATTTAATTATAATGAAGTAACCTATAGCGATTTCCCTGTAAATGGGTTTCCATTCAATTCCCTTTGATTGCGAAAATTTAAAGCCGAATCAATTGCTTTTAAGACATCCAATGGTTGTTTTTGTGTTTGATTAAAGAAGATCAGTTAAACATTTGAAAAGAAAGTAAAATAAAATGAATTAAGTAAACAGAGTCTTTGCCGACCGCTATTTTTTAACAGCGATAAAACGATTGATATAATACAATTTGCTGCTTTAACCCCTTCAAGGGCGGTGGTTCATTTTTGGACCACTTAATTTTAATTCTTAAATGCCACATTGGCACCAGAATATTGGAATGAAAATTTTTCTTTTATTAAGTAAGTGAACATACTATGCTTGCCTTACAGTATGTTGTCATTTCAGTGTACTTCTTTGTGTTCTTTTTATGAAGTTCTTCATAAGTTGTAGGTTACCTATAAACATTTCAGGCCGTGTTGGCATTCCTGTTTTAATGTTATTTGGTCTATATTTTAGTTGATGATCGTAACCTGTAAACCATCTGTGACCACTCCTGTAAACCATCATTTTTGTTATTTTGTTGCATGGCTACCTTAAACATGCGTTTTTTTTTTTTTTTTTTTTTTTTTTTTTTTTTTTTCTAACATAGCGAATTTCTATTTATTAGCATATTTGAATATGCCATTGCTTCACTTTAGTAAGTTCTAATGATGCCGTTGTTCGGGTCCGTTCGGGCTGTGGTAGAGCTTGATAGTGGTGCGTTCTTTTTTCCCGCCAGGACATTAATTCCATTAACCTCGTGGTTGGCGTCCTGGTTGGGTGTCCCAAGTAAGTGAACAAAAGCATTTTCGTATTTTGAAATTTGTTTGTAAATTCCGGTGCCATTCACTGATTTCAACATTTTACAAATAGAAGTACCTTGCCCCTGAAAGGGTTAAACGCATATTAATGTATTTATTATTTTAAAGTTTCCTTTCTCTTTTAATATTCATGTGTAAATACAATTTTCAAGACATAACTTTCAATATTTTCCTGCTTTTAACACGTACTCATTTAATAGTAAATTTAAAGTTTTTTTTCTGTTTTTAATAGCCATGTGTAAATAAATTTGTAATCGTTAGGAAATATTATCCTTTGCGCTGTTTTTAGAATTGAAAACAATTTCTAAAATAATAGCTTAAGTCAAGTGACTATCACTAACAGTTCCTTCGCTTTTCATAAGAATGGTTTCCATTTTGGTTAAAGAATCAAAGTTATTTTTTCGAATGAAACTACATAAAAGTTGCCATGATCGCAAAGAATTCTTGGTACTTTTATGTTAGCCGGGTTCATATCTCGCCAATAGCTTTTTTTGGTACTTTTCCGTTATACGGACACCATGCCAAAATGTATGCTAATGCACCAATTATTTCAACCCTGATCGTGAAAAGGATTTTTGGTACTACTTAGTTATCCCGTCGACCAAAAATCTATCGCCAAACTATACGATTAAATGCCAATAATGGTTGATCGTAAATGTCACATTCACTTGACTGTAAGGAAGTTACATGTGTTTACGCCATCAAATGATTTTTATTTCGACGCTTTATTTGTATTTGTATTTTTATACTAATTTATTTGTTCTTTCGTTATTTAAAATAAAAATTACGTCAACTTGTATAATTTGGCGATATTGGTCATTTGCCTTGAATTTGAAATTAAATGTCATGATTTCTTGCATTATTTAATACTTAACACAGATGTCATATAAGCACCGGGTTTGCCATGATAGTTTTACGACAATTTGGCCGAAACCTCGTTTTCGAATACCAGTTACATTATTTATTTTAAATTATTTTCTATTGTTTTAAATTATTTTCTATTATTTTTAAAATGAAATAACAATAAATAAAAAATTTAATTAATAACTATAGAACAAAGCAATTTGTAACTTTTTTTTTTTTTAATAAAAAGAAAATAAATGTAAATAAACATTTTTTAATGAATAAGCAACAATAGCCAGGTTACCATGTCAGGCAAAATAACGCCACTTTGGTGCCAATTAGGTACCCCGGTGCGTATATGACATCTGAGTCTAATATTTTTCTTTTCGTTTCGCTCAAAAAAAAGGGAAAGAAGTGAAAGCCATTAATTTTAAATGTTTCAGTTTTAAAGGAATGTTTTGTATTAAATAAAATGATAATGAAATACAAAAAAAAAAAAAAAAAAAAAAAGGCATTTTTCTAAGGAGATTTAAGGGAGGCCAAACTGGTCGCCAAATTAATTTAAAATTATAACCTTTTCTGAGATTTGAAAAAAAAAATATTTGTTATGATTGAAATTTGAGCTGCCATCATTAGATTTAAAATTAGAAAAAAATTAATATTTCGAAAACTAATTCGAATTTAAAAATTATAATGCCAGTTTTGAGATCTGTGGATCAATACGGATTTTTGGTGTTAATTTCATCGCAAAGTATTCCATATTTCAGAAGAAATCGCCGTGAAACATAATCAGTTGTTTAATCAGTCGTTTCATAGAATCGTTACATAAATTCGTTTCAATTCAGTCGTTTTATTAGGATTTTATATATATAGGGTAGATATGATGTAAGCATGAACAAAAATATACAATAACCTCTTCACAGTTACTAACTTTTCCTAAACACGTTCTTTATCATTAGAAACCTCAGAAATCAATATATTTTCAAGATTTAAAAAAAGCATTCATAAAAACAATGTAACTTTAGCTGCCACTAACTTTTGGAAACATTTTTGAGTAGTTTTATGTACTAATTAATTTTCAAAAATTGGTTTTTCGGACCCAAGTAGTCAATTTTATGTTAAACAAACCCGTTTTGTACACAAACAAAATAAACTAGCAGTTATAAAAGTAACATTAAAATTAATAAAACTTTGTTACTCTTGCCAGTATAACTTCAATACATCAGCAAAAAATGTTTGATTTGTAATTAATGGCATCCTAAAAAGCGATATTCCTGTTTGAAACACGTGATTAATTCGCTACAAAAACTATTCGGAAACGTTTTCGAACGTCAGTAAAAATGATTCTTTCAAGAAAATATATTGGTTTTTGGTATTTCGAGTGATAAAGCCTGTTTTCTGGAATTGCGTTCAACTCGGAAGAAGTTTTTATATCTTTTCGCTCGTGATTATATTATGTTTTTTTGTTTGTAGATTAAAAAGTAACCTTTTTTTTTGACAATGTTCTAAGCTAAGAAGACAAGACACGAATATACAGAGTTCTCGAAAAGAAAAAGGTAGAACTATTATATAATATCCGTTCTCAAATACAAACTCGCTAGGCTCTTACACATTCTTAGGTGCGTTCGTAATTATATAAATACGCATCACCTATAGTCGTCGTCTGGTACCTCCGTCTGTCCACGTATAGCAGCGCAAAAACTACCCAAGCGAATGGTTTGAAATTTAATATACATAATCGTTGAAGAATTTGTCGTGTCATTTCAAATTTTATGAAAACCGAATCAAAACTTAAAAAGATATTAATAAAAAATTTCATAATTCTATTAAATCCTATAAAACATAATAAATTCAATGATATCGCATCATACGCAAGGATTCTAGGTTGCCATGGTGATTACATCATATTATTTCCGTATTACTGAATTTAATATATATAATCCTTATAAATTTTGTATTCGTGCATTTTCGCATGAAAGTGCAACAGCTATTGCAGCAAGATCTAAATATTTATAAACCTAGTTACAGTACGAATTATTTGCCGCGTTTGATGTCAAATTTCTGACTTGTTTAATTCATTTTTGTTAGCAAACGTATCATATTGACAGATGGTATTATTCAGAAACTATATAATCGAACTATTTTACCGTTTTTCGGTAAAGACAGAAGTTTTTTCAGAAAATGCTGTAAAAGATGCCGTTTCAACTGAAATCCTAGACGCGACAGAGCAGGAAAGGAAAAACTGCCGTCCTGAAACAACAATAATTCAAGACGTAATTCATTTATCAAGAAATCAGTAAAACCGTTCGATTACAAATCCCACCAATAATCACGCATGTACGTACCATGCTTTTACGCTTAAAAAGAAGGCAGAAAATTTATCAGAAATTTCCTTTTATTTTTTTGTTGGTGGGGTGGGGTGGGGTGGAGAACCGCCTTAAGGGACTCTTCACTTCCTTGAAAACACCCGTTCGCTAATGTTAATCCTATGGACAGGTTGTTTTCGAATTTCTTGTTTAAATTTGAATTTTTTTTTTTTTTTTTCTTTTTTTTTGCATAGGATAGTTCAGGTTGATCTCTAATAAGGCTGATTTTACTTTTTTTATTTCGGTTGCAGATTTTTTTCAATAAAGGTATATTCACTTCGGGAACCGGTTTCGAAACTGAAAGTACCTTTATTAAAAAAATCTGCAACGAAAACCGAAAAAATACCAATATTAGAGATCGAACTCAGCTACCCTATAAAAAAAGTCGTTTAAATGTAGTTAAATTTAAACGAGAATTTCGAAAACAACCTCCCCATAGGTCTAACATAAGCGAACGGGTGTTTTCAAATGAGTGAAAAGTCCCCGTAAGAAATCTCTGTTAGAAAAATTGCATAGCAGAATTATTATACAAGTCAAACAAATCCAGATTGTTCTCATTATTTTAAAACATATAATACAATTTTCAACAAGCAAAACACCAGAAAGGAACTATATTGATAGGCAATAGAAAATATTATTTATTATTCAAATAAAGTTTTATCCTGAAAGTCTCGCTGTCTACCGTAAAATATTTTTTTTTTTTTTTTTACTAGTGTTATTAATTAAGAAGGGCGGACTTAAACAAAAAAGACTGGAAGAACAAAAAGCTTAGAATTTCCGAACAATGTTTCAGCCGGCGAAAATTACAAACAGCAGACATATAACATTTTCGAGACAAAAAGGGGAAAAAATCGATCGGTATTTTTATAAAAAGTAAGGCTTTTCTTTTTTTTATTTTTTTCAAACTAAGAATGTTGGAGAAATTAAACTAACAAAATTATTTTTTGCGAAAATATCTTGAAACGTTCATTTAATGGAATTTCGAAAAATTTACACCAGCTCGAATTTAATTAAATTCTGGATAAGTGAATCTCACAGTGAATATTATGGCACGATGCACACACACTTTTTTCAACAGTACCAAAATAGGAGATTTTTGCATTGAAAATAATTGTGCATCATACTTTATACCTTTAAATAATAATAAAAAAAAGAAACATAACCCCTTTTTTCCACTAAACTTATTATGTTTTTGTGTAGTTTTATTCAAAATTTTTAAACACACGGCTTTTAATTTTTTTTTCTCTCAGGTTTAGGAAGTTTAATTACAGTTTATTCAGTAGTAGTACATAAAGTATTTAAAAGTATCGCTTTAAAAAAATTACAAAGTGTTTTTTGACAATAAGATGCCTTTTTTTTATATAATCAATGGTTCATTTTCATGAAAAAATATATAAATCCCGTTTTTGTATGCTTGAATGCTGTAGGATTTGAACTTATTTAAAAATTTCTAAACGTCAAAGCACGACTGACTTGTTTATTCTCAACTTAAGTAATTAAAACAAATGATTTTTTTAAATTAAGAAATATTTAGTGTTGTCTTTTAAAGTTGTGTGCAAAGTAAAAAAATCTTTGTTATCCTTACCCCAATGTACGCGAAATTCATTAAGGGGTCTCAGGACTCTTAAAGCTTCAAAATTTTAATTTTTTAAAATGTTAAACTCTTATTTTTCCCGAACATTTTTATATAATTGTTTCCTTGAAATTTCCATTAGAACAGAAGTTATGTCTTTTAGAATTATACCCGCTCAATAGCGGAAGTAGCGTTTCCAAAACTTTGAAGTCATTTTCCTTCAAATGACACGTTTTGGGGCATAACGCGCACGATATCTCAAAAACTTCCGAATATTTTTTCATGAAATTTTCAAAACATGTTCCTGTATGGTTCTGTATAAATTGAACCTAAAATTTTATTTTTACTGTTCAAAAAAAATACTTTTTTAGGTGATTATACTGTTGAAATTTTTAAAATTTTGCATTAGCTAAATACTACTTTGTATTTAAGATATAAAAATGATTTAATTACATATTTATTTAGGTTCAGGGTAATTATAGCCATATGAAGTAAAAGTAGGCACCAAAATTTTTATTTCAGTTGCTAAATGTATTTTTTAATCCTGCTCGTAAGTTGTTATACCAAATTTCTGCTCGTCAAATGTCTGACAATTTGGAGCCCCCTATAAATTCAAATTCTGCAACTTGCAACTTGCAATTTTTTAAATACGTGATATGAAAGAGCATCCTTATATCTTTCATCCCAATAAAAAAAAATTGTATTTAAAAATCATATACATTTTAATATAATAAATTTTGAAAATTGTCTTTTTTTTTTTTTTTCATTTTTTCCAGTTTTAAGAGTCCTGAGACCCTTTACATGAATCTAGTAAGGTGATGTGTAAACCGTTAATCTATTGAAATATCTATTTATTTATATTATAAAGGACAAACGTGTCCTTAACATCCATAACGCTGGGATCATTTTGCGAATGGCAACAAGGATCGCACATTTTCAATTTTTAATACCGTCGAATAGGGGGAAAAAAATGTACTTTTAAATGCAATTTGTTTGAAAACTGTATCGCCATTTACTCTACTTTTATTGTTTAAAAAATAATTTTTAAGCATTTTTATTTTTCAATTCTATCTCTATCATGTATAGACGATTGTGAAATATAAATCCGTTTGCACTTAAGTTAGCATAAATAACTCATAATTTCTTTCTAGCTTATATTCCACATAAATTAAAACATCCATTAATCAATAATAATATAACAATAACAATACACAGTAAAACAATAAAATATAAATAAAACGCTAAGACATGTAATCTAATTTCGCGTTTAAACCACTGAAATGAAACGAATCAAAAAGGCTGATTGTAAATAGCGATCTTTGGAAATTTCTTCGGTTGTTAAATCCTGACACGAGAAAAATAGGAAAATATCGTTTTTAATACATTTCAAAACTTTATTTGAGCGCATTATTGCTGTTTTTCATATAAAAATTATTTTTAGTATTCCTAATGAGAATTCTAAAAAATATATTAAATGTAAAAAATCTATTGGAATTATCAATAAAAAAAAGAAAAGAAAAAAGCAATAGATCTATGCGAGGCTTTCTCAGCGCAATCTTTGAGATTATTTGTTGATAACCTTTTCATTAACTGCAATTTTTTTTTAATCAACCAGCGCGTTTTAACGATATATAAATCAAAATACTACATCAATCAAAAGGCGGTTTCAGAACCTTTCGAAAAATACCTATTTAATCGCTGTGTTTTTAGTATGTGCAGAGAAAAGGGATATTGATATCAGAAATAAAATATATGATGGTTTTCACATATGTGTTACCCGGGAAACCCGGATTTATCCCTTTGTCCGAATAATAACAGAATGCTGAAATCATACGAACTTGAATTCAATTCCTTGAAGACTTTTAATTTTACAATGCGTTATAACTTGCTTATTCAAAGATACCAGGATTAATACTTAAATACTTTAGTTTCTAAACTATATATAAAAATCACTTCAAAATATCAAAATATCTTAATTATTGCTATAAATGATAAATATAAATTTTAAACTAGTTGGATGTGCAAATTCCAAAACTTTCTTCTATCTCATATATTTTAATATTTCAAAATGTTATTACAAATGTCAATATTTCATTTTTTATTAGTTCAATAACATGTCAACTTTGACTTTCATCTTAAATTTCTGCTTCAGGCAATTAATCGGAGTAAAAACGAGTTAATCTGGATCATGATGTTTATCAAATCAATAGTTTTCCGTTATTCTGTTGTATATCAGCTGTTCGCAAATAGCCGGCTTATCAGGATGGGAAGTTCCCGTCGCTGTAATATATAACTACGAAATATCAAGAAAATTACACAAAAATCGCTATTATAATGCCCTCTTTCGGCGAAATATTTCCAAATTCAGAGAGGACCTTCTTGCCATGGCCAAAAACATACATAAAAAAATTGGTTAAATTCTATACTTAACTTCATACACTTTTCAATGATGCGATATTGAAAATTGCACACAAAATCGAAATTACAGAGCCCCCTTCCGGCGATGGCTATTACAGCGCCCCCTACCGGCGGAATTTTTTTCAAATTCAGGGAGGACCTTTTTGCCATCACCAAAAACCTATACACAAAACATTTGGTTGAATTCTATGCATAACTTCATGCACTTTTTGATGGTATGATGGCGACGGGCATACGGACACACGGACATACGGATACACGGGCAGAGAGACAGACATTTTCTATAAACATGTTTTTTGGGATCTCTGACCTTTAAGACATGTAAATCTGTCGAAAACCGGAAGTCGAAAAAAATTTCGATTACAATACTTTCTTCCATTGATGATAGAAGAAAGTTAAAAGGCAAAATACCTTTATTTAATTACATTTTGACGTGTTTCATTGCATCAGACGCAACAAATCTCAAGAAAAAAAAAAGTTGGAAATTGCTCGTCAAACGTGGCAAATGAGGTGCGTTCGTACTATAACTAGTTTTTTTGCACCCCATTTTGTACTGAATGTATGATTTTTTGCACTTCATAAAGTGCATAGTCTGTAGCATCATTAAAATGCACTTGCAATATTTTTTTTCCTATTCCCCGTAATGTAACGGAACACTTTTGACTGTCCCTGTAATTAAACTATGCATCCAATTTTCATAAAACTTGAAATGGCTCGACAAAATTTTACAACAATTATACAATAAAAATTTCAAACCTTTCGGAAGGCTGTAACATCATTAAAATGCACTTGCAATAATTTTTCCCATTGGCCGTAATGTAAAGAAAAATTTTTGACTGTCCCTGTAATTAAACTATACATCCGATTTTCATAAAATTTGAAGTGGCTCGACAAAATTTTGTAACAATTATATATTTAAAATTTCAAACTATTCGGTTGGGTAGTTTTTGCTCTGTTATATGCGGACAGATAGACGGAAGGACGGACAGACGGACTGAATGACGACTATAGGTGCTAGGTATTTATATAATTACGAACGCACCTAAAAACGATTTGAATTTTTGCGAAAATATTTTTATCATTTTATTTTATAAATAAAGGTATTTTGTCTCTTTAAAAATTTATTTTTATCACTTATAGCAATAATTGAGTATTTTGATACATTATACAATATTTGTAAAGAATTCTAATTAAGGGCCTAATAGAGCCGTTTGCGTTATTTACAGCTTCTGTTCCAATGCTTCATAAATGATTAAAAAGAATAGACTGACACTTTTTTTTATTTTTAAAGTATAAAGTCATCGTGCTCGTTATCCGTGAATTTTACTTTGATATCTTATGCGTTCAAATGACAGACAACAATAAATTAAACTAAAAAAAAAAAATTATTTTTTACAAATGAAAAAAAATATATATATTGAAATATTTATTTAATGGAGTTTTGAAAAATTTATACCATTCGAATTTAATTAAATCACAGTCTGCTAATACGAATACAGAATACAGTGATGAGAAGCTTTTTTCACAGTGCAATGGCAATTTTGATAATGAAACAAAAGTTGGTAATTATATTTTAGCCAATTTTACGCAAAAAAGACAGTGTTTTTTTGGTAATAGAAAAAAACGGTAAAGTGCGAGTATTACTCGCGCTCAGAGGCTCCCGTACAATAAATATATGAAATATTCACTGTATTATTAAAATAAATTGTTGCTAAATGAATAATAAGATTTTGTAAAAAGCTATACAAATTAGGGTTGGGTATAGGTGTATATACTAGAAAAGTATGAATGGTTATACATAAAAGTTCAAAGAGATATAAAGCCTAAATAATATCAAATATTGCTATTCTATAAAACACTTCTTTAAATCTTATCCTAATCTGTTTATGAGGAAATTAATTCAGTACAGACAATAAAAATAGTGCATATCTAAACTTAATTTGTCATTTCATAAAACTAAATTCAGCGTAGTAATAATCTTTTCTTTTTACAATGTAGCTAAAACAAAACTCTTGTTCAAATTTTAACCCTTTATCTACTGTTCTTTATCTACTCAAAGTTTAATCCTTTCATCTATTTAAGTACCATTAAAATAACTTGTTATAAAATTAATTTAATACATCGATTTGTTGTAATACAGTTGAGAATGAGTTATAGATACATTACTTTATCCTGTTACAAAAGCATTATTGGTTACACAAAACAAAAATATTTTTAAAAGGATTATTTCTTTTGCCTTTGCATCTTTTCAGCTTTCTTGGCGTTGGCGGGAGGGGGTATTTTTCAATTCCGAAACATTTCTATATTTCTATTATAAGAACATTGTATTTGTACGTTTTCTAATTCTACAAAATACTAAGAAAAATATTTAAAATAAAAGATTTGTGTGGGGTTATAAATATTGCACAAAATCTCTATAAATTCAAATTTAATTAACTCTTCTAAATGCTTCAATCCTTCTAAAATTTATTAAATGATTGTGTAAATCTTCTAATGTAGTTTAAACAATTCACGAAAAATGCTTTAGAAGATAAAATTTTCATGAATTCATAATTCAGTACATAAAGGGTTAAACTTTACATTGTGCTGAGCGCGCTTCCAGAGGAGGTCGCAAAGTTGCAACGCCGCCTTAGTTTGTGCCCCGTTTTTCCAGATATGTTTTTAATTAACTTTTAAAACACGGGAGCTGTATTGAGAGATCCACTCAATCCAAACTAGTCGCGAATCCCATAGTATTTATGTGATTAATTCTAATTGAATTAGTCTTTTTTTAACAAATTGACATTTTTTGCTTTTATACTGCTACTGGGCATTGCATTACACATATATATCTTTATAAATTGTTAGCTGGGATTTAAAAGCCGATGGTACATAGAATATGCCACTCCTGTAATTATGTATGTCCAAACAGTCCATGTCTTTAAAGGTTAATATCTCGGCTAATTAGCGAGGATTAGTTTCGAAAATCATTATCAACAATGCTTTTATACGTCTGATACGATAGGTATCTTCAGCGCTCCTGAACATCTTTGCTGAATGCCCGCAAATTGAAATTTATGTATAACGAAAAAATGCGCTTTTCTCAAAACCATATGACCTAGGGCAATCGCTAGAATTTTCCAAAATGATTAAATTAACCTCTACTACCTCTAATTTTTTATAATTTTAGTTTCAGTAGATTCGGATATAGATGAGGGGGGGGGGGACATATTTTTGCATTACATTTTCGACGATATCTCTGAAAATATAATACCTTATGGAATATTAAATGGAATGTATTTTTGAGTTTAGCGTTACGAAAGCTTTTACACGATACCCCACACGATAAACAAAGAAATTTTTTTTTCAAGTAACTTAATAAGCCCCTGTACATTTTCCTAAAAATATTTGTAAATGTTTACTAATCTGTAAATATGTGGGTCAATAGTCTTTATTACGTACCCCAATGTGAACTTTCTATATTTCACAGTTTACGAGTAAAATGACTGTGACAGACGGACAGACAGACACAGGAGGGATCTTATAATGGTTCCGTGTTTACTTTTTAAGTACAGAATCCTAAAAACTAGTATGTTGTGGCCATTACAAAACTTTCTTCTATATAAATCACATCAATTAAATCATTTAAATAGTACTAGAAATTATATCAATTTAGCACCAATTCATATCAAAGTATATCTGAATTTGAAGTTTAATGAAAATTCGTGCATTAGTTCTTGAGATGGAGCTATAGCGGAAATTCTGAAATATGTAGCATAGCAGTGCCACCTGTTGAGCGATTTGCACCAAAACATAAAAAGTACTAATTCATATCAATGTATACCTAAATCTGAAGTTTATTGAAAATCGAAGCATTAGTTCTTGCGATAGACCTATTGCGGAAATTGTAAAAAATGTAGCATAGCAACTCCACCTGTTGAGCTATTTACACCAAAATCTATAAAACGTAAATTCATGTCAAGGACTAACTGAATCTGAAGTTTGTCGAAAATCCGTATATTAGTTCTGGAGATTGAGCTATTGTGGAAATCGTGAAAAATGCTGCATAGCAGTGCCATCTGTTGAGTGATTTACACCAAAAACTCATCAGCACCAATTTATATCAGGGACTAACTAAATATAAATTTTAATTAAATTCCGTGCATTAGTTATTGAGATAGAGCTCCCACAAAATTTGTGTCACATACAGGCAGACATTTTGTAAAAACATGTTTTTCGGAATCTCTGACCCCCAAAACCTTTAAATCCGTCGAAAACCGAATATCGAAAATTTTCACGAATCCAATACTTTCTTCTTGTAACGATAGAAGAAAATAAAAATTATAAAGTTTATGCATTGTGAGATTCACGTGTCGGAAACCTAATCAAAATTTGTTGATTTTCCTCGCTGTTGCTGATTAAATTCATGTAAATACAATATATTGCAATACGTATTCCGAACCCTACAGTTTCACAAGAAAATAGTGATACAAAAATCTTTTGGAATTTGCATACCTGTAATATTCGTTAATCTTACATTATATGTATCAACTGAAGTCTTGAATAACCAAATTTAATACTAGTCCAGGCAATAGGGTATTTTACCTTGCAAAATTAATGATAGTTCTGGAAATCGGTCTCACTTTATGTTTTTGGGGTCACTGAATCCGAATTTTCCACTTCCCACCAAAATTTCCCATGGCACCCCCCCCCCTCCCAAATTTTGGTAAAATGACCCCCCAAAAAGGTTTTTATTAAAAAAAAAATCAATTTTTTTATTGTTTTAGGGGAAAAGTATCTAGAAATTCAGATAGTAACCAAATTTGCAACAAATAAGATATATGACATTATGACGTAGGATGAATGGGGAGGGGGGAACTGCCTCGGAATATGCGCCGCGGTGCTGCGTGGACTAAGATGCGCAGTTCCACTTAACCACTCACATCGTTTACATTCGCCCTCCCGTCTCGACTCCGAAATTTTCCTATAAGGTTTACTTTAAGTTTCTTGGGTCGCTGAAACCGAATTTTTAATTTCCCCCCAACATCTCCCCTCCGCAACCCACCAAAATAGTTGTTTTTAAATTAAATGTTTTATTGCTTTAGGGGAAAAGTATGTAGAAATTCAGAAAGTACACAAAATTTTCAACAAATAGGATATATGTCATTATCACGTAGGATAAACGGGGTGAGGGGGGGGGGGCTGCCTCGGAACATTCCCCACGCGCTGTTCTCAAAAACCAATTTTTTTCAAAAAATTAATATTTTGGCATGTTTCCGCGTGAAATTTTCATTGGAAGTTACAAATTCTGATTCAGCGACCCAAAAAACATAAAGTGAGTCGAAATCCAGAACTGACATTAATTTTGACAGGTAAAATCCCCTATTGCCTGAACTTGCTTAACTTAGTGCACGTGGCGCCGCAGTGCATGATCAGACTCAGCCTTCCACCTCCCCGTACATCGTACGTCATAATGTCATATATCCTATTTGTTGCAAATTTTGCCTACTTTCTGAATTTCTACATACTTTCCCCCTAAAACAATAAAAAATTGAATTTAAAAACAACTATTTTTTTTTGGGGGGGGGGGGGTGCGGAGGTGGAATTTTGGGGGAAGTTAAAAATTTGGATTCAGCGACCCAAAAAAATTAAAGTAAACCTTATAGGGAAAGTTCGGAGGGGAGACTGTAGGGCGAATGTAAACGATGTGAGTGGTTAAATGGAATTGCGCAGCTTAGTCCACGCAGCAACGCGGCGCATGTTTCGAGGCAGATCCCCCATCCCCGTTTATCCTACGTAATAATGTCATATATCTTATTTGTTGAAAATTTTGCCTACTTTCTGAATTTCTAGATACTTTTTCCTAAAATAATAAAAAAAATTGATTTTTTTAATAAAAAACTTTTTGGGAGGCTTTTTACCAAAATTTGGGGGGGGGGGGGTTGCCGGCGAAAATTTTGGTGGGAAGTTAAAAATTCGGATTCAGCGACCCAAAAAACATATAGTAAGCCTTTTCCCAGATCTACCATGGATTTTGCTTGCTATAGCCCCTATAAGGTCTCTATTACCTGGACTATACATTCTATGTTTTGTACTACTTAAATGTGCTTTTTAAAATTTACTTCTTCTCCACAGGGCCTCATGCTGTGAACCATTGTACCCGCTCTTGGGGTAAAATGGTCCACTTTTTCACTTGCTATTTAAAAAATATATATTAAAAAATATGCATAACTTTTACTTTTGAGTGAGTGTAATTTAAATCTTAATATATAGATTACTAGGGGGCTCTGCCCCCTACGAGCTACGCTCGCCAACCCCCCGTTCAGGCACACCCAAAATCCAAAAAGCACGCTAATTTGATCGGCTTTAAAAATATTGAATTAAAATTTAAAAAAACAGTAGCGATCTCTCTGTAAACGGGTTTCCATTTGTTTTTCTTGGATTGGGGATTTTTAAGACCAAATCTGCTGCTGTTACGAGATACAATGGTGGTTTTCGTATTTAATTAAAAAATAGTTAAACATTTGAAAATAAGCTAATGTAAAATGAATTAAGTAAACAGCGTCATTGTCTCCCGGTATTTTTTAACAGCGCTATAAGATAGTTCTTTTAAATAATTCATTTTAAATGTATCGTTTTAAATCTGACGTAATTTACACCAAAGTTTTATTTCTCTTATTAATATTCACGTGAAAATACTTTTGTTGTTAGAAGGAAATATTACTTGCGCTGTCTTCGAATTCGCGATAATAGTTGAAAAGATTATCTCAAAATATCTCGCACAAATATATTTTTCAATTTAAATTGTTTTGCTATCTTTTTTTGCCATTTTAAATATGACGTAATTTCCTCAAATTACAAGTTTTAACGCATAATAATGATTTTTTTTATTTTAAGATTTTGTTTCTCTTTTAAAAAAAAGTGCAAATATGATTCGTCGCAGATGTCATGTACCATATTGGCGCAAATTTTTTCTGACGCTAATTTCATATATGCAAAGGGGAATTAACTGGTGCTAAAGTGTTGTTATTTTGCTTGATATCGTAACCCGGATGGGTACAGATGTCATATTCGCCCCATATTGGCGCGATTTTTTTCGGTTTCCAATTTGGCGAAAACATCAACAGCATAAACAACATAATCCGTGTTACCACATCAAGCAAAATAACGACACTTTGGCGCGGAAAAAAATTGCGCCAAAATGCTCGTATATGACATCTGTGCCTATGGCTCTTATGACGTAATTTTCCTGCTTTTAACATGTAATCATTTAATTCTAATTTTAAAGTTTTTTTTCTGTTTGTAATAGTCACGTGTAAATAAATTTTTAATTTGAAGTAAACATTACTGTTTGCGCTGTTTATGCAACTGGCAACAGTTTAAATTAATAACATTTTCTAAAATTTGTAAAAAATATTTCTCGAAATGCTGAAAATTTGAATTTAAAATTGAAATAAAACATCAAAAAATGAGTCAAATAAGAAAACTAAATGCAATCTGCACATCGGGAACTTATAACGTATAAAATGATCTAAAAATGATTAAATTCTCATGTATAGTTTTTGCTCCAATAAAACTTTTTTAATGGAACGATTTTGTCCAACTTTAGCATTAAATATCTCTTAAAATAATTCTTCGATTTGAAAACTGTCTGCATCAGCGTATTTATCAAACATTTCTCTATAATACCACCGATTTTCATATTTTTGTATGCAACAATTTTTTTAATATTAACGATGAAAGGCCATGCTTAAGCATTCAAATTGGATGTGGTCTACCCCGAATATCTACGCAGATGTTCATTGGTCCATTTCCAAATCAAAACTTTTTTTTATATATAGAAGGATATGCATGGATTTTTCAAACACAAAAAACAGTACTTTGAGAGTAAACAGTTAAAATTTACAAAACTGTTCCATTGTACCCCGATATCTCTTATACTTCAAATATCCATGTACAGGCGGTTATTTTTTTTTTTTTTTTTTTTTTTTTTACCTCTATATTTTGAGCAATTAAATTTGCACAGGAGATTTAAATAATAATAATAATAATAATAATAAACAAGCAGTATATTTTAAACAGGCAAATCTTGTGGTTACTTTTATAGTTAATTTAAAAATACGACTTCAATTTGTTACTATAATAAAATCTTTAATTACAAATATAGAAAATTAAATGTCTTCATTCTCGAATCTTTTGACTTTTCATTAGATACCAGAAGATCCAACTCGGACTTCCCGGGCCACACAACATACTTCTTGTACATCATATATGAAACAATTTTTAGTTAAAAACTGTAGTAGATTTTTTTATATTTATTATAAATTTTTATACTCTAACAACGCCAAAAAGTACTTTTATATGCAAAATATCAATTATGTATTCAAATAAAGTTATGCAATTTATGAAAAACGATTTTGCTTTTTGTATTAACCGCAAGTCAGGGGTTAATAGGCGAAGAAATCCAAGTGAGATTTCACTAGTTACAGCAGTTCGTTTTTCTAATTCCGATTATTTCATTATTTAAGTTCGTAGTTCGATTACATATCTATTAAATTTAAGCTTTATTAATTTTCTTTTATTGATTTATTTATTGATAAAGTTATAATTTATTATTGAATATTAGCCATAGACAAATGCTGAACTATTTATATTATTTTATGTGCATACAGCTTAATATTCGGTTGAGCAAAAAGTTCAGGGAAATTTTTAATTTAATAGTTACCAGAATTCGTATCGTATATAGGAGTACTAGTGGTATATATGTATATCTATAGGAGTTCAGGAATTTCGGCTCCAAACAAAATGCCTACTAATCAGTATGATTTGCGTGCGTTGATTCAGAATTATTCGAGAAAAGGTCTAACGATTCTAAAAGCCGTCGATGACATTAATGAGGGTGAAGTTGCGGCGACAAACGTACTTCCAGCAATTCCGAAATCTGGCAGAACGATGGCAGAAAATTCGTGGATTTTTATGGTCTCTACTTTGAAGAATAGTCCTTGTTACTTTTGTTGTTAATTTGTGCATAACAATGCAACTTTCACAAATTTCCCAGAACTTTTTGCTCAACCTAGTATTTCGTAAACATGCTGCACTCAACAGAGATAAATAAAAAAATGCATGCTGAAAATTTTAAAAACCATAAAAAATTCACTAAATTAAGATATTGTCTTTAAACAAATAGTATTTGAAAGTACATTTTTTGTGTGTATTCAAATGTATAAAAATTGAAGTTGTGCGATTTTTAGAAGTTAAAAAATTGCAGTATAAGCGAAATTTGTTGTACCGTTTCAACCGTCAATAATTTCGTCAGCATTACTTGCACACACGTTTTTGCTTTATAATATAGATTACACGAAACAATAGTCTGCATACCTGTAGAATCAGCATGGGGGAATAATTTACATGAGTACTTTGCATAAAATATCAATGCAATAAAACATCCGATAGTTCAAATTTATATGCAAACTCAATTACAAGTAATATAAAATATGTGTAGGATGTGACAGTGAGAAATATACATTATAAGAAATGCGCTCCGAGCATTTTAAAATATTTTAATTTAAAAACCGCAAAAATAAACATGAAAAATGATTTTACTCGATGAAAATGTATTTATTCACACCAACTCAATGGAAATTTTCTGTCAAAACCATACTGCAACTTTTATTAATATATACAAAAAACTTTACAAAAACGTTTGTTCGATATTAAGTCGCTCGGCGAACTTAGATTGAGTTTTCAATTCACCCCCTCTTCCTTCTCCCCTACCACTTTTGAAAGCGATTCTTCAGTAAAAAATATTAAAAATGAGGGAAGGTGACTTTATGCGCTCACATGCCCGATTTCATTTTTGAAAAATATATACCTCTCTCTGTTCTGCTCTTCGACGAGCTAACATATTACCTATGTCTTTTCCACTCGTTACCATAGCAACCACCTCTCCCACATCATATCATTTTCTATAGCAGTTCTTTGCAAGATATTAATTTAGCGTTCATTCGGTTGCTCTGTAACAAAAGTTTTTGAAATAATTTTTTTTATACACATCCTCCAAACACGCCTGAGTGATCTCGTGTATTGCATAGATAATATATGGAAACACTGAGGCTCTTGCGTGTATTTCCGTGGTTCTAGACTTGCCCTCGAGTAATTTTGTTATTGAAATGGAAAATTTTGCGGCGCAATTTCGGTATAAAATGTGACAAGTTTTCAGTTTTTGTGAATGAATACCAAATGGATGAAAATTTTGCTTGAATATTTTTTTTTAAAGTCTGAAAGACAAGTAATCACCTGAGCGTGTATGAATGGCGTATGTGTCCTGTTGTTTTCTTGGAATAAATAGTGCGACACACATTTGTATCCACCATTAATGCGTTTACTGTACCATTGCCATCAAGCGCCTTTGTCTTCAATGATTTCCAGAAATAATGGGATACAGAATAATACTTGATATTTTAAAAGACTAAATGTAAAATTTCCAGGCATTACTATCGCAGCTAAATACAATAGTTTAAATATAAATTTATAAAAGTAATATTTTAAAGTTAAATGGCCTGCAATAAATTGCCAAATTTTATGGAAATTGTCAACAGTTATTGCAAATGTATTGAATAATGCATAAAAAAATTCTTAAAGGAAGATTGTTTCTTGTTTATAAAGTAAAGTTTCTTAATTCTGCATTTATAAAAAAATAATAACAATAACACTAAGTTAATATATAAAAAGGAGAAAGTGTGCGAACTGTTTTAGAATTTTTCTGATATGTTATGTATCACGATAGTATTAGCAGGAATTTTCGAGAGAGGGGGAACTTTTCATTAATTTTTTTTTCGCAGATCAACAAAATCAATCTAGCTGTCTTTACCGGTGTATTTGTACGTACGATTTTATTGTCATACATAATATATTTATATTTTTGAAACCATTCATACATATTAGTTATATTCATCTCGTTTTTCTACGTATGCAAACTTAAAAATACATACACAGGTCGACAAATATATTATTAAACTGCTAATTCTGTAATTTTTAATCAAAATCCCGTCCACCTACATATATATCGTTTATTGCATATTTCAAATCCCTATATATTTCAAATATGTAGTACATTATGATTTTCCATTTCATCATTGGCGTTTTCATTTTATCATCAAGTGATTTTGAAAACAAAATCGCTTAATTTTGCTACTTATATCTTGCCCGTGGACATCCTGAGATATACAATCAGAGGATTAAATAGGTAGATATAGGATAGATCTTAAGTCATTCCTTATTGTAAGCTTTTCATTTTCAACAAAGTAATGTACATACATCCATTTAAATCCTTAAAGCATTTTTTTTTTCAAACAATGTGCTCAATATTGTTAACGGTATGCTCCCTAACCTATAAGCTCTTTAAATATCCGACTGAAAATTTATTGGAATCAAAATTTTCTTAACACCTTTCTTTAATTTAAACTATCAGCTTAAAAATATACATTTGTGATAATAATTCTTGGTTTTAATTCCAGCCATGAAAAGTATATTACAAACTTATTAATTTACAAATTTTATCCACTTAAGAAAAAAATACAAAATTTACTAAGTTCGTTTCATGTACACTAAGCGAAGAAAAAAATCCCAAAAAGATGGTTTTAATTTCTGTTTTAATTGATATAAGAGTGAAAGAAAATTACCATTTTAATTCGCATAAAATTTTTATAATTTGTGTGTGGTTTATTTTGTCATAAGGGTTCGTTTAAATATTAAAAAGAGAAGCAACGCTGTAATTGAGTTCATATTATCAGAATTGCCCGAAACGCAGACGGTTCTGCACTTTTTCTTAAATCTTTATGGCGTTATAAGGGATGCCATAACTATGAAGACTAACAGAGAATGCTAACGTTGAAACCACTATAAATCATCCATTGAAATGTAATGGATGATTTATAATGTAATGAGATGCATAGAATTGTATATGGCTGTAATGAGATGTATAGAGTAATTCCGATCATAATCTAGATATTTTTTCGAACAAAAACACATTTCTAATTACGAAAATTATTAATAAATTGTTATTTAAAATATTTATGATTTTGTGCTTACATTAATTATAGCATAAAAAGAACAAGCGTTTTCGTAAACATAGCTATGTGATCTTATAGTTCATTTCTATTATTATTTTTTAAGGTATGGATCTATATATAGTAAGACCTCGTTATCCCGACACCCGGTTTTCACGTCACTCCGCTTATCACGTAAGTTTTTCAAAGTCCCGATTTTCTGTATATTATTTTAATGTAAATAAACTCCGGATTTTACGTCGTTGAATCATTTTCAACTCCCGATATCCCGTCGGTTTAGGAAAATAGTCTATTTTTCATAATCCATCGTATAAACACGAAATGTAAGCAGTAAGAAATGTCACAAAAGTGTCTAAAATACATATTGAGATAAATGAGAAATTTTACTTCAATCCTTTACCTGAATAAATAAACTTACACAGTATGAATGACCCACTTAAGCTCCAGATAAACGTATCTATCTACTCGCGGTCTTTTCGTTCTGGTCAGTCGGCGCTTTCTTGTGGTTACACGGTGTTTTTCATCCGACTAAAACCGAAGCATTGCATTGCATTGAAACGATGAGAAATTATCTAACATCCATTTCTGAAACAACGAATATTGATTACAATTCATTGTATAATATTTATAATATTGAAAAAAGAATGGTAGGAAGCACATCTAGGGATAAGGAAACCTTAATTCATCAATATTTCATGTAACAATGAAAAAAAACAAGCCATTATAAATCTGATTTTTATTCTTTTCACTTTTGATTTGTGTTTATTTTTTTTTAATAATAATGTTTTATTGCTTAAAACTGCAATAATAGTTAGGAATTTAAAATTATCTTAAATTAATTAAAAATACAGCTTTTAATAAACATATTTTTCTCCAACTCCGGTTACCACGACACTCCGCTTATGGCGACACTTTTTTATGGTCCTTAGAGTGTCGGGATAACGAGGCTTAACTGTATCTTTTGACGATCTAAGAGGACCATCTCTCGTTATCTTCAGAATTTGAGAACAAAAAAACCTTTTTTTCATAAATGGATTATTTCAATAAATCGTAAAAATGTATATATTTATGTAATATGAAAAGTACAATATACTTTTTTTAAGTGAAAGAGCAAATGGTGAGTATAGGGGTGAACTATACAGAGTGATTTAAAAAAAATACGTTTACAAAATGACATGGAAAATCAGGCATACAACAAGGATGAAAAATCACACAGTAATTTATGGTCGCAAACCACTTATTTATTAACATATACACGTGGTATTTCATCCCAAGTCAGTTTGGGTTGACGATAATAATTTTCAGAAAATTGAAGTATATTATTATAAGACATTTAACAGACATTCTCAGCTTTGTTGTAAATGTGATAACACCAAACAAAAGTAGTAGGAAGTTTGCATTATACGCGTTAGCAGTATGCACTTGACGCCCCACATTTTGGACTCTGATTATCAATTCATACGGTAGCATCGATTGCTTGAGCAACATGTTTTTCCAGATATTTTCGTTATGTTATTTACTACATTTCACACAAAACAAGGTACATATCGTAGCCTTTTCATTGCAATGTTTTTATTTTTCTCGAAATTATTACCGGTTTCAGTTAGGATGAAACACTCTGTAATTGCGCCTAAATAAGTGTTTTGCGACCCTATGTTTCTGTGTGATTTTTTATCCTTGATGTATGCCTGATTCGCCATGTCATTAAACGTTTTTTTTTAATCACCCTGTATAAATATACTTCCTATATAAGTTATAAAGGAAAAAAATCTTCATTCCTCTCTATAGTTTCGAGAGCAATTAATTGTCAGCTCTTATTATCAGGTGATTAGGGAAATAATACAGAATATGCTACAAAAGAATTAGTGTCCCTAATAAAGATGAAGACATATGATGTGGAATCCGTCGAATTTGATGGAATAAAAAAAAGATCAATATGGAACTATTAGATTGGAACCTAAATAATTAAAGTAAATTACATTTAATTTTAATAAAATAAACTATATTGCCTAGTCAACTTAAAGAACTGTTATTTAAACAATAGTTAACAAACTATTATTATTATTTTTTTAAAAACTCTTCAAACTTGAAAAATTAAATTTTGTTTTTTAAGTAATCTGTGACATGTATTAAAAAAAATCACCATTATAAAATAAAGAAATGATGCTGTAACCTTTGTAATTGTGCAATGAAAATAATAATAAAATTTGTGTGACTTCTTTGGCAAATACTGTTTCAATCAGTCTTTTTTAAATTAATGTTTAGCAATCAAAACATAACTCATTTTGGCCAGCTCAAAAATTTTACACATATTACTTCTGATATGATTAAAAAAAAATAAAAATTATGTTACTTCTGTGGCGAATATTTTTTCAATCAATATTTTTTAAATTAATCTTTATCAATTAAAACATAACTCATTTTGACCAGCTCAAAAATTTGAAACATACTTCTGATATTATGCATACAAGTGCCATTTTAAAGATAGATTAGCGTGCAATAGATTATAAATAAATATTAGGGGATATAACCCAGGTTTGCCGGGTTACAGAATAAACGTGAACAAATATTTTTTTTTTATTGTTTTCGAAAGCTCTAATAGATTTTTTATATTTTCATCTTATTGGTCACTGACACCAAAAAGTATTTGTATATGAAAAATATCAACAATGTATTCAAATAAAGTTTTGAAAATGTTTAAAAGCGACAATTTCGCATTGGCCTCTTCTCAGGAGTTCATAGCCGAAGAAATCGTCAATTCGCTTCTTAAAGCAGCCTTTTTCATTCGAATAACTTCAGTCGCTTATGTACGTAATTTCATTACATATCTGTAAATTTTGTATTTTATTTATAATATTCTTTTATTACTTATTTATCGATGACGTTATAATTCCGTCGTGAAATATTAGCTGGGAAAAAATGCTGGGCTATTTATATTGTTTTAAATGCAAATTCATAATCAGACTACAGAGCGATAGCTATATATATATATTGATAGATATATACATCACGCTTGAAAAGTATTTAAAAAAATCATGAAATCATGTTTTTAAAGAAATTTTGCATTTGAAAAACCTTTTATACCATATTCGATGGTGTAAAAACTCTGAAATTGTGCAATGTTTAGGAATTTAAAATAAAAAATGCAATAAAAGCAAAATGATTTGGTCAAGTGTTGCCACCGTCAATATGGCGTCACTGTTACTCATGCACATGCTTTAGATTTGTAACATAAATATTTGAAAAAAAAATTGCTTTAAGTTTTCAGGTAAGAAATTGTATGCGACTCGTATTTGCACTCCATATCATCTTGCTCCTAATGTCATTTTCTATTTAAAAAATTAATTTTTTTAAAAAAATTGTTATTAGAAAAAGGAATCAATAAAGGTATACTAATCCCGTTATTTTCTTTTTCTCTTTTTACACAACAATAGAGTAATTCAATTGCCAGCATTTGGAAAAAAATTCATAAAATTAAATTAAAATTAAATATTAAAAATAAAATATAAAATATAAAAATGGAAATATTTCAAAAAGTTTATTTTAGTGAATGCTGATCTATAAATAAACAGCTTTCAGTGTTAAAAAAAAAAAAAAAAAAAAAAAAAAAAAAAAAAAAAAAATATTAAAATTAGTTCATTGCAAATCTCTGTGCAGTTCACGTTATAAAAAAGGCTTGTTTTTTTAAATATATGGACTTTGCAGATGCTACATTCTTCAAAGGAAGAATGTGCTTTTATCCTTGCAGGATTAACTTATCTTTGCAATTAATCAACTGATGATGATAAATTGATAATTAATAGTTCTCTAAATTATAACTGTATTATTTAATCTATAGTTGAATTATTTATATGCAGAATAAAATAAGATATGAATTTCGTATGTATTTTGCATTTTCAACTAGTATATTACAGCTCATATTCAAAATATTAGAATAATTACTTTTTTTTTTACAAATTAAAAATATCGTTTGGTAATTTAATGTCTTATAATGCAAATACGCAAACGATATTTTTATTAAGAATTGTTGATTAAACTTATTTATTATCTTAAAATTAATATCATTTCTGGAAAGATTAATTGAAAAAAAAATTATTTTGAAAAGTCAAAATATTAGAATATTTATTCAAGTGGTTCAAAATATTAGAATATTTCACATTAATTCTCCTTTAATCATCACCAATTCATAACTGGTGGCATCATTGATTAAATTCAGACGATTTTATAGAAAATGAGTATTCTTTTTGCAGTTTGCTTGCGTTTTCGTCTTAAAATGGGTCGTGTGAGTGATATTCCTGAATCTATTAAACTTTGTATGGTTGATTTGTATCGGCACGGTAAAAATCAATGTTAAATAGCGAATTATTTACATTGTTCGCAATCAAGCATTAGTAAAATACTAACACAATATTCAAAAAATGGAAAATTTCAAAATAATCGCCTTGAAAACCAAAAGCATCTGCTAGAGGTGACAGGAAACTAATGCGTAGTGGAAAGAAGAAGGAGTTGAAGTTTCTACATCGACAGCATTAAGACGTCTCCATAAATTTCAGTTTAAATCTCCTGTACCGAAAATAAAATCTCTCATGACTGCAAAACAAAAGCGTATAAGATTGAATTGGTGTAAATCAAGACGTTTATGGAGCGAAGAAGATTTGAAAAATATATTATTTAGTGATGAAAGTATGTTTTGTGTTTCACATGGTAATCAAGGTATTCGAGTTTGGAGAATGAAGCAAGAAGCATTTGATAAAGAATACCTTAACTGTTCCGTAAAATTTGGTGCTAGTGTCATGGTTTAGGGTTGCATGAGTGCAGAAGGACCTGGATGTTATGCATAATCTACGAAAAGGTTAACTCTAAGATATATAAAGCAATTTTGGAATATTACATGATTCATCATCAGAAGATTTATTTGAAGAGGATTTCATCTTTCAACAAGATTTAGCATCACCGCATACCTCGGTGTCAACTAAGAATTGGTTTCCCCAACACAACATTAAGGTACTTCTTTGACCACCCAACTCACGAGACCTTAATCCCATGGAAAACGTATCATGTATAATGAAGAAAAAACTCCAAGAAAATCCTCCTTCAAGTGAAACTGTGTTAGTGGCACGTATAAAGTCTATTTGGGCTAATATTGATAGAAATGTTTGTAAACACCTTGTATACAGTATTCAAGATCGATTGTACGCTGTTATGAAAGCTAAAGGGGATGCTAAAAAATATTAACTACCATTTACTTCATATTCATAAGGTAATATTGTTGCGTAAAATAAAATATTCTAATATTTTAAACGAGTCTAAATTTTATTCTAATATTTTGATGTGTTTCATAAAGCTGTATAACTAATTTATTGTACTGTATTTTATATTTGTAAATGTTAAAACCTTATTTAAACATTCCAGATTTAATTTATAAGAAAATTAATTGCATTTACTTAGTATAAAAAAAAACGAAAAATATTTTTTCTTATTACTTTTTCTCAATTATTCTAATATTTTGAATATGAACTGTAATATCGTGTTTTAGCAACTCAGTTTCTTTTCTTTGTCTAAAAAACACTTTTTCAGCAGTTTCAGATATGATTTGTTGAAGACAAAATTCACATAATGTACTTTATATTTTCTGAGACGAATTGACTAACATTCATATATTCTAAAAGTACCATAGTATTAATCACACTCAAATTTCTTTTTGAATGAAAGCGGAGTTAATATTTAAATATGAACTACACGCATGCATAACATATATATATATATACAGTAGAACCTCGATTATCCGAAGTAATTGGGACCGACGCTCTTTCGGAAAATCGAAATTTTCGGATAATCGAGAATGCTTAAAATTTAAGATTAAGAATAATAAATGCAATATTTCTTATTATGGTAACACGTGCTTAATAAAAATAAAGCAATAGCAGAGTAGAAACAAAAATAACTTACCTGAATTTTAATTTTCAAATTAAGTACCTTTTACATTTATCACAGTGGTTTGACAAAAGGTTTTGTTTGTCGCAGTTTCATAGTTGTCAGTTGTTGTTAGCAGCATTGTCAGTGCCTTTGCTTTGAAGCTCTATCACAGAGTTTTTTTAATATTATTAGTTCACAGTCTTTCTACTGCTCCAGCCAGCAAACTTTTGCAAAACCTTCAAATGCTTAAAAATCGCTAATTTTCTATGTTCCACTCCACAGCTTACGGGATCTCAAGTTAAATTCGAAGGAACTCTAAGAAAGAGGATTGAAAACGTATGATTATGTACTCGTAGTTTGGAAAGAACCACTTGCCCACAGGTAATATGATAGATTTAAAAAAAAGCTTTGAAAATGGATTTTTCACACAAGAAATGTGACAGTAAAAAAAAAAAAAAAAAAAAAAAAAAAACCTTTCAAAATGGATTTTGGTTAACCGAGAGTTTCGGTTAAAAGAGTTTCGGATTAAAGATGTTATACTGTATATATATACGTGGGTGGTTCAATAATTATTGTCCCTAGTGTATATAAAATATTTGTACTGCGATGGTTGATGTAGAATATCGAAGCCTAATGTCTTAAATGCCTATATGCTCAATTTCAGAACCGTTGCTGCTATATTAAATTAGTTTTGGAGGGAGGGGTGAAGTTTTAAAGACCTATTTTGAGGGAGTTTTTAAGGAGGGGGTGAGGGTGAAATGCTGGTTTGGAGCTTATGAGACTACATATGTGACAGTGGATGAGATGTGGCTAAATCACTATGATCCGAAGTCTAAACGACAGTGTTTACGTCTCATCCACTGTCCCAAATCTAGCCCTATAAGCCAAAAAACAGCCTTTCACCACTACCCCCTTCCTTTTCACTCCTCCCTCCAAAACTATGTGAATATAACAGCTACGGTTCTGAAATTGAGAATATAGGCATCTAAGACATTAGGCTTTGATATTCCACAACAACCATCGAAGTACAAATATTTTATATACACTAGGGACAATCATTATTGACCCTCCCACATATATATAATTCTAGTGGTTTCGTATTTTCCTTTGAGAAATAGTTGACAGTTTTTTTTTTCAAGATTTTACGCCTTTTTTTACAAGATGAAAATTAATATCTTAGAGTACCATATTCCATAGCGTCAACATAAGTATCTTAGAAACTATCCCCGTATTTACCAAGCGGTCAAATCAAACGGATATGTTAAAAGTCATCGCAAGAAAAACGAGTCCGGACATATCCAATGCTAATAATTGATATTGCCATTTCACCATTTGTCATCAAGTTTTAATTCCCCAAATTCTGAAAATATCTGTCGATAATATTGTGAGATGGAGGCAGTTGCCCTTCTTGGATTTTTCAATTTAATTAACCAAATTTTATTTTTGTCTCATAACTTTTAAAAAAGAAAAAAAAAATCTTCTCAGATGTTTAAAATTATTTAAATGCAAAAAGATTAAGTATTGAGTGGCTATTATGAAATTTTTTGTCAAGTCATTCGAATACATTAATTTAAATAGCGCTATTAAGACTACATTAATTTGAAAGGTACTATTACACGCTAAAATTAAGTAGTAGAGTGCATTTTTAAAATATAACTCGAAATTACAGTGATCAGTGAATAGTAAAGGCAAAAATTCAACAGCGTACCCTATTAGGTATTCAAATACGAATTTAGAGTAACATATAAGTTTCTATTAAAAATTAAAAATATAAAAATTCTGCGCAAAAGTAACCTAGATACCGTTGATATGTTTATCTTAAAAATATTGCCTGCAAGTGCATTTTTAATAAAACGAAGTAAAAATAGAATCAACATCATATTTAATAAATATTTTACATATTACATTTGATGAAATTCATCCTATGGATTCAGAGATATGGCTGTCACAGAAATAGCGATAAGTAAAGCGTAAAAGCGCCCCCTTTGAATGAAGAAAGCCAAAGCCGAAATAAAATAATTTTTAATAAGATGTCTTACATATTAAATTTCGTCAATTTCAATCCCGTAGAAACCGAGATATATGTGTCACGGAAATCGTTAAAACATAGCATCAATGCGCAACCTGTTCATCAAGAGGCATCCAAACCTAATCAGTACTAGATTATGTCAAGGTCTAACTAAATACCATGCCTGATGAAACTCCATGCCATAGATGCTGAGATATACTAGGTCTGACGAAAATCGTGCAACACACAGCATTCTGTTGGACGATATATACCCAAACCTAACCAGCACCAGTTCATGTTGAGGTCAAACAGAACATGAAGTTTTATGAAATGTCGTGCATTAGTTCTTGTGTTAGAGCGTTATAACAACGCTTAATAACAGACAGACATTTTTCCAAAAATACACTGGCGGAAAAAAAATCCCAACACCAAGAAAGACTTGTGTTAGATAAACGAAATTTGGTAGGCGTGTTTATACATCTGAAAGATGACATCGATTGAAATTTCGAGCTTCGCGCATAAGTGTGGCGCTAGTGGCGCCACTCAGAACTTGCAGATCAGGTTTACTTTAAATGCGTGCTGTAAAGTTCGTGGGCGTTATTTAGCTTCGAAATGTGACGTATTGAGTTGATGTTAGCCAAGAATGCCTTTAACAAGACGAAGGAGCCACTGTCAACAGCTCACCGAGTTGGAAGGAGGTCGCATTTTCGGGCTACGAAAAGGTGGATTTTCTTTCCGCGATATTGCAGAAAGACTTGGCTGGAATTTATCCACTGTGCATCATTGTTGGAAGCAGTGGTCAAGGGATGGTACTACCTCAAGAAGACCGGGTTCCAGGCGGCCACGTGGCACTCCTGAGAGGGAAGATCGCCGTATTCGGCGTACGCCTGTGGCGCTTCGTTCTGCGTCTGTGGCAGAAATTCGAGCTGCAGTTGGTACCAAAGTGACACAACGAACTGTTAGAAATTGGTTACTTCAAGAACAGCTCCGAGCTAGGCACCCTGTAGCGTGCGTTCCACTGACTCCAAGCCATTGCCGTTTCTGAAGCCGTTCGTGTCAAGCCAGAGCTCATTGGTGGGTAGAGTGGAGATCTGTTGTGTTTCTTTTTCATCAAAAAACGCAATAGATCTCCACTCTGTCCTTCAATGAGCTCTGGCTTGGCAACAATAGCGTCGCAAACGGTCATGGCTTGGAGTCAGTAGAATGCACGCGACAGGGCGCCTGACTCGGAGCTGTCCTTGAAGTAACCGATTTCTAACAGTTCATTGTGTCACTGTGGTACCAACTGCAGCTCAAATTTCTGCCGCAGACGCAGTACGATGCGTCACAGTCCTACTCTGAATACGGCGATCTTCCCTCTCAGGAGTACCACGTGGCCGCCTAGAACCCGGTCTTCTTGAGGCAGTACCATCCCTTGACCATTGCTTCCAACAATAATGTACAGTGGATACATTCCAGCCAAGTCTTTCTGCAATATCGCGGAAAGAAAATCCACCTTCTCGTAGCCCGAAAATGCGACCTCCTTCCAACTCGGTGAGCTGTTGACAGTGGCTTCTTCGTCTTGTTAAAGGCATTCTTGGCTAAGATCAACTCAATACGTCACATTTCGAAGCTAAATAACGCCCACGAACTTTACAGCACGCATTTAGAGTAAACCTTATCTGCAAGTTCTGAGTGGCGCTACTAGCGCCACACTTATGCGCGAAGCGCGAAATTTCAATCGATGTCAGCTTTCAGATGTATAAACACGCCTACCAAATTTCGTTTATCTAACACAAGTCTTTCTTGGTGTTGGGATTTTTTTTCCGCCAGTGTAGTCAAATCGTATTCAGGACATTCCAAAGATGTAAACCGATACAAAAACGGAATTCGAAACTTTTCTCGATTATTTTCTTATAGTTATAACAGAAAGTGAAAATGATCCAAGAATTTTTGTCCAGGGTTTAGGTGGGGCCTGACTCCTGAACCTACGTGGAAGAAAATTTTTAGTATCATCTTTTCTTTTATGGTTCGTGTGTTATAAATGTACCTTAAATGGAGGTTTCTGTCCGTCATGTCGATGACAAAAGTTATAAATTATTTTATATTTTCAGTTAAAAAAAAGGTGATAAGAAATTATTTTTTGATTTTTAATATATCATTGATTACATTTAGCTGTTGATTTTTATTTTGCTACGTCCATGTTTCCCGTATACTAATATATTAATTTATAATAGTATCAATTATTATAAATATTAAGAACATAGTGAAATTCTTACAATTTTTCAGGGAGCTACAGTGATGAATTTATTAAATGAAAAAAAGACAAGGTTGCTTCGGATCAGAAAATATTTCACAGAAAATACCAGTATTTTCTTATAGGAAAATTAGGATAATTTAATCGTGCTATCAAAAAAGGTGAGTTTTTCTATATCTAAATGTTGGTATATCTTCTGACCCGTAGCAATCCTGAACAGAGCAACAATGCACCTTGATGGGTATTAAAATTTAAAATAATTTCAATACATACATTTTTAAACATTAAATTCAAATATAGTATTTTGTGTATTTCTACACAATAGAAAATAGTGTTCATAGTAGAAAGTATATGGCTAATATTCCGTGGTCAGTTACACAGCCAAAGTTGGCACAAAAAATGAGCAACTCTCGCAAACATGAGTTTAAAAGTGAAAAAATTGTGGTACTGGATGTTGAGAATAATTGCGGTGGTAGGGGGGGGGGGGGTACGGAGAGGATAGAACTTTCATTTTTCCTCCACGTGGAATACTTTCCGCCAGGAGATAAATCTAATACCAGACTTTTCACTATTTAGATGTATTCTAATATGTTGTCCTAGGTTGTATAAATAGGTCTTTTTTCAGAGTTTTCTGGAACATTGTTGTCCTAGAAACTAATTCTGGGCCTCATGGTAACTCACGAGCCTTTTGCCTTTCCCGCCTTTTTGCATCGGACAGCACTGAACTGTCAGCGACGTGATGATTAACTAATTAAGACTGGATAGTCATTGCGTCCCTTTGAGGTATATTTAAACCCGGTGACCCACACTCCTTACCTTTGGAATGGTTAGCGCTCCACCCGTCTCAAAATTCTTAAGTGTTTTAGATCCTGAATTGCTTAAATAACTTTAAAGTTATATCATTTCATTTTAGAAGGAGGTTTAACAGAGATTGGGACACACAGTAAGTACTCCTCAAGTGCCTGCGTTGGCTTGACTAAAAGGATTACAAGAATGGAGTTCAAAATAATACAAACGCTAAGCCATGAAATTGCATCGATGGATTGTGGACACAATTAAAAAAAATTCTTCAAGCTTAGGACAACAATGTCCCTTTTTGTGCGGTCAAAATCAAAATTGAATCGGCATTTATTTATGTTAAGGTCTAACAGAATATCCTGTTTGGTTAAATTACGTGCATTAGTTCTTGGGATATAGATATTATAGAAATAGTGAAAATATCACACTAGAAAATATCGGCACAGTGGTGTTTCCTATCGGGCGATAGAAGCCCAACCTAATCAGCATCTATTTATCTGACGATCTAACGGAATATGATTTTTTCTGAAATTCTGTGCATTTGAACTTGGGATATAACTCTTGCAGAAACCGTCCTGTTAGGCAATATACACCCAATGCAATATTCGACAAATATGTGGTCGACAAATGTCTCAAAAAATTCTATAAAAACTCATTTTTCCCATTATGATTTGAAAAAAAAAAGTGAAATGAAAGAAGAGACATGCATTTATTATTGCCTTTAAATTGTGTTTTCCCAATGTATACTCCTTAAGATATAAAATGACAAAAATATTTTTTTTTTCACTTTTCGAAATTTTAAGAGTCCTAAGACCCCTTTAGAGATGGATTCTGAATCTTATTACTAATTCAAAAAGCAGCACTCCTTGAGTTTAAATCAAATAAAAATTGCTTTTTGATGGAAGGTTTTATTAATATTTAAATGGGATCTATATATTTTTTAAAAAATTTAATGCGTTCGTATTTTATCTATTTCTATTCAATCTACGGATAACCGCTAAACAAATTTTTACCTGAATAAAACAAAAGTATAAACTTTCTTTCCTTATACATTTTATATGCTTCCCAGAAAATTGTGGTTTTATTTTATTTAAAGCACAAACACCACGAAAACTGACATGCAGCTTCAGTGAACTTCGCTTCGAGCTGGATATCCCCGCTCCGAATGCGGTGAACATACATCTGTCGGGAAAGAAGAAGGGAAAAAATGTACATACAGATAAAATCCAGATAAGAAAAATAATATCCGGGTAAGAAGAAATTTATATTTTAAATACGGATTCTTGTTCTTCGGGATATTTTATTTTATGTCAGCTATTTTTCTTCAATCTCTCCTGCATGTTTTTCCTCAAAAGTTTAATACCTAGTCACTTAGGTAACTCTTAAAATTGCCTGTAGGAGAAGGGACCCTAAACTGAATAGATATAAAACTTACTGTAAGTCAGAATACTTTATTTTAGTTTCATATTTGCTTTATGATATTGAATTATGAATATTTATAAACCCCCAAATTTATCGACAAGGCAGACTAAATCTAATTTTGACAAGGAAATAAAAAGTTTAAAAAGTATCTCAAAAGTTTAATATCTTTGTCACTTAGGTAATTCTTAAAATTGCCTGTAGGAGAAGGGATCCTAAACTGAATAGATATAAAACAAACTATAAGTCAGAATACTTGATTATAGTTTTATATTTGCTTATTGAATTATGAGTATATATAAACCCCTAAATTTACCGACAAACCAAACTATATGTAATTATCATATAAAAATAAAAAGTTAAAAAATTATCTCAAAAGTTTAATACCTAAAGTCACTTAGGTAACTCTTAAAATTACTTGTAGGAAAGGGATCGTAAGCTGAACAGATATAAAACTTATTAAAAGTCAGACTACTTAATTTTAGTTTTATATTTGTTTTAAGATATTGAATTATGAATATTTATAAATCCCTAAATTTACCGACAAGCCAAACTAAATCTAATTTTGATAAAAAAAATCAAAAGCTTAAAAAGCATCAGATTAAAAAATAATAGGCAAATCGCTTACGAGTAAATGAATTGAATTGCCCACGTTCTTTATATAAGTTAGCTTTTCCACAGTTCGTTTAATATTTTTCAGAAGTACTTAATAAACACTTTATAACACTTAATATATATAAACACTTCAGTAAATTTATACATTCACTGTTCAATACTTAATAGTGATTGCATTTGATAGTGATTAGATATTTTTACTATCTTATATTACATACAATTTTTTAATATATCTTATATCTCATTTTGATAATGGTACAAATGAACCAGATTTAAATACAATTCATTATTACAATGATAATATATTAAAATGAGTAATAAGTCCATTAATGTTATTATTAAATAAACTGGAGTGAAGAAGGCTTAAAATAAAGCATAGCGTTGTGCTAAAATGACGCTGATTTGGAACGTATATTTAAAAGATATAGGTGAGAATTTTTTTATGTTATTTAAACTGTTTCTTAATTGACACATAAAGTTGAACTCTATTTTCGCTTTTAAATTGAAATAACGCTTTTGTGCATGAAATATCCAACCTTTATTCACATCCAATTTGGAACATCACGAACGAAAAAAAAAAGTATATCAGGCACATTTTACAAAAGTTTTGTATATTTCATGTAATTTGCGAAACATATTTCTAAGCAAATTCATTCACGGTTCATAGTAATGTTCGTGACAGATTGACAAGAGAATATTCCACCAGTTTTAATAAGCGTCAATTATTTAAAACATATGCTTCATCGATAGTCATCTGACAGTGGTTATAGGAAGTGACGTGTATTAATGCTTGACATAGCTTGAACAATAGATTATTGGATTTTACTGAAGTTGGGTGATAAAGTTCTCACACTATGTAAGATGAAGTATTTCCATAATTTAATAAGTGCCAGTCATGATTTTATCACATTTAGATATAGAGGAAGAAATTTGCAAGCTGACATGAAGATTTCCAGTGGAATTCTGAATGTTTGATTGCAATAGTTTAATATGAGACAGTTTCACAAAATTATATGTTGAGGCATGTGATGCATAAAAAATATTGCTGCGGCAACTGCAGACTTCAACTATATTGTTCAAGACATTTTGATGGATTGTTTGAAATCTAAAAGTAATGGAAATATCAAAATCAATGGAATATTTGTAATATGAAATAAACGAAATTAATTTAAAAGAAATTATTTTTATAAATACGAGTATTAACATTTTTTGTGCTTTTATTGCGGCTTACTATCAATTTGGAAAATCTTTAATAATAGGAAAGGTTATTATTTATTTCTGGTATGTGAATTTATATTACGATGATGGTATGTGAATCTGGTATGCGATCTGGTATGTGAATTATTATGACATATATAAATATGTGTTGAGTAGAATGTGCAAACTAAAAGAAGTAATCAACAACTTCATAATTATAAAACAATAGTAATCTGAATTTTATTACCTGATTTTTTTTTTATTCACATTGGTAACAAGGCGTAAAACCAACAGAGTGAAAAAGTATCCAAGCCAGGGTTAGAACCTGGTTCTTTGTCTCGGCGCACCAATGCTCTGCCAACTGAGTCACCTGGACGACACACATAGCGTAACACCCTTCACTCTTATATTTTGCAACCGCAGCACAAAATGGAATTTCATGAGCTACAACCTTTCTACAAACATTTCAATTATTAAATCGCTACATTATTAAAATCGTTTCAATTATTATCAATATTAATCTTTTATTGTTCCAAAAGAAAATATAAAGTACTAATCGAATAGAAATTTTGCTTGCTGCAGTTTAATGAAGATTAAAAAAAGCGTATTTTCAACAGAATATTTCATATTTTTATGTTTTTTTTACAGACTAGGAACACTTGACATTTTTGCACTCAAAATCTAATTTAATTTCTTATGCTAAAGAGAAGATTAAAAAGCAGAAAAAGGCTTTATTTGCTATTTTTATAAAGAGAAGATATTTGTGGACGGCTCAGATTTGTGGATCTTCAAGGCGGCTTGTGACATTTTTTCAACATCGAAAGATTTTTTTTTTCATATTTGCTTCCATAACTATTTTCTGCTCCATTACTATAAATATATTGTTCGTATTTGATGTTTTGAAAGTTTTTAAAATTTTAATAAAAGTTAATTCCTTACTATACTGGTGGATCAAGGACAAATTAACTGTTAAGAATTTTTTTTAAATCCGCATTTAATGGCACCCATCGGACAATTTATAAAATTAAAAGATGGTGTGATAAATTTTTAAGAGTATTAAATGTTAATTAAAGCATTTAACGAAAAAGTTAATTAAAATACTTCCTTATCTTTAATTTAACTGTAGAAAAAGAAGAATTACATCACTCTATTCGGGTGAATAATTCGTCAAACAATGAATGTTGCATTAAAAATTCATTTGTTTAACGTGATGAAATTTCGGAGTAAAACTATCAAGAATGATCGTTTTAGCATAAACGAACGTGCTCAAAGTGGCAATCAATAATACATACCAGGGCGATGAGTCAGGTTCTAATGACTCATTCGCAGAAATCTGGATTACAGCCCAGATTCCAGATAAGTTTGCTCTAGTAAATTACACGATGGAAATGTTAAAGATATCTGTTTTTTAAAAAATGTACTCACAAATTGGAGAATTGTGTTATGTTTAAAGAAAGGTTTCTTTCAAAGAATTTTTTTAAAGAGATGGCTTTACAAAATGTATTATTTATTTTTTTAAATCATTCTTCTTACTGTATTTATTCATTAAAAATTTCACGATGAAAATATTAATGATATAAAAAATATGCTTATAATTGGCAGAATTCTATTATGTTTAAAGAAAGATTGCTTTACTTTTTTGAACTAGATGGCATCACTTAATGTATTATTTATTTATTTTAAACATTCCTTCGTATTGTATTTATTCATTAAAATTACAAGAGGAAAATACTAATGATATAATACTTAAGTACGATGAATTATAGTTCCAGCATCAGCAAACGTGCTGAAAGTGGAATTCAATAATATATACTAGGGCGATGAGTGAGGTTCTTATGACTCATTCGCAGAAATCTGGATTACAGCCCAGATTCCAAAGTTTGCTGTAATAAATTACATGATGGAAACGTGAATGATATAGATTTTTTTAATGCACTTACAAATTGATAAATTTAGTTTTGTTTAAAGGAAGATTTCTTTCAAAGAATCTTTTTTTAAATAGATGAAGTCACAAAATGTATTATTAATTTTTCTTTTTTTTAATATTTCTTCTTACTGTATTTATTCATTAAAATTTCATATAAAATATTAATGGTATAAAATATATACTTATATATGGCATAAGTCAGTTATCTTTAAAGAATTTTTTAAATAATAACATGACATAACTTATTATTTACGTTTTCTAAATCTTTATTCAGATTTTATTTTATTTCAGTTAAATTACAGAATGTAAATACTAAGAATATAAAATTTTAAAAAAATACTGAAAAATTGCTGAATTCTGTTATGTTTAGACTAAGTTTTTTCCGAAAGATTAAAAAAAAAATAATAGATTATATCACATAATTTATTAAATCTTTTTTCCTACTGTGTTCATTCATGAAAAGTACACGATGAAAATATTAATGATATAAAATATAAAATATATACTTATAATTGACAGAATTCTGCTTTGTTTTAAAAAAGATGTTTTATAACATTTTTTAAAATAATAACATAATTCATTATTTACTTTTTTAAAATATCTATTCAAAATTTCTTTATTTAAATTATACCATGGAAATACTAAGGATATAAAATTCAAAAATGTACTTACAACTTGCTGAATTCTGTTATGTTTAAACTACGATTTTTTCTAAAGATTTCTTTTCAAAAATAGATCATATCAGATAAATTATTATTTAAGTTTTTCACATCTTTCTTCTAATTGTCTTTTGTCATTTAAATTGCAGATTTAATGTATAATTCAGATAGTTATTGTATGTAAATATACAGACAGGATATTTTAATTAATATGACAGACAGTGTCACGTATTCATCAAATCAATACATTTGGTTTAATATTTTTGAAATTCGGTATAAATACAAATAATTTAATAGTAAGGAAAAAAAAAACTTATTAACATTTCTTCCTTTTAAAATGAAACAATTTGCGCGCAATGAAATAGCTTTAAAGAAAACTATATACTAAATGAAAATTTTGTTTAATAACCATTTATCAAGTTCCAGGAATTTCCAAGATTATTTTATCTACATAATATATCGTAGATGAGATTTGTTACTGCCCTTTGAAGTCAGAGTATTATCTTAAGAACTCCAATCAAATGATAGTTTCGCAATGCAATCTTATATATGGGGGATGTTGAAGCGTGACTTATTCATAGTTCGTTTACAGGGGCAGTCAAAATAATTCTGTTATGCTAGATTAATTTTAACACAATTATTCTAATTAGTAAATAATTATATTAGATTAAGGTTATTAGTGTTAGCTGGGTGAAAAAGTTCCACCAGATTCATCCAGGATAGCTCAAATGGTAGAGCACTGGCGACTTCAGCCAGGAGATCCCTGGTTCGAATCCTGGTCCGGACATTTTTCGCCCAGTTGGAAATTTACATCTAATTTTGTTACATTATAGTGTATTGTAGAAAATCGTTCTCTGTGTATTTTAATGATGTTACACTATTTTAACCATATTGGAATTGATATATATATATATATAACTGAGGTGCACTGCAAGGTGTTTACTATACAATATAGTGTGCATAGCGTTTATCGTTCTTTCACAAGGACATACAAAAGAATTCAGTAACAGTATTGTATGTGAACAATAATTGTTGGAAGTCAGTTTTCAGATGTGGTAAGCGTTTTTAAATGTAACTACCATTTTGCATGTCACTCGATGTGTATAAATTACATAGATCGTTTACAAGGTTTCAGAAAATAATTCGAGTACATAGCTTATAGACGGAAATAGCTAAAGAGGAATTTTCAACTGCGTTATGTTTTTCCTAACAGGACTAAATTATGTCATACTATGTAGTATATATGCAAAAATAAAGATCATATACAAGGCTAAACAAAAAAAGGTGAATTATGCTTCGACTATCTATATTATAAAGGACAAACGTGTCCGTGCGTAACGCTGACGTCATTTTGATGTTGGCAATAGCAGACGATTAAATTTCGCTTTTACTGCAATTTATTAAACTTTAAAACGTAGCGTATTTTGAATTGTTACACCGTCGAATATAGAAAAGTATGCACTTACAAATGCAGTTTGTTTTAACAATGCACTGGAATTTGTCTGAAATTTGTATCGCAATGTACTCATTTCTTTACGGTTTTTAATATAATTTTCAAACATGAATTATCAACAAAAATATATCTTTATCGCGTGCAGACGATTATGAAAAATAAATATGTTTGCACTTAAGCTAATATGAATAGTTCTGCATTTGTTTCCGGCTGATATTGTATAGTGAAGTTACAACGTCATCAATAAAATAGAATAAAATAAATAAAACTGACATTTAGCAGGCATGAAATCGAACTACGCTCTTAAACCAATGAAATAATCGGATATAAAAGAACTGTTGTAAATGACGAAATATTTGTCGACTTTTTCGTTTGTAAAGTTGATGCTTTGTAAATAATAATTAAAAAAAATGGTGTTTTTACTTGGCAATCTAAAAAATTATGTTAATATAAAAAAAATGGTCTTTCCTAATATTCTCTAACCCGGGAGATCGGTTTGTATGCCCTAGTAGATGATAATGGCTGAAATTGGGCTTTCAAATGCGTTTTCTACAAATTGTTTACTTAGAAAAAAAAATTGGTGTGGTTAGTGGGCAATCTAAAAAATTATGTTAATATAAAAAAAATGTTTTTTTCTAATATTCTGTAACCCGGGAGATCGGTTTGGCTGAAATTGGGCTTTCAAATGACTTTTTTTTTTCAATTTGTTTACTTAGAAAAAAAAAATGGTGTTGTTAGTGGGCAAATGCGTTTTTTCAAATTGTTTACTTAGGGAAAAAAAGGGTGCTGTTAGTGGGCAAATGCATGTTTTCAAATTGTTTACTTAGAAAAAAAATTGGTGTTCTTAGTGGGCAATCTAAAAAATTATATAAATATAAAAAAAAATAGTCTTTCCTAATATTCTCTAACCCAGGAGATCGGTTTGGATGCCCTAGTAGATGATAATGGCTGAAATTGGGCTTTCAAATGCGCTTTTTCAAATTGTTTACTTAGACACTATTTTTCATCTTATTAAACAGCGACGTTTTGTTACAGTACTCGGTATAAGTTGGAAAGTGTTTCATAATCTATGCTTGACGCATGATTTTTCTTTCTTCTTTTATTTGGCCAACTTTACAAAGCATAAATTCTTTATGAGTAATTTCTTAGAATTCATTACATTTAATTTCATGTAGTTTGTTATTCAATCATTAAAAAAAAATATTTAAAGTATACTCAATGCAAATGATATTCAAAACCTTTATAAATTTATGTTTTTGAACGTATTACTACTTAAAGATTTACATGACACTTTTACGTTTGATGCAATGGTAATGGTAATAATGATAATAATAATCAATATATCAGTGTTAAAACTACTTAAAAACCGGAGATAAATATGTTCTTTCATTAGCAGATTTTTTAAGATAAAATATATTAAGGCTGATGTAGAATGTTTTATAAAAATTAAAAAATCCGCATTAAAGAGATGTGGAATAAAATGTAATATAATATCTAAAAAAAGCATAAATTAGTTTTTTAACTGGTTACTGTTTTAATGAAATATAATGGAACATTTAAATTGTTTATAAGTTTGAAGTTTTATAACATACACATACACACACACACATATATATAGGGAGGTTTCTTGTATGTTAATATTAACATTTTGCGTATCAAAAAATATATAAAAAAATATAAAAACCTAAAAAAAAACAAAAAAATTAAAATCACAAAATATATAAAATGTTTTAAATAGGTTGGCTGGGTGGGCAGATGTTAAATTAAGGAGGAGGGAGGAGTTGTCAGGATAATTTATACGCAAATGTTGATTTAATATATATATATATATAAGGGAATGATACGTTGAATTTATGAGTTTTTATGTTTATTTTGGTCCTTATGAAGTTGCTGTCCTTAATACTGTATAAAAGTATTTATATTATATTAATTTACATCAATTTAAGTCACTTTTATTGATTTACTTCAATGTATTTCGACTTATAATGGTGGACGCTAATACAGTTTATGATATATGTGTTTATCAGCATGTAGAAATGCTGTAATTTGTTTGTATACCCCCCCTCATTCTGTAAAGTAACATTTTAAAATTTAAAACATTAAATTTATTAAGTGATTAATAGGAACAAACTTTTACATTATTATAATTGTAACTTATTTGAAATTATTATTAATTTACTTAATTTTAAATAAAATATTTAAAAATGATCATAAAAAATTATATTAAAGATGCTAAATGATTATTATCGATATCCTGTTGAGCTGTTTTAGAATGATATTGTTGCGCTGTTTTAAAGTGATTTAATCGGTTCACATATTAGCAATATTTTAAATATGCAATTTTTCTGCAGTTATATTTGGTAATCTCCATTAGATGGCACCACTACAAATTAGTTCTACTTATTTTAGACGAGATTGTGTTCACATATAGACATTTTTAACTTTTTAATTTTATGAAGTTCTGCTAGACGGCAGCATTAAATAATGATTTATTCAGTTCTAAAATAATAATGATGCCATTCTTTATTATATTATATTATATCTCTTATTCATTACTTGTTTAATTTTAAACTTATACTTCTTTATGTACTTTATAATAATAATTTATTCCAGGATCCTTAAAATAGCATAAAATAATTTTTATTATATAAACTATATATGCTAATTATAATTATTATATTTATAAGAATGTGAATATTATCTGCAAGCTGTGATGATTTGCAACCATAAGGATTCGCTTTTAACTGTACCAATGAATTAGGCGGGATTTGTGATGTGCTAAAAATGAGATACATGTTTGAGTTGTAATATGGTCATAGCAATTCTCGTGCTGGGTATGTCTTAAATTTAAATGTTACAAAATTTTCATGTTTTTTATTATTACGGATCTTGCATTGATTAATATTTTTTTAATTCAATTTATATGGCCTGGTAAATTTATACTTTTTGGTGTGTAGTCAATCGGGTACATAATGGAATTCAATTTTTAGCTTATTGCTGGATTCTATTACAGAAATTGACTATGTTTTTGCTTATATTTGTATTTCATGTACCCTTGAAAAAGTGAAATGCTATGTAAGCTTCCGGCTACATCCATTCATTTGATCTATTATTTGTTTACGATATGGCTTTTAATGGTTCAACAATATTTCGCTGGTTATTTGTATCTTTTGTCTTTAATAGGTTATTTCATCAAAATTTGGTGGGTTTTCATATGTTTTATATGGATTAATCGTCCGCAATGTGCTAGTGAATTAGTGGTATTGTGCTTGATTTTGTATTACTAGTTAAAGATTCCATCTTTATTTTGTATAATGTCAGTGTTATGAATTGAAGCTAAATTTATTAATTTATTAATTTAATTTTAATAATTGGAAATAGATGATGATTTGTAATTATATAATGGTTATATATATATATATATATATATATATATATTAGAAAGTTATTCTTATAGCAACACAGATTTCATTCAAATAATGTTTATACAACAGTATCTTAAATAACATTTACAGTTTTATTCAAGAACCCCAATATATCAGCTTTTTCTATAAGTCCGCATTCGTCGTAAGTCTGTTTATATATACAAAACGCTTGCGAAATAATTTAAATTAAACCGAAATCATCATGCAAATACATGATCCTGTACTTCGCTGTTGGCATTAGTGTACCTTTATGTTTCAGAGTTGCGACAAGTTCACAGGTCTTACGCTCGGATTCTTTGTCTAAACTATGTTAACCCGCATTTAGAACTTGACCAGGAACCTGCTGTGACAGACAGACTCACGGGCGACAGACATTTTCTAAAAACATTCAAACCTTGTCCAGGACCTTCGAAAACGTATATAGATCCGTTCAAAATCAGAAGTCGAAAATTTTCATGAATCCATCCAATCATACTTTCTTCTTGTAAAGACAAAAAAAGTAAGAATTCGTTTAAAAATACTCGTAGCTCACAAATTTTAATTTCCATGATTATTTGAGAGTAAATATAATTTCTTTAGAAGAATATAAAAAAAACTCAAAAATGCAGCATTTCACAACTGTGTTTCAAACCTGTAACGTGTTTACAATATTAAATACATTAAAAGAAAGTTTAAAAAAGACACAGTTTAGGATAAAATCTTCAAATGTCCAGCCGCGAAAAGTTAACTGTAACTTGAACAGATCTTTAAGCTCCAGTAGCTGAAAATCTAAGACTCCTTTAACCCCTTGAAGGGCTGTGATGATGCTATGGCATCACATAATTTTAACCCCTAATTGCTACATTGGCACCCGAATTTTTTTTTATGAAAATTTTACTTTTATTAAGTACGCGAAAATATACATTTACTTCTTTACAAATAGATTTTCTTGTAAGTACTGGTGTCATTCAATTATTTCAATATTTTATGGATACAGGTACCTTGAAAGGGATACAAGTACCTTGAAAGTCCCTGAAAGGGTTAAAGAAACCCTACGTCAGCATATTTAGGGGAATGGACTCAACAACATATTTTAAAACTATCAAAATTGGTGGGCACCTTTTCTTGAGGTCCTTTTGTATGCATAAATTGATAAAGTATTTCATCTAAGTATAAAAACGGAGTATTGATTGATTTCAGATATATTCCCGGCTTAATCTTTTGTAACGTCGTAACAGCTCTTAATATCACATATGACGTTTGTGATACGTTTTGCGGAATAAAAAAAATACGGCCTAGAAATATCATGCACATCCTATGCTTATCTCAAACCCCATATGCCTTCAATGGCGACAAAGGGCAGGTTGATGGCGATTTTCATAATGCGATTTTTTTTTTCAGGGTATGCTAGCGGCGACAGAACGGAAATTTAGTTCGAATTCGAATCAGACGAAAGTTTTCAGGAAATAGTACCATCACGAAAAACTGTAATCAGAAATCAAATAATTTTGATTATAATAATAACAAATAAAACATTTTTTAAAGCATTTACATTCTTCTTTTAATATGTTTACTATTAACATGTTAACTAACTCCCTTAAAACTTTTGCATTTCACATAGAAAAATATTTAAACAAAACAAAGAAAAAAAGTTTATTGTTTAAAATGGGTCAAAGATCAAGTGCATTTTATTATCTCACATGTTTCCCATCGAAAAATATTTAAATAAAATATAAAATATAACAAAGGTAAAAATTTAATTGTTTTACTTGGTTATTTTAAACATGAAAGAACAGTTGCATTTTATTGTACGTTCAATAAGACAACGTCAAAGATTTAGTTGCGATTAAGAATTAATTAAAAAAATACGTAACGGATTCGAATATTCAACCGAGTTAATCGCTATAAAAAATAATATTTTGACTTTCTTAGAATCAGCCAGACAGTGTAGTTAAAAAAGAAGATGGTTTAAGCATTTAATAGATTTTCATACTTAAAATTAAAGTTTTTGGCTTCCAACATAAAGCTTAGTTTTGTAATAACAAAAAAATTTCGTTATAGATGTAATAAATTTTTAATTTTTCCATATTTCTTGTAATAGAAACGGAAATTTAGAACAATAAAATAACACAAAAGTTATTTTACCAGAAATTTTTATTTTGTTTTGGTTTTGGTTTTAATGAAAAGGATTCTTACATTTCTTACTAAATTCTTCTTATTTACCTCATAAATATTGCATCTTCTAAGTAATTCTGATAATTGCAGATCATTTAAAAATAAACAAATTTTATTCACCCTATTTTGATGCCCCAGACATTAGCTTTAATAATTCACGATAAAAATAAGGAATAGATATAAAATTATTTTCATCTTTTTAAATACTATACAGTATTATAATTAAAAAGTAAATCAAGACATATTAATTATTATGAAAATGAGTTTTAATTTTTGCTAGTGTTCATTAAATAATAATAATAATAATAAATAAATGTTGCGATTTATTCTGACCTGAATTTGCACATGATCACTACAATAGTTAAGAAATGAAACGGAATTCGTATAATTTACAAAGTATCAAGCAAAATATCACTGATGCACTATACTATTATAAAAAAAAAAAAAAAAACCTAATGATTAGATAAACTATAATGAGAAGAGAAAAGCAACAGTTTATAGGTGAAAAGGTTAAAGAAGTTCCGTTTTTTTTTCTTTGAACTCAGAGTGAATAGGCTTGACCCTATTGAAATTGTTTTTGTAGCTATTATTCTATGGAAAATAATATAATTTATTAAAATCTCACATTTTATTGAGAAACAAGTTTTTCACTAATTATTAAATTAATTCATATTGAATTTCACTAATTTGTAGCTTGCAACAATAAAAAAAAAATAATAAATAAATGTTTTGATTTATTCTGACCTGAATTTCCGCATGATCACTATAATAGTTAAGAAATAATACGGAATTCGTATAATTTACAAAGTATCAAGTAAAATATCATTAATGTACTATACTAATATCAAACAAACAAACAAAAACCTAATGATTTGATAAAATATAAATATAAGAGAAAAGCAACAGCTTATTGGTAAAAGTTTAAAGAAGTGTTGCAGATTTTTTATTTCTTTGAACTTAGAGCGAATATGCTTGATCCCATAAAATTGTTTTTGTAGCTATTATTCATTGGAAAATAAAATAATTTATTAAAATCTCACATTTTATTGAGAAACAAGTTTCTCACTAATTATTAAATTATTTCATACTGAATTTCACTAATATGTAGCGTGCAACAATAAACGAGGCATCATTTGGATAAAATTTTTTTGCTAACAGACATTGCGTACTGAATTTTTATTATATTTTTAGGTTAAGTATCATCTTCATCATACATATTACAGCTGATGCCAACATTCCGTGTTCTATGCACATACAAAACGCACAACGATGAATGGGGTGTTATAGAAAAGGTGAAAAGGTTTTTGAACAGTCTTTTGGCATAGTACACAGATATTTCGTTAAAACAAATTGTTTGAATTAAAAGAAAATGCTGTTGTATATAAATTAATAAAAATGTATCAGAAAATAAACTCAAAGATAGCAGTGTGCAAGTTTCGCACTGTTCTACTGGTATTATATATGTATCTTTATAAGAGTTAATTTATCATAAAATATAAAATCTATTAAAATTATAGGACATAATAAAATCGCAAATGCGTAGAATAGTTTATGATTTTAACAGATACAGGTACACCTGAAATACGGTCGCAAACGTTAGCTTTATGAAACCTTAGCGTAACCGCAGTCGGCCACTAATAGATCAATCATACCAGTGAGAAACATCTAAGGTTGGGACACAGAAAAAAAAAAATATATGGAAGATTGCATTCCTTATTAAAAAAAAGAAAAGAAGAACTAGAGAACAGGAATTCTGCATTTTCAGAATTTAGTGTCGCCCCCGGCATTTCCATTACTTCATTTTCTTCTGATGAACTGGTGGCTTCTATGATTATGAAACAGCCATTATAAATGAAGTGTTAGGTGAAGATGAAAGAGCAGCCGTAAAAAGTTAGAACTCTGATTTTTCTGGTCAGAATTGGCGGGGGGGGGGGGGGGGTTGTTCAAAAAAATTATGGCCATTTTTTTCGATTTTTTGCTCTTTCATCTTCACCTAACACTTCATTTATAATGGCTGTTTCATAATAGTAAAAGCCACCAGTCCATCAGAAGAAAATAACTCGGTTAAGTGGGACTCTACTGCAGTACAAAACATATTTCAATTTTAAGACTTAAAGCACACACTTTTGTTTTATGTAAAATGACGTCATTCGCATCCGCTTAAGAATTCCGCATTTACGATCTACTGTTAAACATCTACAGTAAAGCATGCATAGCACATCACTATCGCGAATAATGCACAAATACAGCAAAAAGATGGCGTCATTCAAGAAAATCGACAAAAAAAAAAAAAAAAAAAAAAAAAAAAGTACTATCTAATGATTTATAGATACTTAAAATTAAATATAGTTTATAATAGCTTCGTTGTTTTAACAGAAATCATTCGTTTATAATTTTTTCAAAATAGCACGTATTTTCAGTACATTTTCTTTCGGTTGTTATGAGAAAATGGCAACAAAAATATATAATTACTATTTTAGAGCTATTTTTCCTTTCTTTTTACAGAAATGGAGTACTTCCGTTGCCAACATTAAGCAAATGGCTCTAGAAACAAAACAAAAATAATAATAATAATATTTCAAAAATAAATGGAGATACAGATTTCAAACAAAATGCATTTAAAAGAACTTTTTTTTTCAATACGATGGTATAAAAATCGGAAATGTGCGATGCTTAGAAGCTTAAAAAACTGCTATAGAGTATTTAATCGTACTGCTTTGTTTTACGGCTGGCTTCTGTAAGGTCACGCTATTTTTTGGAATACATAAAATAAGCTGGGAGAAAGAAATAGCATACCCTATCGGCGGCTAAAAAGAATTAAGCTAACAGATATTTGCATTGTTAAGATAACTCAGAAGCACTTTATACAGTTCCTTGAAGTAACAAAAAAAATTTTTTTTTTCAGTGGGATTTCATTTTTCTCCCAAATGGTCCGCCAATTGAATATAAATATTTTTTTAGAAAAATTTTCTTTTTAGATTTTTCTTACAAACCGCCACCTTTGAAAGTTAATTCTAGCGCAAACCTACCATAAAAATTTCTGTTAAAATTTATTGGTATTCAGTTTGCGGACCATATTTGGGAGCCCTACAATCATAAAAATTTCAGCACACAAAGGAAAAAATTCTTACAGATGAATCTTGAAATTATTTCAGTGCAGATTAGAAAGTATGCTGTCTTACTCTTGAAATTTGGTCACTTTTTTTTAATTTAATGGGGATAGTTATATAACTTTCACTGATTAAAAATAAACTATAGAGTTATAAAAATTTAAATGTATATCTGTTATTTTTACAATTATAGAATTATCTTTTCCTAATATCTAATTGTAACACTGTAACAAATATTTAAAGATTGCTACACTAGATGGCAGCACTAGACGATAGTTCCTTATTATAGCAGCTGTCAAATAGTTTTCTCCTATCATCCCTTGCGATACAATTTTCCGCAGAGTGCTTTGAGACGCACAATGAATAGGTTGTAAAATGCGCGCGGTCTTGTGTTAGATTTTCTCGAAGCGTTTTAATGAGAGGCGGGAAATGATCAAATGTTTGCGAATCAATATTTTTCACACGCGGATTTCTTCTGCAGTTCTTTACTATGTAAATATTGTACAGCCATCCTGTAAATAACAATATGTCTTGTAGTACAGAGTTTTATTAAACATTACTTTCTACTAAAGTAAGGAGTGACGTGTCCATTTGAAGTGATGGGGAATTATTAAATATTGTACCGCCTTCTCATGGAAAGTAAGAAGGTAGCTACAACAGCTATTAAATTGAAAACGCTTTTTACCGATAATCTCAAATTTTAGAATAAAGTACGAGCGATAATCAGCTCTATAACGTAAATATATAGTAACCATAGCTGCCAACCTCTACAATTTTTAAAATCGCATGAATGTCTTTTGAACAAAAAAAAAAAAATTCTGTAAAAAAGATCGTGGGGGTTAGGGGTGTATGTAATTAAGGGTAGGTTATGTTTCATTTTATTTTTAAATTAAAATTTCATGATCAAACATGTTCTTTTGACTTTATAAAAGCGTAGAAATTAGCAACCATGTATAACTATATGAATTAGAAAAAAAAAGCCTTTCGCACTTCTAGAAACTTAAATCTACTAAAGTACTTTTGAAAATTAAAACAATAAGAAATATTCAATACAATATATACTTGTGACTCACAAATCTGTGTGCTATTTCTCGAAAATGGCATTGAAAAGAAATTTGAGAAATTACCTGCCATTCTCAGAATATTCAAATGCAACATATAAATATTTTCCTTAAGCAAAAAAAATTTTACAGCACCTCGTAAAATAACAAACGTGCGCAGAATCCATTACTCTTAATACAATTCGCGAAGGATATGAAATACAATCAGGAGAAAAAGCTCAAAACCAATAGCGTAATTTTATAGGGGAAGAAATCTAGCAATTCCAGACAGTTCTCTCTTTTGAAAAACGACTGTTGGAATTTTCTTTGGAGTAGAATTTAGCAATTTCCCTCATTTATTACGAATGAGATATAGGCCTCTATGCAAACTTACAAGTCAAATCTGAAAATTCCTTTTCTTTATCTTAAGTACGTCAATTTTCTTTTCGAGGAAATAATAGAAAAAGATGGGTTAAACTTTATTAGCATAATTTAACAATTATGATAATAGTCTTAATAAATAATATGCTGATTTCTTAAGTATAATAACCATATAAAATATAATAATCGTAAAGTGTAATAACAGTCATATAACATGTATACATTTAATATACTGGGTTAGGTAAGTAAAAAAAAAAAAAAAAAAAAAAAAAAAAAAAAAAAAAAAAAAAAAAAAAAAAAAAAAAAAAGGTTATGCGACAATCATATTAACCGATGATGATAAAAGCGAACGTCCAATTACGAAGTGTATTCAAATTAAGTAGGGCATTCAGATATTAAGTTTGTTTTACAAGGTTTTACTATATATATATATAGTTAAAACTCCAATTATGAAAATTTAAACTAATTACACGCCATAACTTTAAAAACACAATAATAATACAAATAAACTTTAAAATAAATCATCAAGAACAATAATATTTAAATAACCAAACCAGAAAAAAAAAACAGAAGACGGGCGGCATGGCTCACGGCAGTGGGGTTACATCAAAGTTTTATGCATGCAAGATCCCCTTCACCCGCCATGACCAAAATTGAAAAAAAAAAAGTAAACATGCAATGAAAACACAACCAAATATCTTACTATCTCATTGCAGCAATCAAATTATCCAAACCGCCACTTACATCCAAAATCCAATGAATTCAGCTCTGTACGATAACTGCTACCATTTTCAAAATATCATGTAACATATTATTTTATTTTAATTCCAAAAGTCCAGTCAAATATTGTAGAAACTCAGAAAGATACAGAGAGCTGTTTGGCAAATTGTGGAAAATCCCTTATAATAAAGTTACTTTTAGAAAGCAACTCACTACATCGCCTCTATAATTCTGAATTTTCGAGATATTTGACTGGACTTTTTAAGTTGCCCCAAATTGTTGACTACCAAATTATGAAATAAAAATTTTGGAATGTTTCACGCATGCGCAGTTAAAAATTGTTTCATACAAATGCCCTTATCTCATCAAATATTCAATATATTATTGTTTTTAATTACAGTATACCGTTTATACTGTTCTTTTTAAAATTATCAGAAAGTGGTGTTTAATTAGGTTTAAAACTCTTTATTCCCTAAACATAAAACCATTTGAATTTTTCACATAAACATTACCACCTTTACGAATATGCGTGCTATGCTTACACAAATGTAAACGACCATTAAACAGGACCCATATAATCATTTACTACAGTGTCAGACCATTGTGGGCATTTTCTGCATTATGGTTGTACCCCTAATTGTCCCCGTGACTAAATTTTCACTGAAAAATATTGAATTAGTTCCTCGAAATTCAAAGACAATTCTTCTAGAATTTTGGTAGATATTCGACAAACAATGTACAATCGAAAGCATCTAGTTACTGTTCCTTATGTTTTGGAGGCTCGTATATGTATACACACACACACACACACATTAAAATACGAAATTTAATTTTTATCTGATCATTTTCCCCTTGATCTTAAGTTTAGAAAAAATATGACCTGCTTCAAAGAAGAATATTACGAAAGGAAAAAAAAATCCACTATTTTACAGCAAAAACGTACTGATTTATGATCCTGACCAGCACAATAATTTTATCATTTATGCTAGAAGGCTTCTGTTTCTGTTATCTTTCTCAATTTAGTACTTTATCGATGTGTGTCACATACATAATACAAACCAATGAAAATTACCTGGTGCAGCGACTCTATTTGGAGCCTGGTTCGAAACATTTACTTTCGTTTAGTTTTGGCCATGCATCAGTAGTGATAACTGGTGGCGGTATCTGGCTTGGCACCTCGTTCCAGAGCACAACTCGCAACACCATTTTTTGTGGCTGAGCTGCCATGTGCAAAAATTTTGCACGAAACGAGCCTAGTTTGATGTCAGAGATAATTAAATTTATAAAAATGACATCAGTTATTTTTGTACGACGCTTAGAGATTCTACATAATAGGACAATTCCAAATATATGTTGGTTGAAGAATGACAATTTAGCAGTTTTAAAGACTTCAGATACATGTTTGTCTATGTCTAATATAGTTGGCTGAAAGCGCGTTTCCATGTTTAACTAAATGGTAGTATATTTATAGTGTATATGAAATCTACGGATAATATAGCAGGTTGCACAGTAACATTCGAACACACTACTCTCTGTGTGCGCTGAAAGGAACCTCGTTGACTTAATTACGAACACTCTGTACGATAATGTTAATATTCTGTACTCATAACTCTGGAAATATGCATTTGAAATAAATAAAGAAAATGTAATCTTTAAATGTTTACTTAAAAGAAAATGACAAAAAATTAAAAATTAAAAAAAATAGTTAATTCATTCCATAGATCAAAATAATGTTTACAAATTCAAATTTTAATTTTAGATGTACTTAAGAATTTCAAACTATTCCTTTGGATATCAATTACTATATACAGTTTTTAAACTAATTTTATTTTTATAACTTTAATTATATTAGCATGTGTAAATTTCTGTTTATTTTATTTATTAGCCCCCGGTGCCGTATGCTATTTCTTTCTCCCAGCTTATTTTGTCTCCAAAAAATAACGTTACCTTACAGAAGCCAGCAATAAACAAAGCAGATGTATCATTGTACGATTAAATGCTTTATAGCAATTTTTTTAATTTGTAAGCATCGCACATTTTTAATTTTTATACCGTCGTATTGGGAAAAAAAAGTATTTTTAAATGCAATTTGTTTGGAAACTGTATCTCTATTTATTTTTGAAATATTAATTTTTTATAGTTTTTAGCACCGTTTGTTTAATTTTGGCAACTCAAGTACTCCATTTATATAGAAAGTAAAAGGAAAATATTTGAAAAATAGCAATTATATCTTTTTGTTGCCATTTTCTCATAACAACTGAAAGAAAATTGTAATTAAAATCTGTGCTATTTTGAAAAAAATATAAACGAATAATTTCTGTTAAACATGGAGCTATTATAAACTATATTTAATTTTAAGTATCTGTAGACGCATTCAGTGTGACGTCAGTCATGACGTTTTGGTTGGAAACTGACTCCAAACAAACGGTTTCTATGCGCCATTTCTTTTTAAATATAAATCGTGGAAAATGTTACCAGTACATATCAAGTATTAAAACACGTAGATGTCAGATATAGATACAAGATATAGCTGCAACAGACAAACAAAATAGAAAATACAACATAGCAGCCGTTTGTTTGGAGTCATTTTCCAACCAAAACGTCATGACTGATGCCACGACTGAAATAGTCTATATTAATGTTACAAACAAATAAATGCCTATGAATCATTAGATAGCCTTTTTTTTTTGTCAAGTTTCTTTAAGGACGGCAACTTTTTGCTGCATTTGTGTATTATTTTGCGATAGTGACATCCTATGCATGCTTTACTGTAGATGTTTAAGAGTGGATCGTAAATGTGGAACTCTTAAGCGGATGCGAATGACGTAATTTTACATAAAATAAAAGTGTGTGCTTTAAGTCTTAAAATTGAAATATGTTTTGTACTATTTATGTACACACATATTTTTTTTCATCTGAGGCGACACTAATTTTGAAAAAGCAGAATTCCTGTTTTCTAGTTTATTTATTTATTTGTATTTCTTATCATTTAACTTCTCTGTCTGCAAAACTTTTATCTAATATATATATATATATATATATATATATATTGTGATAGCTACGAAAGAATATATTGCATCGCCACTAAATGCATGGTTTTATTTCTTTTAATATAATTCGCATTCCTGAAAATGGAATATGTTTTATTCTCTTGAGATCTGAAAAAAAATGTTTCAGAGATATTCTCATTTTTTATTGGTCATGTTTAAACATAAAATTGACCGAAGAACACAAACTATCTTCTTATAAACAAACGCTTGTTAATAAATTCATCAGATATAGCACCATAACAGACAACTTTATCATTAAAAATATGATTTTCAATCACAGTTCGTCTCTTGCGAAAACCTCTATAATCACCAGTGAATTATAGATAAAAATTAAATTACCATTATCTAGATAATTTACTGTATTTTTTAATATGTCTTGCTTTTAATGACGCTGCAGTCAATTCATATGACATTTAGACATAATTTCCACAGAGTGTCAAGATTTGATGATAATGTCAAAATTAATAAATTTACACGTCGAATGAAGTTGAATGCAATGACATCTGTATCAGTAAAGAGGTCGATATGACACATTTTGAGACCCCTGTGATAAGTAGCATGTGATGTTATTGCGGAAAGATTTTAATATATTCCTGTGAGATTACTCAGATTATAATAATAATACATATACAACAGTATTTATGACAGAAAGCTTGCATGTAAGGGGAAAATGTTTATAATGTGACTAGTGACAGATCTGTACTATATTTTGCAACAAAACATTATCACATCAATTTGATAGAAAACATTATAGCAATGTAATTGTGCAAAAATGTGTTTAATATTTGTAAATTTCATAAAGCTAAATTTTTGATTTGTTTTGATTACTTTAAATGGTTAGCTTAATTAAAATAGATTTTTTTTATAACAATTAGGAATTTATTAATTTATTTGAAACTTTTAATTCCCCAATTAAAAAATTATAATTTTTTAATATTTAATCATTTATTACTGTATTTTTGCAAGATTTATTTAAAACTACGAAATGAAAATTGGTTGCTGTATTTTTAACGTTTCTATTAGATAAAGATGAGTTTTGTATTTGTGTTTCCGTATGCTGAGAATTTTAACAAATTTCAAAATGCATGAAAGTCATTTATAAATTTCGTTTGTTGATCTGCCAAACTGCCCATTCCAAAAAGAGTTGTGAGTTCAGTTTAACTTTCTGGTTATTCCTTCATTATCTTCTCTATCTATCTTCCCCAAAATCCTCACACCGGACAAGAACTCAGACTGATACAAAATTACAGTATTAAAATTATAGGATTTTTCATTATGAAATTTATGTATATTTTAGGTAGCTTTCATTATAAAAAGCTACCTATTACAGCCGTTCGAAGGAAAGCGATTTCAAAAAAATTTTGGTATATTTTCATCGATCATGAATCCCAGACCCCGAAACCACCCTCCGATCAAAAGTTTATATATATGTATCTGGTCTTTGTCACACTGTAACTGTCGTATTTATGAACCGATTTGGATGAAACTTCGTGTATACATAGTACATACCAATGTCTCGACCGAGTTCGTTGGTCAGCTTCATCCGCCATCTTGTTTCAAAATGGTGGCCATTTAAATTTTTTTTTAATTTAAAATTTGAAATGCGGTACCAAAAAATTGAAAATTAAAAAATATTATTTTCTTATGTGTTTGTCCATGATACAAAGATTCCGGAGCAGTTTTTGTTTCGTTTATATCTTAAAAAATGGCTGAGTTATCGCACTTTGAATTTCTAGCGTGGCTGATATTTTGAAACGACCTGATTTTTGTCACGCGATAACAGGCGTATTTATGAACCGATTTGGATGTACCTTGGTGTATATATTGTACATACCAATGTCTCGACCGAGTTCGTTCGCCAGCTTCATCCGCCATCTTGTTTAAAAATGGCGGTCATTTAAAAAAATGAAAAAAAAATGAAAATTTAAAATGAGGTACCAAGAAATTGGGAAATGAAAAAGATTTTTTTTATATGTGTTTGACCTTAATACAAAGATTCTGCAACAGCTTTTGTTTCGTCTATATCTAAAAAATGGCTGAGATATAGCATTTTGAATTTCTGTTGTGGCTGACATTTTGAAACGACCTGATTTTTGTCACGCAATAACAGGCGTATTTATGAACCGATTTGGATGTAACCTGGTGTGTACGTAGTACATACCAATGTCTAGACCAAGTTCTTTGGCCAGCTTCATTCGCCATCTTGTTTCAAAAGGGCTGCCATTTAAATAAAAATTTAAAATAAAAATTTAAAATGAGGTATCAAAAAATTGGAAAATGAAAAAGATTCTTTTTACACTGCAAATAGAGGCGTCTTAAATTAAGACACATATGTGACTGAAAAAGTTATTCAGACACTTAAGTGTCTAAATTTGAAATTTTAGACATCACAGATGTCTAAATTTAAGACACATAAGTGTCTTACTATGATCATGGCATAAATGAACCGATTAAAATGTCTGAATAATGGTGATATGTCTAAAATAAAGACATTTAGAAATTTAGACAAGAGTCTAAATGCGACACAATTGTATCATATGTGTGATGACTGTATGTATAACTGTATTGCAATATGTATGCCAGCACCACCAGAAAATTGTTTTCGAATGGATAATAGATGTTTAAAATATTTTTATCCATTAAATTTTGCGTTATTTTATTTAAAAAAAAGTAAATTGAGTAGATCATGGGACGTCTCGAAAATTAAAATAGTTCGCTTATTAAAGTTTTGGGACTAAGGTACTTTTGGCGCAATAAATAAATCAGGAATTGCTTTTCACAAAATATATTTATTTCAAAGGAAGGGTCAACCCCCCCCCCCCCCCTAAATACTAAGAGATGTACCGGTAGAAAGAAATTTAGGAAGGGACAAGTTTTTAGAACATGTGTGCCTGGGGTCAACAGCGTAATCCGCTTTTCTAAAATGCAGAACATAAACATGAAATAGCAAACTAAGAATATTTTGTCAAAACTCCTCGTGCAAGAAATTTTTAAAGATATCAACATAAAAATAACTATAACAAGTTGGAAATTGCACGTCAAACGTGGCAAATAGGTTGCGTTCGTACTATAACTAGTTTTATAAGTGTTTTTTGCACGGCATATTGTACTGAATGTATCAATTTCATTCTTTTCGAAAAGCTGTAACATCATTAAAATGCACTTGAAATAATTTTTTCCCATTGACCGTAATGTAACGGTAAACTTTTGACTGTACTAATTAAAGTATACATCCGATTTTCGTAAAATTTGAAATGACTCGACAAAATTATGCAATAATTATATATTTTAAATTTCAAACGATTCGGTTGGGTAGTATTTGCGCTGTTATAGACGGACAGACAGATGGACTGAACGACGACTATAGGTGCTACGTATTTATATAATTACGAACGCATCTAAAAATGTAACAATTAAGAAATAGAAATCGTTCAAAAATAAGTTTCAAACGACATTTTTGAAAATAGAGAACTTCTTCTTTTTCTCAATGAACTATTTTCCCCCCTGAGCTTCCCCCCCCACACACACAGTTTGAGATAAATTTGAAATATATGAACATCAAAAGAAGAAAAGAATTAAAATTATCTTCTACGAAGTGTTCAAAGGAGGGTGGGTTTCTCTGAAGTAAAATTCTAGTAACATATTCAAGACTGGAGTAGCACAGTTGAAGTTTATTCCAACAGACTAAAAATGTCCAGACCAGGGATCGAACCTGGATACTTGGCGTGCCATGCCAATGCCTTACCTGTTAGGCTATCCGGACCGATACCTGGCTGACATAATTCACTCTTATTAGTTGGACTTGGCTGCGAACTGCAGCGCTAGTTTCATTCATCCGAGCTATAACTATAGCATTTACATGATGAAACAACTTTAACATGGAAACTCCTGTATACCACGTAATTAGGTCATAATGAAGGGAACGAATATTTATTCAACTGGATTAAATCATATTCAAGGCTGGAGTAGCACAGTTGAAGTTTATTCCAACAGAGCGAGAAATGTCCAGACCAGGGATCGAACCTGGATACTTGGCGTGCCGTGCCAAAGCCTTACCTGTTAGGCTATCCGGACCGATACCTGGCTGACATAATTCACTCTTATTAGTTGGACTTGGTTGCGAACTGCAGCGCTAGTTTCATTCATCCGAGCTATAACTATAGCATTTACATGATGAAACTACTTTAACATGGAAACTCCTGTATACCATGTAATTAGGTCATAATGAAGGGAACGAATATTTTTTCAACTGGATTAAATCATATTCAAGGTTGGAGTAGCACAGTTGAAGTTTATTCCAACAGAGCGAAAAGAGACCTAATTACATGGTATACAGGAGTTTCCATGTTAAAGTAGTTTCATCATGTAAATGTTATAGTTATAGCTCGGATGAATGAAACTAGCGCTGCAGTTCGCAGCCAAGTCCAACTAATAAGAGTGAATTATGTCAGCCAGGTATCGGTCCGGATAGCCTAACAGGTAAGGCATTGGCACGGCACCCCAAGTATCCAGGTTCGATCCCTGGTCTGGACATTTTTCGCTCTGTTGGAATAAACTTCAACTGTGCTACTCCAGCCTTGAATATGATTTAATCCAGTTGAAAAAATATTCGTTCCCTTCATTATGACCTAATTACATGGTATACAGGAGTTTCCATGTTAAAGTAGTTTCATCATGTAAAGGCTATAGTTATAGCTCGGATGAATGAAACTAGCGCTGCAGTTCGCAGCCAAGTCCAACTAATAAGAGTGAATTATGTCAGCCAGGTATCGGTCCGGATAGCCTAACAGGTAAGGCATTGGCACGGAACGCCAAGTATCCAGGTTCGATCCCTGGTCTGGACATTTTTCGCTCTGTTGAAATAAACTTCAACTGTGCTACTCCAGCCTTGAATATGATTTAATCCAGTTGAAAAAATATTCGTTCCCTTCATTATGATTCTAGTAACATTTTCCCTTAACGTAAAATTATTCGATAGCCATTTGTAAAAAAAGAAATATCATTTGTTTTTAATTATCAGACATAAAGAAAACATAATTGATTCAATTTCATTATACTGGGAGGGAAAATATTTCTCCAGTTCTTCCTACGTAATAACTACCAGGGGGCACTCTCAGTTGCGCATGCGTGTTTTTAGATGTCTTTCGTTCTAATGTACGTTGTAATTCAATTTTAAACTGAAAGTTATTAATTTATTTTCACTTGATTCATATTTTGTGAATTGTGAAGTTCTGTGGTTTAATTCGTATCGACTTAGTGTTTATTCGTAATAATTTTATCAATAATACAGTGTTATTAGTCTTCGTTTCGTCAAATATGATAAATAGAAACTTTTGTCTGGCAGATTATGTTTTGAGAGTGAAAAAATTTCACCCTTTTAATATAGTTAGCCGGATGTATAAAGGAATTTTCGTTTTTAAAGATGTAAGTATTTCTCCCTCACGGATCATTAACCTAGCCACCAATTGAAATTGACGTCCCTTGTGCGGATATAATTTTGGATACCTTACACCTTTTTCCAGGTAAGTGGGACCTAGACCATGTGTCGCAAACTCTCTGTAAATGTTTTCTCTTTAAATGGAACCCTCACACATGTCTCTAGCTTTATTAGTTTCTGAGTTATGCCAAAATTTGTTTAAAGCACTTTGTCTGTTGAATTTCTATGTTTAAATTTTATCTTGCTAATAATTAAGTTTCTGTTCTCAAAAACACCTGCAATCATGTTTCTATATTATTTTCTAACCAATGTTATCCTTAAAATCAGTTTTAATGAGTCTACAGGATGTTTTTGCGGTTATTGAATTTATTGACTTACACAATACTAAGCCTTCTTCTCGAACAGCATTTGTTAATGTTTACTTCGGTTTCATTCGATTTCTATATTTTTCAAAGGTTTATTATGTGATATGTACTGGAATACCCATGTCTTTATAGCAACCATCTCCATTTAATAACTGCTTTTAATTATTATATTATGTATGCTTAATAAGTATTTAAAAGAATACAGTTTGAACATCCATTCAACGCCGTTATTCAACCATATCATTCGATTTTTTCTATCGTAAGCAAAACCACCGATGATTCATCTGACATCACTACACTGGAAGGAGAAAAAAAATATATAATGTCAGTAACACTCTAATGATTTAGAGAATGATTACACTTGATCTCTTTAGCTATTTTATTAGGCTTTACTGATAATGTGTAGATTTAAGACAAAGTTTTGAAACTAGAAACAATTTTTTCTTTATCAAAATCCCATTCAAAATTGAGTTATAATCATTTATAGACGGAGAGTTGAAGATCAGATCCATAGATATCGAAACTTTAAAAAGCGTTTTCTCAGATTAGTAAATTTGAAGTTTGTGCTTTTGTTGTTACTTTCAAACTATGTAAGTGCAGCTTTTAAAAAATAAACAAATATGCGTTTCTTTATAGTCTATATGCTAAAAAAAAAAAAAAAAAAATATTTTGTTTACTTATTTGTTTGAACTTGAAAAACTTGAAATTTTTTACTTTTTTTATTTATTTTGTGCTGAAATTGAATTTTAAACAAAATTTTTTGTGTATATTTTGGATTTAACGTAGAGTAGGTGTATTATGATTCTATTTTGTTCAAAAATTGTTTTCTATATGCATAATTTACAATTTTATCATTCGCGCAGCACTTAGATTTTAATTCACGCATTAGTGATATGATGGTTTACATTTAAAATTTAGATATTGTATATAGAACATTTATTTTTCTGGATAATATTATAGTTATTAATATATATTTGAGGCAGAAAGGGGAAAAAAAAGGTCTTAATTGCATATAATTTGCGTTTTGGTACTTTGAAAAAGGCTTTGTTTTTGATCATTTCGAGATATTCAAAGGTCGTGCATCCTATAATATGATTTTTTTTTGTCTGTGTGGGGAGGGGGGGGGGGGGGATATTTGTCAAGCAATTTTCGTAAAGCAAATTTTTCGCAATTGTATGCAATATTTTCAAAAATCTTTCGACATTGCACTGATTATAATGATATTTTGAACTTTTAGAGTAGGACATGATTAGAAACAAAATATATATATATATTTATCGAAATACTGTAAAAGTTCTCAACAGCGGACACCTGGGGGCTGCGGAATTTGTTCGATAATCAAAGGTGTCTGCTTTTGTGAAGTAAAAATAAACAAATGTCTGGGTTGTGGATTAAAAAAAGTTGTCGCTCAATAAAGGTGTCCGATATTAGGGAATGTCAATTAACCTTCATAACGGACACTCCCGAATATCGGACACCTCTATTTAGCGAACTATAATGCAGGGTTGGACTTTTTTGTAGATGGAGCACTTGATTAAATCATGGGAAAACTGGGCAGTATCCCCTCACTACGGTTTTAGGGGCCCCAAATTAAACATGCAATTTTTATAAAGCATTTATTTTAAATTTGTTTCGAGATTGTATTGATTATAATCAATATTTTCAACTTTTAAAGTAGAATAAGATTAAAAACTAAATAAATTTAAAAAAAAATCTAATTTCAGTAAAACCTCTCAATCACGGGCACCTCGGCAACGAATGGCGGACAAATTCCGTAGTAGCCCGCTATTGAAAGGTTTTATTGTATTTAGATAAACATTTTTTTTTGTTTTTAATCTTATTCTACTATAGAAGTTCAAAATATTGATTATAAACAGTACAATGTTGATAAAAGATTTAAATTATCAGCTTTACGAAGATTGCATACCAATTTTGAGGGCCCCTAAAATGAGGCTGTATGGGGGTGGAGGGGCAGGACCATGGTCAAATATTTTTCCAGGATTCATTGTGGTCAAACATGGCTGCGTATCATGCTTACAAAAAGAAACGGCTGCGATTCAAATGTTTGAAGTGTCTGAAATTCAGACGCAAGAAGGGTCTGAAAAAATTAAGACATTTTAGAATGTCTGAAACTTGAACACTCCGCTTCAGACACTTAAGTGTCTGAATTTCAGACATTTCAATTTACAGTGTATGTGTTTGACCTTGATACAAAGATTCCGAAGCAGTTTTTGTTTCGTCTATATCTTAAAAAATGGTTGAATTATAGCACGTTGAATTTATAGCATGGCTGACATTTTGAAACGATCTTACATTTGTCACGCGATAACACGTGTATTTATTAACCTATTTCGATGTTAGAAGGCATGCGGATATTATATAGCAATGTCTTGCCCAAGTTCGCTGGCCAGTTTTATCAGCCATCTTGTTTCAATATGGCGGCCAGTAAATAAAAAAAAAATATACTTAAAGTAAGGTGAAAAAAAAATTGAAATTGAAAAAGGCGTCTTTTGAAAAATCTGATATTTTGCCTGCCACAGCACTCGTGTATGTCAACCGATTCGATGTGAGTGAGCATGTGCACTGGTATTACTAAGGTGTCGACCAAATTCACTGGTTAGCCTCATCCACCATGTTGGCTTAAAATGGCTGGCACTTCAAGATATCATCGAATTTGGCAACCAAATATAAGTTACTTTAAATAAAAACAACTTGGATAAAGCTGAGTAATTTCGCGAAATTCTCATTCATAATGATTTATTATTAATAAAATTTAGTATTGAATCTCCTATAATCGGTTTCCACTAAATTGAGCTTTGTGTGTTTGAATAATATAAGCTGGCTTTTAAAAAATAAGGAATATGAAAGCTATCTCTTCCTCCCGGCACTGGCCGGAAGGACTTTTTATAGCTCGATTAGAATTCAAGTTCATTGTCAGCCAAAACATTTAATGTCTGCAGTTTTGCATAATGTTATGAATTCCAAAGTAATTTAAGTAATGCACAACAATGCTAACATTCCAAAAAAAAAAAAAAAAAAAAAAAACTCAGATTACAAGAACATTTAAGTAATTTTGTAAATTACATTGTAGAATTTTTCATAAGGAAATATATTGCAAAAATGTAAATTACATTTATAAACGCATTTGAATTGATGTGCCATTCCATGTCCATGTCTAAAGTACTTTTTTAATGATGTTGTCCATTTCAAGTTAATTTCAGGGCACTATTTGAAAATTATTTATATAAGTAGTAATAGTCTAAGTCATTCACGTAACTTCATACTAACAAAGAAAACTGACACAAGATATCTGAAAAGCCCTAAATCGTTTAGGTAACGATTCAGTTTTAATATTAAAAGGCGGCACATATAAACTTCATCTTTTCAACACATTAAGCGCCACGTCAGTCAACGGTGACTGACATTGAACTTTCCGTTTAAAACGTATCATTCACCGATTACTGACGGTCTAAAACATGATATAAAACTAAAAATATATATATCATTTTAATTAATTACTAAAAAATTTATTTAAAATTTACTTACCTTTTATTTATTACAGGATTATACTTTCTTAAAAATTACTTAAAACATTGTAGATTTTTTCAGCTTCAGTGTCCGTCACTGTTGCACTCAACATGTTAATAGCTCTATAGAATACTTTAAATTTATAAACATTTATTTGTTTCTGTTTGTAAAACAGGTACTTTGGTTGTTACATTTTCAGCTAGAAGTGGTGAATTTGGAAAAAAAAAAGTGCTTTAAGATTGTAATTATGTTTTTTTGTTCATTTTTATTTGGGCTGACACTTTCATTTGTGTGGTTATTTAAATGATTGAAACCTCAAAGTATTTCGGCATAGACAATCCTATTTCAAGAACAAGTTAAAGAAACGACTTACAAAATTTTTATCTTTAGAATCAAAATTTCGTCAAAATTTTTATTCTTAAATTAATGGCAGCGAAATAACTTTCAGAATGCTCCAAATTTTTATTTAGACTTTCTTTATCATGTCCAGAACAGTTATATTTCCTTTTAGATTAGATTTTAATATTTATAATGCCCTAAATATTAATCTGGATTGCATGCAAAGTTACACCTCTCCAATTTATCGTGGAGGTTGAAGTATTTTATTGAAAACAACTTCTAAATTACCTAAATGTTCTTGAGAAGTTTCTCACAAAACGATATATCATCTAAATGAAGCAACATGAAAACATCTTTCAGAAATCTCTGAAAGTTGTTTATTAATCTTTAGAAAGCTTATGTGTTTTTATGTAAAAAGGCATCCTAATAACGCGAAAAGGTTGTAAAAGGGTAGATAAGCGCAGTATTGCCTTGGTCCGCATCATTAACTTCAATTTGCTAGTAGCCGGGGTTCATATCAGTTGTTGTCATATAAGAAGTATGCTTAGCGTTATGAAGCAAATCATATATACTGTGCAAAGGGTATTTGTGAGTTTTTATGATGGCTATTAATTCCCGATGAGCAATGCATGGCTGCTCATTTTTGAAAACGATAATAATTATTTAAATCTGCAAAATAATTTCAATGGTTAATATTCTTAGTATCTAGATATAGATTTTTACGCATGTAACTAGTTTGCTTTGCTTATTTCAATTCATTTGCATTTATTTGCATTCATTTTCTATTTCTTACAATAAAATTTATAGTAGATGCTCTTTAATTCGAACTCTTAAGGACTCAGAAAAAAAAATTCATCCAATAATAAGAAAATGACTCTTATGTTATCACTGAAAGAAAAATCTTATTTAAAATCAGAAAAGCGTCGTAATAAAGCAGTAAAAGTGTAAATAATTAATGAATAATTAACTAAAAGGAAAAAAAATTATTGTTTAAAAAACAAAATTGTCTAGTGATGTTTATTGCAATTTGTTATTTCTACATTTTTAGGTAATTTTCTGTTTCAAACACTCAATTCAGTTCATTGTATTCTAGAGGCTCCATCTGAATAAAAGTTTTCATAATATTAATAACATCCATTACCTCCTTTTATTAAAGACCTTTAAGGATAGGACTCTCAACATCTGACATAGAGTCAGCTCTAAATCAGTTGTATTTTCTGACTCTTTGAATTTAACTGTTTATAGAATTTCTTCCTTAAAACTTTTCCTACATAGTTAAAAATTATTATCTACTTCTACATATTCAAAAATGTCACACTGCAGAATGTTATTATATAAAAAAAAATAATTTTCGTAAATTTCTACAATTTTTGCAAGAGAAACTGGTTCCAAAAAATTCTGAACATGAAACTACGCTTATATATGAGATCATCAGATGCCAAAGGGTACAAGTGACAAAATTTCGATTTGGAATAAATCGAGTTAAAAAATAATTGACGTTAAAGTTGAACATCAATAATAATTGACTGAATTGAAATAGGAAACTAGGCTATCCTGCTTGTATCACAGTAGTCTTTGAACTATTATTTCAATAAATGTGAAAAAAGTAGAGTGCAATTTTCTTTAAATTTATAATTAATCAATATTGATCATTATTCGGCAAAAGTGATTGATATCTAAAACACAACATATAATTAGAAAATCACTTATATTTCTTTGCCTGAAAAGAAAAAAAGCATATTTACAGATCGTCTGTGCACTTAGTTCAATTTTTTCAATTTTCTAACTTATACCTCTTAGCTTCTGGGGTCCTCATATAAAGACTAAAACAAAAATCGAAAAAGCGAAAACTACCCCGGTTGTATATTGCCATCATATATCCTATGCAAAAAAAAAAAAATCATTCACAAATATTAAAATAAAAGCGAGAAATTTGAAAATAACGCCCCCATAGACTTAACATTAGCATTTTCCTTTCTTCTCGTGACTAGTGTGTATCATAAAAAAACTAAATGCATAAGTAAAATATTTAAAAAAATAAAAAGTTTATGTTAACACAGGTTGTATTCTCACCTATTATTATTAAGAATATAGCTATAAAGTAAAAAAAAGAACCAAATAATTGCTTTTTACTTAAGGCCGTGAATCTAGGTATAAAGACATTATGTGCACTAGATACAACACTAGGTGATTTCATACAAAATGGGATGCATTAAAAAAAATCCACGTGGATAGGTGATACACTTGGTATCGCATATAATGCTTCAAAAACAAAACAAAAAAACTAGGTTTTGTAGTTATCAGGAAAACATTTATACACACATATATATAATAGTTTTCTAACATTAACTTTTCATAACTTCCTTCATCTGGAATTCAAAATGGCCACAATAACAACAACTGAATTATAAAAATTAGATTCAAATATTTTTGGGGATATACAAATATTATGAAAGGGTAAAGACCAGCACATGATGATCCTAAATTAACAGGTCTTCCTTATATTATTCAAACTATATAAACTAATAGTGCAATTCTGTTAACACGAGAAGCAAGGGAGTAATAAATGGTCCCCGTATTAACCGCTTCTTGTGATACTCGTGAAGATAATAAAAATCTTATAAGTCCACACATATTTAAACTAGTTACTACCATTAACTGCTCTAATTATGTCAAATCTATAAAATAACTTAATAATATAAAGTTGACATAAAATATCCAGTCTTATCTTTGTAATTGTCAATTCCTTTACATGCGACTTTCCTTAATACAAAATCACAGTACTGAAGTGAAAGCCTCTACAGAACTAGGAATTACAAACAACATGAAACCACATAGAAAAATGTTTTCATTATGTCAAAGTTAAAATGAACTTAATATAAAAAAAATACATAAAAAATCCAGTCTTACCTTTGTGACTGTCATTTTCGTTACATGCGACTTTTCTTTATACAAAATCGCAGTACTGAAGTGTAAGATTCTACATCTACATAGTTAGTTATTACAAAAAACATGAAACACATACAGAAATGCAGCTGATTATTTCCTTTACTCCCAGAAAAACACAGCTAACAATGTAACAGACACTGCAATTTTAGAGCTACTGATTTCTCAAATTCTCTTCGTTTTAACAATAAGAGACAGGGATAACAGGGATGACAAGGATGACCGTCCCGTGAACTCAACTTTTGCTTTAGATTATAAGTGCAATACCGGGAGGAATTCAATAAGATATAAGAAAAGGCTACTCAATATGGCCCAGAGTCTGGGTTTAAAAATAAAAAAATAAAGGTTTTCTGCTATGCTCCTTTCTTTTCATGCCTCAATTTCCAAACTTATAAAAGGGCGGTATATGAAATGTCCTCATTTTTCACTTCTTTCTTTCAAGGCTTCAGGAAATTCCTTTGCATTTTTGTAAGTGTCTGTGGAGGGGTGGGGGGTGGGGGGGGGTCTAAATGAAGGTTGAAACTCTATGTGGTTAAACTGATAAATTATTACATTTTGTTAGACAGTTGTAACGCAGAAATAATAACGTAAATGCTGCTAGTCACTCCGAATTCACCTCGCTAAGCTTAGTCTATGGGCGTAGAGTGCATTCGTATATTTTGAAATATCTCCTCGGCAAATTAATATTTTTAACCCCATTTTCCTGTGAACTCTTCTTAAACGAGTCTCTTTTTTTCTTAGTTGTCAAACTTTCTCTAAAATATATACTTAATTTTATATGAAGAGTTAAAATCTTACTTACAGTTTGCCAACTTTTAACACCTAAAATATTAAATTTAGCATGTAGATTTTAGAAATATTTTGACAACAGAAAAAAAAAGAGACATCCTTTAAGAAGAGTACGCAGTCTTAAGGGTGCTGGTCACTCAGCTTCCGAATTTCTGTCACTAGTGTAAAGTCTATGGGTCTTTGATGCGTTCGTGTATTTAAAATATCTTCTCGGAAAATTATTATTTTTAACTCCTTCGTTCTGCGTACTCTTCTTAAACGATGTCTTTTTCAAAATTCTCGAACTATTTCTAAAATAAATGTTTAATTTTATGTGACGTGGTATAATCTTACTCACAGTTCGCCAGCTTTTAAGGCATAAAATATTTAATTACTCATAGTTTTAAAAAATATTTTGAGACCTAAGAAAAAAAGAGACTCCTTTACGAAGAGTACACGGAAAAAAGGATATAAAACTATTAATTTTACTTCCAGATATTTTAAATATATAAATGCATTCTACGCCCTAACTTTAGCTAGAGGAATTCGGAGGCTGAGTGACTAGCAACCTTAAGAGAGAACAGTGTTCGATAAAAAAGGGACATTTTTTTCCTAATTCTACCCTACTTTGCATAAAAAATCAAATTGAAATGAACAAATTTTGTTCGTATTACCCATTTTCTTACTATTGCAGCTCGCAAAAAGCGTAAAATTCTTAATATAGTTTAAATAACGGATATTTCTTAACGTGTAAATTGCTCGTTTTAACCGAGTCCTCGTTTTAGCCGTGCTCGTTCTAAAAGAAATGAACTGTTAGTTCGTTACGCCTGGTTCACTCTAATGTTTTACTTACATTTTTAGTTCGCAAATCTGTAACTCATGCTCCATGTTTTTTTTTATGTTAGAAAATAATTAAGAGCTTTTCATTAATCATGAAACATGTCTACTTATTCCTCGAATTCCGTTCAAGACATAAGAAATACAATATTGTTCCTATTTTTATGATTTTTCTCTCTTTTTTATCAATCACACCAAGATTTTGTCCCAACGGAATGCTTGTGTTCGGCAAAGCCTTTAATTATCTAACATAAAAGTTTCTTTTCTCTCGCAGTTAATATTGGGCGGTAGATAGGCAGATTAAGAGGTTAAAAATCGACCACGCCTATTTTTGCCAGCTAGATAATGAAAGAGGAATCAATAACACTCTTGAGTTTTACATAATGCAAGGCGTTTCGGCTATTTTGGCCTCTAATTAAATGAGCTACTTAAACAAGCTCTGTAATGTTCAACCCATTTGTGATTAAGGCAACTTTTGACAACACATTGTCTATCGCCACAATTTATTCAACCTTATATGAGCTTGTTATTTCAAAATTGCTCTTTAGTGTAAGGCTGCATGTTCAGGGTCGTGGATAAGTAACTATGTCTATTGTTGGGCACTGTTTCAATATATTTTTTTTAATATGAAATGGTGTTACACCCATTTTTATTAGCAAAATGCGCATGATTTTTTTTTAATTTTATTGTTATGTAATTTCTACACCGTAAAGTCATATTTTCATTGGATAAATTTTAGGACTTGTTTTATCCAGTGACATATTTTTTTCACAATACTATATTTGACTTAATCAGAACAAATACTTCTTTGCAATTAATGGCAACATGATTTAATTAAAAGAATATTGCCCAGTTAAACTGATGGCATTGAGCTCACAGGCTATTCACACTAATTCTATATTATACAGGGTAAGTCAAAATGAACATAGCGATGACAAACGGCTAGAACAATTTAATGGAAAGGAATTTATCAATAAGATTAACACAGAATGCAGACAGAACTTCAAAATTTCTTTACGTAAGGCAAGTGCGGTGAAGCGAAAGCCTACACATGCGCGATTTAAAACTTTGCAATGACAAGAAACCTGCTCATTGCCGCAGTCTCATTAGTAAAAATAGTCAATTATGACGGTAAAAATGGCCGATTATTTTTCTGTGGTGTTATATGAAATACAAGGTGCCTCTCATACCCAAAACAATTGAAGAACTCAAAGTACACATTTGTAATGCGCTTGCGTCGGTGTCTGAACAAATGCTTCAGAATGTATGGCGTGAAATGGACTACCGCCTAGATGTCGTTCGTGTGACCAAGGGAAGTCACATAGAACATCTATGACGTATGTATACAAAATTTTGGAGTTCCATCTACATTCTGTGCTAATCTTATCGATAAATTCTTTTCCATTAAATAGTTATAGCTGTTAGTAATCGCTATATTCATTTTGACTTACTCTGTACTCTTATTTCAAAGAATAATGCCCCTCGAAAAATAAATGAAGTGATTAGCCCCCGTTTTCCCCCTTTATACTTAACCAAAGAACCTCCAAATCTATTCAGAGAAGCTCTTTAACATAATAAACTGGTATACCAAATTTGAAGCAAATCAGATAATTCTGCATGAAAAATCATTTCGCTAAATTAAGCGGGGTATTAGCCCCCCCATTTCTCCCTATGCTGAACCAATGAACCTTAAAATCTAATCACAAAAGCTCCTTATCAGAATGAACCTAAAAAACAAATTAAACTAAATTAGATAATTCTGCATGAAAACCCATTTATCTAAATTAAGGGGAGGGGACACTTGTCCCCTTTCCCCCTTTTATACTTAACCAATGAACCTGCAAATCAAATGAAGAAAGCCATATCGGAATAAACTGGTATATCAAATTTGAAGCAAATCTGTTAATTCTGCATGAAAAACCCATTTATGAAAATTAAGGGGGGGGGCTAGCCCCCGTCCACCATTCATACTTAACCAATTAACCTCCAAACCTAATCAAGGGAGCTCCTTAACATAATAAACCGGTATACGAAATTTGGCGGGCTCATCAAGACAAGTATCGCAAAGTTTTATTGTATTGGTTGCCATGTTTTGGTCAAAAATATCCTATCTGGACCTTTTGAGTATATTCAGGCGGCCCAATAAAATATATAAAAATTATCTAGAGATGTTTGAGGTACATTTAATATTTCATTCAGAATTACAGGTAGCTAATGCTACTTGTTGTTAACATTTTCAATAAAGGACTTGTTTTATTGCGGAAATGAAAAATATATTTCATAAACTGTAAAAAAAGACAAATGTTTCTTAATCAAAAAAAAAAAAAAAAAAAAAAAAAGTACTATAATCACGAACGAAAATATACAATAACATCGTCCAAGTCACCCAAAATTCCGAAAAGCGGTCTTTTATCTTTAGAAACATAAGAAATCAAATTATTTTTGACATTTAAAGAATAATTTATGAAAATAAATTTTTATTAGCTGCCCGTAACTTTCGTAAACGTTTCCGAGTAGTTTTTACAGTGCATTAATCAATTCTCTCTACCCGGATAATCTTTTTTTCAGATGCTATCCATTCTCATGTAAACATGTTCACATTCAGCCAACATGTTTAACAGATAACAAAATTAACAGAATTGATATTATCATTTTTATATTTTCGTATACCAATATTTCAGGCATTATTATTATAGTAGCTATTAGTATAGATACATTTTTCCTATCTGTTTAACATCAATATATAAAAACTCATGACTCTCATTTTTCATTTAAAAAATCTTTTATCTTGCTTTTTTTGCATATTAAAATCAAAATTCATAATTTACATTTTCCTTATTTTTCATGTAAAACACATTTCCTTATTTTATTTAAAAGAACATATATTCCGGTAGATTTAAAAAAAATGCTATTTAACAATTTATAATGCATCGTCTAATACCTTTTGGCACCTTTCTGGAAAAACGTTTTCATCCCTTATTCCGGGACATCTTCAGTTTCAAATGATGGTGTTTCGCAGTTCCGCTTATGATCTTGTAACTTCCCTCTTTTTCCCTCTTCTCCTTTTCATTTTCCCTTTCTTTCTGGCATTTTTTGCCAAGGAGAGTCTATATTTGCATGTGTAATATCGTTGCATACATTATGTCTGTCGAGGTTTATCTCTATGGCCTCTCTCATTAGTGTGTTATGAGGGTTTTCGTACTTGGCTATTTTTTTTCTATTTTAATTATTGATATTAACATCAAAATTATTTTGTTACAATAACTTATACAAATTGAATTATGCAGCTGAAAATATTTACTTGAGAATAGATAGCATCCGAAAAAAGATTTTCCGGTTAGAGAGAACTGATTAATGCATTCTAAAAGTTACTCCGAAACATTTCCGAAAATTACGGGCAGCTAATGAAAATTTATCTTTATAAATTTCTCTTTAAATTTCGAAAATAAATTATTTTTGGTACTTGTTAGTTATCCCGTCGACCAAATTAATGTCGCCAAATTGTAAGATTAAATGCCAATAATGGTTGATCGTAAATGTCACATTCAGTTGACAACACGTGTTTACGTCATCAAGTGATTTTTATTTCGACGTTTTATTCGTAGTTTTATTAATATTATACTGATTTATTTGTTCATTCCTTTATTTAAAATAAAAAATATGTCAATTTGTATAATTTGGCGAGTGGTTTGGCGATTTATATAATTTGGCGAAATTGGTCGACGGGATAACTAACAAGTACCTTATTTTTTTAGGTTTATCAAGATAAAGGAACTCTTTTCGGAAACTTGGGTGACTCGGGAGAGATCATTATATATTTTCGTACGTGATTATAGTAAATTCTTATAGTCTAAGAAACATTTCTATTTTTTTCCAGTGTATGGAGCAAGATTTCATTTCAATCTCGGTGAAAGGAAAATTAGATTTGATTCATTTTGGTTATGAATACCTCATATGTCATACGTAAATAAAACGATAAAGTTTAATTAATTAATCTGCGATTTTTAATTGATTTGTGCATTAATTTTGACCTGTCCGGATTTCATTTACGATTATTGTTTTTCCTATTTAGATATTATTTCATCTTGATTCGATTTCACCTCGTGTTGGGCAGAACTAATCTCATCTTGACTGATTTTTATTTGTTTTATTTGCTTGGGTAAATATTTCGAGAAATTTCTTCATTTGTCATCTATGCTTCTAACAAAGAGTACTCAGTTCAACGGGGTAATAAATATTGCTCTACGTATGAGATACAAATAACGCGAAATCATTCACTTTTTGAACTGTGAACGGGGTTTTAGAAACAATCACGCAAATACTTATCTAGTGAAAGTATTTTATTCAGAAACACAATATACGTATTATCTATGTTATAAAGGGAAAACATGTCCGTGTGTAACGCTGACGTCATTTTGACGGTGTCAAAAGCAGACGAATAAATTTAACTTTTATTCTAATTTTTTAAACTTCTAAATACCGCAGATTTTCAATTTTTACACTGTCGAATAGGGAAAAAAATTATTTTCATATGCAATTTGTTTGAAAGCTATATAGCAATGTTTGAAAGCCTGTATCGCAATTTACGCAATTATTATTATTTTTTTAAATAATTTTCAAACGCACTTTTTTTTTTCAAATTTATGTCTATCGCATGGAGACGATTGCTATAAATAAATCCGTTTGCACTTAAATTCGTATAAATAGCTCATCATTTTTTTCCAGCTTATATTCCATAATGGAATTAAAACATTCAACAAACAATAAATAAAACGATAAAATATAAATAAAGCGCAAATTTAGGACACATAATCGAATTTCGCGCGTAAACCACTGAAACGAACAGAATTAAAAAGGCTGAATTTAAATAGCGATCCTTGCCGATTTATTTGCCTGTTAACTTCTGAAGGGAGACCAGTATGAAAATATTTTGGTCTGGACATTTTTCGCCCAGTTGGAAATTTACATCTCATATGATTTATTTACCAATTAAAATAATTTTGTTAAAATTAATCTAATGAAAATATTACTTTTAACACATTTTAAAAATTTATTTGAATTCATTATTTCTATTTTGAATATAAATATAATTTTTGGTATTGTCAGTCTGCATTCTAAGAAATAAATTAAAAAAAAATTACAAAAGTTATCAATAAATAAAAATTTAAAAACAAAAACTAGTAGTCCAGTGCGAGGCTTTCTTGTCTCACTCTTTGAAATTATTTGCTGATATGTTTTTTCATTAATTTTTGATTAAATGCATATTTTTAAATCAAGTAACGTATTTTAACGGTATATAAGTATACTACGCCAAAAGCCGCTTTCGGAAACTTGCGAAAAATATCACATTTATTGCTGTGCTTTTTCAATTGTGCTGAGAAAAAAGGATGTTAACGTTTGAAATAATATATAGGATGCTTTTTTGCTTATATTCGGTATTCCGGAAAACCCGGGCTTATCCTCTTGTGTTTCTAATCACGAACATTGCAAAAACATAATTGTATAATCACCAAAATAAAATGCATCGCTAAAAAAGCTCTTTTTTCTCACACATCACTACACTCTCAAAAATAACTGTAAAATAAACGATATTCTCCGTTGGTTATATTTGTTTAAAACACAAAATATTTAAGCTTTTATTTGACCATTTTCATCTAAAATAGAGAAAAACTCTTATCGTACAAAGTATAGCTACAATTTTGTGAAATCACAGCAGTGTCTCAGATAACTCTGCTGCATAGACCTTTTTCATATTAGAAACGAAATTTTTACATTTGAGGGGTTACATGAGTTTGAAATTTTCAAAAAGTCAATTTTTTTTAATCTAATAGTAAAATATGTCTAGAATATTTTCCCAAAGTTTCAAGTAAATCGTAGTAAAAGCCTGAAAGCCTTTGGAAATTTCCCTCATTAGGCTAGTCCCGGTAGCGACGCAGCTATATTGGGGCAGCAGCTTAGCTATTGTTTGTCTGTCTGTCTCGCTCGCATCTCTCACTTTCTAAGGGTCGCATATTTTAAATATTTTAGTTTATACCCTTGGATGCAGATTTAGTTGAAACATTTTTGTGTTTAGAACAAATTTAATTTGCTGATGTGAAACCCCAAATAAACTGAATATACTCCTCAAGATGAGAAAGCAGGACTTGCTCTTGAATTGGAGTCCGGCATGGATATAAAACTTGGTCGAAATAGCCACGAGTACGCGCGGAAATATGATGAACATCGCATACTCATGACTAACATACTGAGAAAAAAGATGAGAATGGGACTCGAGAAGCAAGAATACGTCTTAGGCAAGAGCAAAAGGATGCCCTGGATATTCCAGCTGCAGATCTTTGATTTATGGAGCTTGAATCGACGATTCTATGTAATTTTTTTTTTATTCTCCGTTTTATTCCTACTTAAAATTCTAATCACTGTTTTTCTAAAAACACTATTTTTGAAGTCGGTGGACCCGATTTCACAAAACCTAATGCATCGATCTTTTTGAAATTTTGTGCATTTCTTCAAAATAGCATTGACTAATGATCGAACGAAGGATTTTTTTTATTTTTTAGATTACAACTAATTTTACAAGGCTATACGCAGTGTAAATTGTACCAAAAATTGTACTGTTTTGCATACAACTCATCCAAAAATTGAAAATTCAATTTTTATTTAAATCAGTCATTGAATCATGAGCTATTCTTATCTACTAACAAAAAAAAAAGCTTTTTTTTATTATTATTTCTGATAAAGATATCATGAATTATCCTGACCACCACGAAAACAATTTTTCTAAGGGTCTGGTAAAGTTTTCACCGGCTGAATTTTCAAAATTTTTGAATACAAATTTTTTTAAATATTGCTTAAATGTTGCTCTTTTACATTGCTTAAAATTTTGAATAAAGTAATTATTTATTATATAAAAAAGTAGAGAATATATGCTTTTTTTTACCCATGTAACCCCTTCGTAACCCATGACACCCCTTAAAATCGACTCTGATACATCATTTTGTTAACGTTTTGTGTATTTTGGTTTCTCCTATTTAAACATAGCTAACCCATAATATCGCTTATCTCCTTCAGAACCGGAGGTAAAATAACCCTCGAATACACATTCATTGATTTTTTTTACAAACAAAAGAACACCATAGATTACGGAAGGAGCCCTTTTACTGAAAATTATGCTTTATTGGGCTGGTAAATTAGGTTCACAACTAGAGATCTAAAATTACTAACACCCTTAAAGTATTGATTTAATTATTGATAACCTAAATCACGCAGTAAGAAATTGAAGACCTTTAAATAAAAGAATGATATACAAATCCGCATTTTTTTTATTGTAAAGCGTTTAAGTTAATTAATTATGAACATTTAAATTCTTGGACACACTGTCTGGAACGCATTTTGCGAACTCAGATGATAATAACACTTAGTTTATGAGGAAATAAGCACCAGTGCTGCCATTTATTGGTTTTCATCCGAAGATAAAAACATTCAGCTATATAGAAGTAAAGTAAATATGTAAAAAAAATCAAATAGTTTAGTTTATATCGTCCCCGTTTCGGAAGTGTCGCATGCGATACTTCAGAACCGGTTGGTTGGTTGGTTGTGTTTATGACGGCCAATTATCAACACGAGGGATATAGGCCCTAAGGGGGGGGGGGTGCTCTTTGTGGGGTCTTTATAAAAGGAACCTAACCCGTATTAACGCTTGGAAATCCAAGGTTCGGAGAAAACCACGAAAACTCCGAACGATTAGGCCGACGGGCGCGATTGGGTTCGAACCCAGCACCTTCCACTTCAGATCCGAGGAGGTTATAAATACAACCCTAGAACTTGTAATTTTTAGAAATATTTGTGTAAAATTTTGACATAATTTCACATAAGAACATGTAAATAGTACACTGTTAAAAAACTGCCGCAAAATTTCCAGCATTTTGACCGGATTTAAAGAAAACAGTTACATAACAGAAAATTATATATATTCTGGGCAATGAACACTGCATAATTCAAATTATAGTCAAATAATAAGTATCTATAAAACGGATGAATAGTTGGACAGTTTGATGCAGTTTTTTAAAAGTTATATAATATTCATAATGCAAATATTACACCCGTAATGAAAGTTTTGAATTTGAAACAATCACTCATTTCAGGATGGACGTACACTGAAACTTGTAATTTATATTAATCTTTTCTAAACATCGGTATGAAAATATGCTTTATATCACGAAATGTTCGGATTTTATTTCTTTTACTTTCTTTTGTTAATCACGCAAAGTGAAAGAATTTCGTATTACTACTATTATTTGTTTATAAGGTAAGACAGACCTTAATTTAATTTTCGAATTTCATGCAAAATATACCATCTAAACTCTCCCAATTTCCTGCAAAATCTAATGTATTTTACGTTAACATATTTCACGTAAATATATTTAATGTTTAAAAAATATTACACATAAAAATATCTAAAAATATTAATCGCAATGAAAAATGAAGTAAAAAAATCCTTACCAAATCAAAAACACACAATTTATTAATTTATTAAAACATACACTCTTTTACATTTTCTCTAATTAAAATTTAATGTATTTCATGTTCTAATGTATATAACATAAATACGTTTCATGTTTTAAAAATATTACTCATAAAAATATCTAAAAATTTCATAATCAAATATAAAGAAAAAAAATCTTACCAACCAAAAACACATAATTTATTGAAACATAAATTCTTTTCATACCTCTTGTAAAGAAAAAATATAAAAACCAACTTTCAAGTTGTGGAAAACAAGTTTTCATTTAATGTTCGACAGCTGTTTCATAACAACCAGACATGTCATTCTAAAAGACAGTAAACAGATATGCTTGCAATCTATAAAAATCAAAATTTATCCAATCCCCAGTCTATTTTGAAATACTTCAATTGTAAGTACTTTGATATATTTTTAGTCAAGGGATATATTAAATTGCATTCTTACGCAACTCAAAGTTATTTCTGGAATTTCCAAAAGTTGTAACCATAGATAAAAATGTTCATTTTATAACTCCATAGAATACACATATGACTTATAAATATACATTACGATAACAATTATAATGGATTCTCAATAAAACTGAATATTGAAAAAAGTAAAAAGATGCCAAAGTCAATAAATGCTTTTTGAGGCTGAAATTTTTGTGACAGCAAATGAAAAAATTATTCTTCCAATACTTTCTGCAGTCGCAATTTATACTACAAATATGTTTTTTTAAAGGATGGTACCATGTGCAGTATATTCCGGTTATTTGGGTCCTGTTTAATTGGGACAAAATGTGAAAAATACCTTTAATTTTATTTCTGATAATTGGGGCTGCCACTTTATAGGGGCTAATGGCGCTGAATAAAAATGTTCCAATTCATGGAATATATTATACATTGTTGTACAAATATTAAGTGGCAGAGACCAGATGCATTCGATTGTACATGGTTTGTCGAATATCATCTGAAATTAATGAAGAATTGTCCTTGAGCTTCGAGGATATAAAGAATACTTTGACTTCATATTTATCAGTGTTGATTTAGTCGCGGGAACAGTGAGGGGACCAACAATAAATTTAGTAATAAAGTAATGCTTTCGATCCCCATGTAACAGAAAATATTCAAAAAGGTCTATTACTATATAGGTCCTGTTCAATTTTTGCGTGCATTTGTGTAAGCATAGCAATCATATAAGTGAAGTCACTGACGTTTCTGGGAAAAATTCAAATATTTTTGTTTATAACATACAAAGTTTTCAACCAAATTTAACATCACTTTCCACTTTACTTGATAATGAACAGTAGAAACAGTATACTGTAATTAAAACATGAATATATTGAATATTTAATGAAATATGGGTATTTGTATGAAATAATTTTTATTTGTGCATGCGAGAAAAATTCCAGATTTTTTATTTCATAATTTGGTAGTAACCTATTTAGGATAACTTGTATAAAAACTTCAATCACATATCGCTGAAATTCAGAAACATGCAGGCGATATAGTAAGTTGCTTTCTAAAAGTAGCTGGGAAATAAGGGATTTTCCACAGGTTATCTATCAGACTCAGTTGTCTATCAGAATTTTTAACAGAAACGTTAACACCTTCCCGCGTACTTTTTCTGCTTACACAAATGCTCATAGACGTTAATCCTTTATCTACTGACGGTACTTATAAGTACCATTATAATACCTTGTTATAAAATTCATTTAATACATCGATTAGTAGTAATACTGTTCAGAATGAGATATAGATGCAGTACTTTATCTTGTTCTAACAGCATTATTGGTTACACAAAACAAAACTATTTTTAAAAGGATGATTTCTTTTGCTTTTGCATCTTTTCAGCATTCTTGGCGTTGAGAGAGGCGGGGGATTATTCAATTCAGCAATATTTCTATATTTCTATTGTAAGAAAATTATATTTGTACATTTTCTAATTCTACAAAATACTAAGAAAAATATTTAAAATAAAAGATTTAACGTGGGTTAAAAATATTGCACAAATCCTTATAAATTCAAATTTAATTAATCCGTCTAAATTCTTCAATCCTTCTAAAATCCTTCTAAAATTTATTAAATGATTCTGTAAATCTTCTAATGTAGTTGCAAAAAATCACAAAAAAATACTTTAAAAGATAAAATTTTCATGAATTCATAATTCAGTACATAAAGGATTAAACAAGACACACATAGTTTTTTCCCTAAGTAGCAGACCATTTTGAGCATTTTTTGTTATAAGGGTGATCGGAAACATTATTTTATTATTAAATTTATTGTCAACACATAATTGTCCACGCAACTAAATCTTCACTGAAAATATGAAATCAAACATGTTCTTTACAAACTAGATGTTTAAGAAAGTTCTTTAAAATTCCTCAAGAATTTTTTTCCATATTCCAAAAACCACGTAAAATTGAAAGCCTCCGGTCACTGCCCCTTAAATAGTGGACATCGGTGTATTAAAATATGACTGACCATTTGTATTTAACAACTGCTCCTTATAGAATATGAAAAGCAAAACGATGAAATTAACACTGGTTAAGACGTTGATGCTCTATAAGATAAATGCTATATAAGACTTTTAAAATTTAAAATAATTTCAGACATATGTTTTATTTTTTTTGTCTTTTTTTTCAATTTTTACAGCTTTTCTCTAAAGATTTCAACTAAATTACCCTCTTTTTGTGTATAAAACTGGGAAAAAGGGAAATAAAACTTATTATTTTTCATTGATGTCATTTTTTTCATTAAAATTGAAAAGAAAAATTATTTCCTATTTCAATTGATAGGGAAAATAAATCTTGATTAAATTAAATTTTCCAAGAAAATTCGAAGAAATACGAGTAAAACACACTTTCAGATATTTAAGTTTTATGAATCAGCTTATTCTACAGAATCAAAAATCGACATATTGACATTAAAAAATCATTGCATCGTAGATTTTTTTTTTTTTTTTTTTTTTGCTTTGCATTTAACCAAGAAGGAAAATTTATTTCTCCTTGCCTTTAGGTGGACCATTATTATTTCCAATTCACACAGGGTTCGTACGGGTCCTGAAATTTCCAGACCAAGAAATTCTTCAGTATCAGTATTTTCTTATAGAAAATCTCTCCTTAAATAAGGCAAAATTTTGGGCGTTTGAACTAGACTTATTTTGTTTATAAAAAATACGTGTATTTCACCTGGAAAATAATGATATCCGTACGATCCCTGTCACATGAATTGAATTTACAGAAAGGTAAGCCATTTTTAATTATATATATACTTATATATATACTTGTATATATATATATATATATATATATATATATATATATTAACATAGCCGTTAAAAGTTTCACAAGGGTGCTAAGAGTAAAAGGGTATATCGAGGAGAAATTAAGTTACTTCTTTCTTGTAAAATATTTATTCTAATTCAAATAATTCAAATACAGAGTGCATCTGAAATTCTTCAACAAACTTAGAGGGATGATAGTACTCATGAAGACAAACAAAAAATGCAATGGAACATGAGGTCGCAAATGACGTTTAACGGATGAAAATCGAAAAAATGCGTCTGGAAATGGACAAACTGAGACAAGAAAGAAATACTCCAGAAAATGATTTATTGCACAGAATAGGTTACAACACAGCTCGTGATGTCCAGAGAAAACAAATATGTTACAACAATTGTTCTAATTGTCGACCGCGGAAGTTATTACACAGAGTACATCTACGGAGGAACGACTGGTGGGCACGCTCAAATTTGCATACATCGATTCCTGCTAACAGATTTGTTTGGCTTTTTCCAAGTTTTTGTTATCTGTTTCTGACCGGAAACGCACAAAGTGAAGGAAAAAACCAGCTTCGTGCAACTAGCAAGTTCTGCAGAAAAGCAGCATACGGGATTTCGATATTTTTATTAGTTTTGCGATTTTCACCCTTTAAACGTCATTTGCGTCTGCATGTTCTATTGCAATTTTTTGTTCGTCTTGATGAGTACTACAATCCCCCTAAGTTTGTTGAAGAATTTCACATACACCCTGTATATTTCTAAGTTTGTCAAATCGACGTAATTTTCTTGTACTCAGCTCGAAAGTAGAATTCAAATCTTAAAAGAACAATATATTTCCGACAAATAATATTTAACATAGAAAATCAAACAATATTAAATTTAATTTTCGCAAATTCTGCTTAACTTACATTTTAAATATGATTTCTTCCTTGAAATTTAGTATTTAATAAAATTATTGTTATACATATTTTTTAAATGTATAATGATATTGGAATTATTTTAACTTCAATAAATCGAAATATTTCATGCCATTTAAATGCAACATATTGGGTTACAACGCAGCTAGTTTACTGTTATTAAATTCTATTGAAGCCAGGTTATATTCGTTAAGTTTGATTATGGATAGTGACATACGATTCAAGACTCGAGGGCTCAGGTCAAGACTCTGTCGTAAGTGCTGTACATCGATACCTTCTACATAGCCTAAGTGAAAATGAAATTATGAAGCATTATCAGTGACAAAGAGCGCCAAAATTGTAATCTTGAAAAGGAAAGCTGCGTCTCTTATAAAGTGAGTTGTAATATATTGGGTAGAAAGATTATTTAAAGTTTAAACACGTTTTAAGGGTTTTCTCAATTTAATGATAAATTTAAATGGGCGGGATTAATTCACCTTTATTTCTGTGGATTTTTTTCCCTCGTTCTGATGATACATGCCCTCTATTTAGCGATGGTTCATGAATTCAAAATATTTTGAATGTTTTTAACACTTTCCCCCATAGTTGAAAATATTTGTAACTTTAGCTTTGTCTGTCTACCGTCTTTCCGTTCTCTAACCGTCGTAAATAAAATCCGATTGACATCACAAGCCTGCGATGGTTATGTTGTTTAACGTTTGATAATTGATTTCTATATATTCTTTAGCGCTAAATCCAAAAATTACCTTAATTTTTAACCATCACGTCAGAATTTTTTGCAAATCGTAAATTTCAATGGTAAAAAGTAAAAGAAAAAAAAAAAAAAGAGAAAATCTGATACTGAAAGATACAGGAAACAGCTGTGTTTCTTAACTTTTGACAACTGATTTTTATATATTCTTCAGAGCTGAATTCAAAAATGAGCTTCATTTTTAACCATCAAGTCAGGATTTTCTCCAAATCGTAAATTTCAAAGAGAAAAATAGCAAAATTCTGATACTATAAAATATGTGATGTTTGTGTTTTTTAAATTTTGATAGTTGATTTTTCTGTACTTTTTAGTACTAAATCTGAAAATAACCTTCATTTTTAACCATCACGTCAGAATTTTTGACAAATCGTAAATTTCAAAGTTAAAAAGTAAAAATTTTGCAAAAAAACTTGACGTGATGGAAAAATGAAGGCCATTTTCGGATTCAAAGCTACAAAATACGTAAGAATCAATTATCAAAAGCTAAGCAATATGACACAACTCAAATTTTGCAGGCTTGTGAGTTAGTATATGTTATCGAAGTTTACTATGGAATGTTCTCTATTGAAATTGAAGTGTATAGTATTTATAGTTTGCTTCCAGGTACACGCAAAAGATTCTTGTTATATTATGGTGTATGAGAAAACCGCTTACGATGCATTTTAATGATGTTACAGAATGTCAGACGTAAGGAAATTGATAGGTATTACTAGAGCGCATTATAACATACATTCTCTAGAATTTGGTGGGCAAAGCATTTGTCATTCATTTACAGGGTATTTTATTAAGGGGAGGTTCTATTTCTTTTGATCAAAATTTTCTTTTTTTTTTTTCGTTTTTAACATTTTTGGCATTATCCACGTGTGTAAATTGCTAACCTAAAGCGGTTTCATGATAATCCAATTCCTGGCTATATATTTTGCTTGTTGAACTTAACGCTATCATAAAATTTTATACATGATTTTTCTCAAAACCCAGTTTTTAAAACTAGGCGACCAGTTTTCTACAGAAGTATTTGTCCGATTTACTCCATTTTTTTTTAAATAGAAAGGTAATTTTTTTTCTGCATACCACTTACAAGTGTAATTTTCATTGGGTAATTATTTTTTCGAGATCAGAAAATTTTAATAAAAGGCGGAAAATTGGCCTTTTTAGTTCAGATGATCCCCTGTTTTTCCAAAATCAACTTTTTTATCTAAATATCGGTATATGCTAAATAAACTTTAATGCCCTTTCATAATTTAGCGACTAAATTTGTGTCAGAGCTTGTGATCAGAAAAGAATTGTCATTCGACCTAAGCACGGCATGCACCCGTCGCAAAAGGCGTATTGTTAATATTTTATACAAAAAATTAAATAAATAAGTGAAATGTCAAAATAAAATGCAAAAAGTCTGAAGATTATACCTCTTTTTCGTAATCAAAAAGAAATCGTCAATTTTAGTCTAAAACAGAACATCCCTTTAATGTTCACAATTTCAAACATAATGAAATTCATATACCTTATTGTGATGCACTTAAATATGTTTACTGCAGAATATGACGTGCATAAAAGTTATCGTTCAGTTACAGGGACACACAAAAAATTTTTGTTAAAGCTCTGCCTATGAGCGGTAAAATGTGGAGAATATATTTTCGGACGTGGTAGGCTTTTTTATGTTCAATTAAAATTTGCATACCCCTTGTGTATATATTCTATAGATCATTAGACAGGGCTACGCAAAATAATGCATAATCATTACTGTGCATCAGCTTGAATTGATTAAGGGTGTTTTTTAATTGAGTTTTGTATTTTGCAGCTGAACAATAGTATACAGATTTTTGTAGAATATAAATAAATTCGTATAGAGGGATACGAAAGGAACCATGTAAATTGGTAATTTCTTAAAATACGTTTTCAGTTGTGCTTTGTTTTCCTGAATAAAATTTTAGTTTGATATGAGACATGTATAAAAATTTGTATTAAATGAGCTGCGGTGTACAAAATTATTTCGGGTTTATTTTCGTCTCTTGGTGGAAACAGATGAAAGTGAATTTTTGACCGTGTTATGCGTTTTGTAACTAAGCTGATTTTTAGAATACAGTGTATACGTAGGTCTATAGATCATATACAGGACTTGATAAAGTAATGCGAGCACCTTTCCGGCTGTAGGTGGTAATTATTGAAGTCTGGTTTCACTTTTTAAACGCTGAAATCCCGCTGAAGTATTCTGGAAGTCTTGAAAAGTGTTTAATAATGTATGCTTCACGCATGAATTTTCTTACTTGTTTTAAGCAAAAATTACAGTTTTGTCTCTATATTTTATATCAATTGAAAGACTGAAATGTTTAATAGGTTGTTTTTTTTTTTAGAGTTTTACATATATGTGAAACTTCACGATTTTTTATTTTATTTTTAAAAACTTTGAAAATTTATTTAATAAGACATGTGTTGTTTCTAGCAGTATTTTCATTTTGCTAATTAAGTAAAATTTCTGGCTTGAAGCATTTTTATTTGACTTAAAAAAATCAGGATAATGCAGATATGGTATTAGTACATTTGATGAGTATTTGTTATAGAAGAATATTTATATAATGTTTTTGAAATAATAGAAGAGTCGTGTCACGCGGGCTACATGTAAGTGAGCAAGCAAAACAATTATCAATAACAAATATTTTAAACTAAAAAATAAATATGTTTCATTAAGGATTCCCTAACTTTAAAATTAAAAAATAATTAACTATTATAAATATAAAAATGAAATAAATAAAATGTTTATGAGGTTGTTCATCAGTTGTCTATCTTTCATTCATGTGTCATTAATTTTCCAATTCCTTCAAATTCCGGTAGATAGGCTGCGCTGCGATGTTTAAAAGTGTAAGACCACTGAAATTATCATTTAATTAAAACTATCTCAGTGTTTACTTTATATCCTATTTAATTATTGAAAAGCGAATGAAAATCTTTTATTTTGAGATTTCGATATTAATTGGCCGCTTTGAGGTGGTCATATTTAAACTGACAAATGGAGCCAAATTTTGTATGATTATTAAAAAGACGATATGATGGGGGCAAAGAATTCCGCGAAAAAAAGAACACCACATATCCCCTAGTGGTGACGTTTGGAATTATTTTTTCACGGAATACTTCGTCCTCGTTTTGTTTAATTATAACGACACGCATTCCTTTAGCGATGAGTTTTTTAACTATTTTTTGGTGAATACTTCGTCGTCTTGTTTAATCATTTAATCGTCCTATAAGGGGTCAGGTAACCTTTGAAGCGTCCAAAAATCTTTTTTTTTTTTTTTTTTTTAATAGCTTATAATTAAATATGATTCTTTGGGAACATTTAAAATCAAACCCCATACAAAAATTCGCATTAGAAGAGAAGATATGTCTAAAACACTTTGAGCTATTGCTATATGATCAAGGGGTTTTTCAATCTTTAAAGCCAATTTTCTCAAAACAGCGATTTTGATCATTGCGCGCACGATTTCTGAAAAACGGTTGCCTAAAATTTCACGAAATTTTTGGTGGATGTATTAAACGTACAGGAGTACAAAATGACCTATTATTATGTTTCTCAAGTAAGAAGTTTAGAATTCACGGCTACTTTTGTATAAAAAAAATCTCGATATTTCGAATTTCTCTAAAAAAAATTTTTTTTCTCGAGATCTACAAGTTTTAGTTTTTTCATTGTAGGTCATTTTGAAAACACTTTATATCTGTACTCATTAAAAAAATCTTGGCTTGTTTCGCCCATTGAAATGGGAAAAATCATGCGCGCAATGCAGGCAAGAATAATTCTTTCGTAAAAATTTTATTATCTTTAAAAATAAATTTAAAAAAAAAACTATATGTGTGTATAGCTTTTCTAACAACTTTGATTGCTAAAATAAATCGTTCCTAACATGTGTTTTCAATTTTATAATTAAAAGTTAATTAGTTAAAGAATGAATGCAATTCTTACAGAGGTCACTCTTCCATGTGCTTTATTGGTTCAAAGGTTACCTGACAGTTTGGTCCAGTTCTCGCAATTAGATCGCGCTACAGTACTGTCAGTTTAATTATGGCCAACTTGTACATCTCTCATTATTTAAAAATTGAACTCTATTCACATGAAAAAATTAACCGGAGCTTTATGAATAAGTATTCATTTCACTTTTATTTATTTATCAAATACATGAATTTTTTATCGCAAATATGTTCTTAACATAATTCTATAAATGAAATGAGGCTATACATCTTCTCATCCTACACCAAACAAAGATTTTTTTATAATAAAACACACATACTGCAATATATATTAAAACACACATACACACATAAATAACGCCTGCATTCAACAGATAAAGGTATATATAAATATTATACAGACATACTTACAATAAATACAATAAACCCAACTGGAGTGAAAAATTAGCCAGAGCCAGGAATCGAACCCGCGACCACAGTATACAAGACTGCTGCTCTAAAAAAATTATACAGACATACTTACAATAAATACAATAAATCAAACTGGAGTGAAAAAATAGCAAGAGCCAGGAATCGAACCCGGGACCACAGTATACAAAACTAAAAGCAAAAGCAAGCAAGTAAGCAAGAATATTTTTTTGCTTCTTTCTAACTTATCTCATAGATTAAACAAAAGTGTTTTACGGTCTGCATTTTAATCTTCAAAAAATATCTTGAAAAGCCTCTCACATTTAGCAATAAAATTGATAACATTGACGCATTTCATAATTCATTTGAGTAAATTGTTAAGAGTTGATGGAAAAGCTTTGAACACTAAATTTTCTTTCTATGGCTAACAAAATACACAAAAAACATTTCAAGATTCTCATTTTTACCAGTTTTAAAAAGCCATTATTCCTCATCAAAACACATTTCTCTTTTTTCCAATTCCCATTACCATTAGTTGGCTGACATGCATTATCTGATTTTAAAATTTAAAATTTATATCTCATGAAGTATATTTATTTACTGTGTGAAAGGCCTGCACTAGCGCCTTAGATAATCACTATTTACCTATTTCCTTTTCAAATCTATTTAGCATTTATAAATTTTATAAAGTTAATAAAAATAATTTTAAGTATAATTTGAAATATTTTTAGATTAACTAGGTTCAAGAGAATCATATTTAGATATAGATTTAAGTAGTTTAACGTATAAAAGTTTCTTCATGTGACATATAATAGAGCGAATAGAAGTTGAAGGCTCATTCTATACATATAATTGAAAGAAATGCAAAAAATTGTTATAGATTTATAACCGCAAAAATATGTAATTTTTTAAAATAAAAAAAAGAATAAAGAAAAGAAAAGAGAAAGGATAAAGGTGTCTAAAAGTAATTAAAGATTGTTGGTATAAATATTCTGGTTTGAATTCTAATTTGAACTATTTACTGGTAACTTTTTCAACATTCAACAACAAAAAAAAAAGAAATTACTCATTAAATTTTATTTTTTTTTTAATTTTGCATGTATTACTTAGTTTTTAGTGTATAACATTTCTACATAAAAGAAACTATTTGTGTACGGGTGAGTAATTTTATAAAGAAATCAGTATGAAACACATGACAATATCTATAAAAAAAATTTAATTAGCTATCTTATTTTTAAAATCATTAATTAAAATATACTCTACAGCAAAATAATCTTTTAAACTTTTTATATAATTAGTAATAGAAGGTTACGATTAGAGAATATATGACTACGCAATACTTGCTTTTAATATAAAATTTGCAAAATTCTACTATCTGTTTTTACTTCTTTTTTTTTTATTATTATCTCTACAAATAGCTAAAAATTTCATTAACTTATAAAAGATGCTTATACTATGTTCTCCAGCGCTTATTAAAAAGTTTCTGTAATAAAATAAAGGCTATGGGAGAAAAATCTCCACTATGTTCAAACATTTTAAGTTTCCATTATAAATCAAGTGAATGCATTCTATTTTTCATATAAATTTTCTTTTATCTCGAGTTCAAAACAAATGTCTAAAATAATCACGAATGTGCACTCTGTGATTTTCAAAACAAAACTGACATTAAATACTTTAAACTTAACCCCCTAATCATCACTTTCTTCATTTCAGGTGCAATTTGCTTGTCAATGTACCTGGCACAACGATTAAGGGAGTTAATAAGATTTTTAATTTTCCCTGAAATCTTCTTTAAAAAGTATTTTTTTCATTGACTTGTAAAAATACATTTGTTATGAACTTAGGCTAAACTATTAAAAAAAAAAAGAAAGAAAGAAAAAGAAAGAAAAGAAAGAACAAATTGAAAGAAAAAACTGTTAATTATTGATATTTTTTTGTTTTCATATAAAAATACTAACTCTTTTTAAAGGATTGTGCTTTTTACAAATCGCATAAATCTTTTTGAAGAAATAAATTCTAAATATAAGCAATCATAATTTTCCCTTTTTGAATCTTTTGTGAGATTAAAAATCTTTATATACAAATTTTATAAATCTCAAGTTACATTTTTTGAATTCAAACTTTATTTTCACAATTTTTCTTTAATGTTTTGAAATTTTTATTAGCTTACATACTTTTACAGAGAAACTTCATCGTACTATAGTTGCATCTTGCAAAACTAAGATATAATTTTAAGCATCAACTTTCCTTAACGAAATACACAGAACAAATTCATTATAAATTTATTGCGATAAAGTATTTTTAGCAAAGGAAAAATTAGGAATTTTTTACAAATCTCATAACATCTTCAGTTTCCATTATAGACCAAGTTAAGGCGTTCTATTTTTTCTTATGAACTTTTATTTTATCTCGAGCTCAATATAAATGTCTATGTACAGTCTATGCTTTTTAAGACATAATTGAAACTAAATATTATAAACTTAACCCCTTAATCGTCACGGTTTTCATTTCACATACAATTTATCCCTGAATGTATCGGGCGCAACGATTAAGAGGTTAATGGGATTTTTAAATTTTTTTCCTGAAATTTTCTTTAAAAAGTATTTTTTTATTGAGTTGTACACATGCATTTGTTATGATCTTGTTTTCTGTCTTTTTATACTTTCTAAATGAAATTAAATGCATGAAATTAAAACGTTAAGCTATGAAAAAATAAGAAAAAAAATAGGAAAAAAAATAAAAAAAATAGAAAGAAAAAATCGCATAAATATTTTTGAAGTAATGATTTCTGAATATAAGCCGTCATAATTTTCATTTGTTGCTACTTTTATAAGCTTACAAATCTTTACATAAAAATTTAATAAATCTGAAGTTACATTTTTTTATTCAAACTTTATTTTCACAATTTTTCTTTAAACTTTTGAAATTTCTATCAGCTTACATACTTTTACAGAGAAACTTGGTCGTACTATAGTTACATTTTGTAAAACTAAGAAATAATTTTAAGCATCAACTTTCCTTAGCGAAATACACAAAACAACATCATGATAAATTTATTGCGATGAAATATTTTTAACAAAGGAAAAATTCCACACACACATATATGTGTATATACCTATGATCTTTTGTGTATATACCTAATTTATCTTTTGAAATTTTGAAATTTTTATTAGTTTATATACATTTACAGTGAAACTTAATCGTGCTATAGTTACATCTTGCAAAATTGAGAAATAATTTTAAGTATAAACTTTTCTTAGTCCCACTTCGTGATAAATTTATTGCTATGAAATACTTTTAACAAAGGAAAAATTCCACACACAAACACATATATTTATATGCCTATGATTAATTAATCTTTTGAAATTTTTATTAGCTTATACTTTTACAGAGAAACTTGAGCATCAACTTTCCTCAGTCCACCTTCATGATAAATTTATTGCTATAAAATACTTTTAACAAAGGAAAAATTCCACAAACACACACACACATATATATATATACCTGCGACTAATTAATATTTTGAAATTTTTATTAGCTTACATACTTTTAAAGTGAAACTTGATCATACTATAGTTACATCTTGTAAAATTAAGAAATAATTTTAAGCATTACTTTTCTTAGTCCAACTTCATGATAAATTTATTGCTATGAAATACTTTTAAGAAAGGAAAAATTCCACACGCACATACATATATATTTATATACCTATGATTAATTAATCATTTGAAATTTTTTATTAGCTTACATACTTTTACAGAGAAACTTAATCGTACTATAGTTACATCTCGCAAAAGTAAGAAATAATTCTAAACCAACTTTCCTTAGCGAAATACACAAAACAACTTCATGATAAATTTATTGCGAATAAATACTTCTATCAAAGGAAAAATTCCACACACACACACACACACGCATATATATATATATATATATATATACCTATGACATTAAAAATTCAGAATATATTTAAATGGAAAAGCGGTGAATGCAAAATTTCAGCCTGAAGTTCAAATAGTATATCGATAAGAGGGGAAAACGATAAAAGAAATGAAATCCTATTTTCTGCGAAATGCACTCTTTTGTGAGATTTTACAAACATTTTCATTTCAACGCTTATACCTCAAGGAAATTTCTGCTTTTGAGATTGAAAATATTTTGAATTTATTTGTTTTAAAGGAAACATTCTGCATTCATTCTAGGTAATATTTCGGAAGAGAAATTCAAAAGGATTTTCAAACAGTTTTAACTCTTCGGTCGTTCTGAAAAATTTACCTTGCTATTAATCGCTAATATAAAGCTTTTTTCGATATTTCTGCTTTGTTAGCACAAGAAAAGAAAATGGAACTAACAAATATTAATTCAGCGAAGCGTTGGGGAAATGTTTTAAGGAAAGATTTACAACAAATTAGAGATTTTCGTCAGCAATGTTTTTTTTCTTAAATAAAAGGAAAATAGTTTTGCAATGTATGAAATTTTTTGTGTAACGGTAAGCAGCCTACGGTATATTTTTAGACGTAAAGTCATATTCAGTCAGACTTAAATATTATAGTTTATTATAGTTTTATTATAGTTATAATAAAATATATATAATATTTTATTATAGTTTATAATAAAATATTATAAACTATATTTATAATATTTTATTTAAATGTCTACATTAAAGTACAAAGTTTCATTTAACCCATTTGTGCCTGAATTTTTGTTTTCTCAAATTTTTTGCTAAAATCACTTTAAAATTAAAATGTTTCAAAAGGAACCGGAAAAATACTAAAAAAATTAAGCTTATTTTTTTTGTATTTATTTGATAAAATGTAAAAGAATTAAATATGAGTATTTCTAGTAGAATAATATGCATAATTATATATTTTGCCTATATTTATATTTAAAATGTTTTTAAATTGTATATTATGTACTATAATTAGTATTTTAATGAACTACAAAAAATATATATTTATTTCTTTGCAGAGACTAATAACGTTATAACTATTATTAATAATAAAATAAAAATAATCGTATTGCAGACTTAATGACAATTTATTTCATAAATATCTTCGAAAGGAGATTGCATAAATAACTGTTTCCTAAATTTCTAACAAAAATATGTGCCCATTTGTGCCTAGAACCCTATATTTTGTACATTACAAAAATGCATAAAAAATAGGTTTGAACATTTAATTTCGCAATTTTAAAAAAATACGTATTTCAAAAAAGTCCACAAGCTAAGATTAACAACTTGCGATTTTGGGTCCATGATAGAAAAAATACAAATAAACTTACTTTTTACATTTCTCCCTCTTGAAAAATTAAAAATCTATGAACACCGAAAAAGGCCTTAATTTAAGCAAATAAATATCCACCTTGTGCTGTCATCTCTCGTTTATAGGTAAAGACATTTATAAATAATGATTTCATGCAATTTTCATGTTATAAAGAAGAAGAAAATTATACAAATGCATTAAAATTTGAAACGTCCCAAAAATGGGACGCTAGGCATAAATGGGTTAACTTAGGGCTAGTGTTGCGATGTGTCCCGCGTAAATCGGGGCTGTAAATGATTTGGACATCAGTATTTTAAAGTAATTTTCTTCGCCTTATCTAATGTCTGAGTTAGCTGAAATTAAAGATGGTGAAATAAACTGTAAGAAATAAGTATAAATGAGTCTAGAGCAGCCATGCTGAACCTGCGGCCCAAGATACGTAATCATTAACAGATATTTATAAAATAATTGAGAAGTGCATAAAAAGTATTTAAAACTTTCACTTTTGTTTTATATATTTTAATGGAAAGACAAAACTTCTCCTGTAATTTATAATTGTTTTGAAACAATGTTAAAACATCTTAAATATCATTGTCTTGAACAACAGTTCTTTTCACACGTAGTCCTATTTGTTCCATACTGTTCTATGCATTTCTTAATCTTCAAGATCAATCATACATTATCTTAAATTAATTAAATTTGCAATATTTATTTCTGCAATGAAAATAAAATAAAATTTCTACAAAATGTATATTTCTACAATAACAAGGAAGAGTTTTTGCACTGAGCAAAAGACTAATTTATAAGGGAAAATCTCAAGCTTTTTATTTATCTAGAACTAGGAAATTCTGAATTGTTATATTATTTCCTTTTATACATAGTACATAGGTAATGCTGCTTTTAAGGTTGGACGCTTATTGCGGAAAAAATCGCATAAAAATTTTTTCATCACTATTTCTAAAAAACAAAACTTGGAGGCAATTTTCTACGAGTTTTGAGATAGAAATCTGTCACGAAGATTATTGTTTGGGAATAGTGGTGCTAATTTTTTTTTTTTATTTCCTCCAGGACAAACGTTTAATCATACAGATATTATTGACTTTGCTTTATTGTAACATTTATGTTATCTTATATTTGAATTTCTTTTTTTGACCTTTTATAAGTAAGTTGCAATAAGCAAGGTGATTATGCCCTCATGCTTAACATCTCAAACATATATTTGTGACCCGCGAGAAAAAAAGGTTGAGTATGATTGGTCTAGAGCATTTGGATCCCTAATTTACGCGGGATGCCTGCCAACACTACTTATGGCGTACCCGTGACATTCTTCTAGATATGTCCAAACGATATTATGAAATAATTATAATTGTAATAAAATGAAATCAGAATGTAAAATTGGATGTAAAATTTGTGTAATATAATTAAACAAGTATTAAAATGCTTTAGTTTTTCATTTATAAAAAAAAATGTTTACAGAGATGTCAAATCACATATGTCTGTGGACTGTCACAGCCCTAGTTTATACAAGTTATTAACAATACAAAATTGATTGTCTTTTTTCATAACAAAGAATTATTTTTTTAAGTGCTCTTTAAAGCTAATCACAAATTAAATTTTAAAAAGTAATATTGTGATAAAATATGTTTTTTAAATCTTTAAATTTAAAAAGAAGAACATCACCTTTTCATAAACATATAAATTCATAAAAACTTTCTACTACTTAAGAAAAGTGTACATAAAAACAATATTGTGTGTTTACATTTTTAAAAAGAAAAACCGTCTTAAAAACACCATAAAAATAAGAAATGGACAAGGACTTTAGAAAAAATTTAGTTTTTCATCATCAGGGGTAAAGAAGACGTTTTCGACCACTTTGAAAACTGAAGGAAGACGAAGGCAGGAGCATGTCTCGCTTCTGCTTTCGAAGTAATAGCCTTCAAGTGATAGCGTTTTCTGTATACCTGATGAAGAAAGAAAATTTTTTTAATCAGCTTGCACATTTCCTATTTCTATAGTGTTATTAAGAAGTTTTTAGTTTATTTGTGTATTGCACAATTTTTTAAAAATTTTTTTGCTTACAGTTTTATTTGATTAATAACTAATATCACAAGAAACTGAACCACGTTAGCGGTAAATAATTAACAGCTTTTAAAACTCTAAAAATAAAGCAGCAGTTTAAACACACGAGAAAATATAATCATTCTAAAAATTGTAGAAGCAGCTTTTTTTTAACGGCTCTGTTATAACTAGGAGACGTGTGAAGAAGTGTGTGTGTGTGGGGGGGGGGGGTGTCGATAAGCACTTGAATAATTCTTGAAAGTGTCAACTGTAAAAAATGGTTAACGATTTCTTTCTTAAGGCAATATAAAAACAAATTTTATAATATTAATTTGAAATTTTCTTTCCAAAAAAAGTTAGAATAAAATTTGTACACTTCTGGAAGAATAGTCAAATGTATGGTGATGAATCTTCATTAATAATTTTCATAAATTAATAAAATTAGAAAGAATCTAAATTTTTTCATGCACTATGCGAGAGATTATCTTCCTTGCGAGTGTGTGAGTAGCAAAACTATTTACCGCAAATATTTGTTCATAGTGGACTCTTCATGCTTCGAAATCCTTCAACTTTGCGTTTCAAAAGTAAAGAAGGTATTGCAACATCTCTATATTATTGATAGGGGACTAACAGATAGTTGCCTTTGAATGCATAATCGAATGGATATATAGATTAAAATTTGAATTCGATATTCTTTTGCTGAAAACAATACCCCTTTAATTTTAATTGCTTTTCTTTTCATAAACCACGTTTAAGCAAACCATCACATCGATATTAAAAAAAAATTTAAAAGTCACAAGTTTATGTACATAATTATGTTATCTGATGCTTGTAAAATTGTTCATTTATAAATTCAATATTTGCAAAAAACAAAATATTTGCTGCGGTAAATGTCGCCACACTGAAAGACCGCCTGATGAATGAAATAGAAGAAATTGTTACATTTTAAAATAATTATTCAATTTTAAGATATTACAGACAGACAATTTCAACTACATTTTGCGCATAAAAAACAGTAAAATCCTTTAAAAAAATTAATGAAGGTTTTGCATTCATTTTCAATTAATTTACTTTTCTCCTTCAAATGGAAAATTTAATGTCTCTAACTTTGTAAACTGGTAAATGCCTTATCTGAATCATAGCTACAAAATTTTTGTCTTATGAAATCGCAACTTTTATCATTAAACAAAGTGAATATTTCCATACAGAAATAGTTATATTAAGCAATCGGAAGATTTGTCAACTATATTCTAAACTAAATCAAATAAACTAAACTGACAATTCTCCCTTTATTAGAGATAATGCAGGCTTGAATGAAGCAACTCCAATTTGTTTATATTTTATAACGACTAAATTCGCCTTTTTCACATGAGGGTCATTATTCTTGTATGTATATAGTAATGAGAAACTCAAATAAGTAGTCTTTTTTACATATTAACACTTATTTAATAGATTATGGATTAACATTATACACTGAGGTGACAGAATTCAATAGCAATATGCAAATATATAGATGGCAGTAGCGTCGCTTACAAATTGTATAAATGGTCAGTGCCTGTGTAAGACTTTCATTTGTGCTCAAATTCTTCGTCTGAGAAGGTTGATTATGTGATTATGCCACACAACGAGAATTAACGGATTTCGAACGCGGTATGCTAGTTGGAAGTAGACGCATGGGACATTCCATTTCGAAAATCGTTATGGAATTTACATTCCGAAACCCACAGTGTTAAGAGTGCGCCGAGAATACCTAAATTCAGGCATAACCTCCCATCATGGACAACGCTGTGGTCGACCGTCGGCACTTAATGTCCGCGACCAGCGACGTCTGCGTAGACATGTCAGCGTGAACAGACAAGCAATACTGCGTGAAATAACCACAGGAATGAATGTGGGACGTCCGACCAGCGTGGCCATTAGGACAGTCCTGCGAAGTTTGGCTTTAATGGGCTATGGCAGCAGAAGATCGACACGGGTGCCATTACTAACATCACGACATCGCCAACAGCGGCGCTCCCGGGCTAGTGACCATATCAGTTGGACCGTAGACAACTGGAAAAAGTGGCTTGGTCAGATGAGTCACGATTTCGATTGATAAGGGCTGATGGAAGGGTACGAGTGTGGCGCAGACTCCATGAAACCCTGGACCCAAGTTGTCAACAAGGCACTGTGCAAGCTGTTTGTGGCTCCATAATGGTGTGGGCTGTGTTTATATGGAATGGACTGGGTCCGCTGGTCAAACTGAACCGATCGTTAACTGGAAATGATTACGTTCAGCTACTGGGAGAGCACTTGGACTTCATGTACACAAACAACGATGGAATTTTCCAGGATGAAAATGCGCCATGTCACCGGGCCATAACTATACGTGATTGGTTTGAAGAACATTCTGGACAATTCCAGCGGATGATTTGGCCACCGCGATCGCTCGATATGAATCCCATCGAACATTTATGGGACATAAGCGAGATATCAGTTAATGCACAAAATCCTCCACCGGCAACACTTTCGGAATTATGGACGTCTATAGAGGCTGCAGGGCTCAATATTTCTCCAGAGGGCTTCCAACGACTCGTGGAGTCCATGCCACGTCGTGTTGCTGCACTTCACCGGGAAAACGGAGGACCGACACGCTATTAGCAGGGTGCTCTATGACTTTTGTCACTTCAATGCAATTCAGAATATGATAGAACTATGCACAAGATTATAAGTTAGGTCGTCTTAGCCGCAACATAGCAGCAGCCCGCTTACGGACCCCGATTGTACTTTGAGACATCTGCTCCGAAATACATCTTACCTAGCCCATATCTTAAAGCGTTCTCTGCCTTTTTTGAGAAATTACTTCCACGATCAGATTATATAATTTGATTATCTTTGCATTTTGATCCGTGCTAAGTATCTACGTCACACATAAAATACTTACTTCGCTTGTCTCCATGCTGTTGACCGCGGGAAAATGAAGTATCATCTGTTGCTAGGGTGCCCGGCATGTAAAATTATAACCACATGTATGTGTAATTCACTAATGTGTAATCCATTATGTGTTATGTGTATAACATTCACCATCACCTAATTGTAACACCTAATGATCACCCGGATACCATATGAGACATTCTTACAAGAACAAAATACAATACTTTCATTTGGGAAATCCTGCCTGATTAACAGTTGTTCCATCGAATTACCATGCATACCTATAGTTTCAGCAGAATGAAATACACACACGCACAAAAGAAAAATGCAAAACTACCTGAATACTCAATCAGTGTTGGGCACTCTAAAAAAAAAAAAAAAAAAAAACTAATTCAAACTCAAGTTCAATTTCTCAAAAATGAGTCAAGTTCACTTTCAAATTCAGAATTTTTTAAACGAACTCGCTCAACTCAAACTCATCTATGATAGTGAACGTAGTTCACTAAAAACTCTTTTTTTATTTAAATATATATTAGAATTTAATTTTGTGAACTAATCTTTTGGTTGTTCAATGTAAGGGTCTTTATGGGCCCGGCCCAATTTTCCTTCCCGACACTTGGTCCGAACTTGGTTTAGAGATTACTTTTTTCTAGAGGTTCGGACCCAGATGGGCAGGCACTAGATTTATTTCCCAGCCCACGTCGGGGCTGGACTGCATTCTTCTTGAGGTCTAAACAGGTAGAAATTTTCAGTCCAGCTCATATGAAAATCATTGGAACGACACGGCTCTGGCCTGTCCAGTAAAAATATCAGTAAAATTTGACCCGGCCCCATTTTTTTCTTTATTTTTGCAAAAAATGTACGTATTTTTAAATAAATTTTTAAATAATATATATATATATATATATATATATATATAGGGTAACTCCGGGAGAGTCGCCGCATACGGGATAGATGCCGCACCCCTTCTATTTCTTGTAATTATCGATAGATGGTCGTCAAACGCACAGTATAGATGCGCATAAAGATTATTTTAACCAGTGTATAGCGTGAACCCCATTTCGATGTTTACTTGTAGAAGTACAATCCTTAATTTGACGTAAGTGCATGATTTCACTGTCCAAACTTTTAAACACGTTATGTTTAAATACTTTTTATACACTAATTACTAAATGCATGCATGATTTCGAAGTCAAAACTTAGTGTAGCGTTTGTATAGAGTATTGTGTGTATGGTTACGCCATTCCCCTTAGCGACGGCAGGTAACTGTGATGGCCGACGTCTGCACCATGCAAAATGCGATACATGCTGCACTGCTATTCCGGTATACATGCCGCAGTTTCTTTTGTACGGGATGATTAAGTGTTATTAACTTTTCCTTTTCTTTTTGCACAGACTAACCATGTTAGGCATGTTATCAAGTTTACTAAAACCAAAGGAGGAAAAGGAAAAATAAAAAGTAAGAAGGGCAAGAAAGTTGCAAGTCAAGATGATAATAATGAAAAATTGGATTACGCGTAACGCAGACGTTCTTTGCAAACTACTCCAAAAAAGAGGAAGTGTAATTGGCTTCGTTGCATCATGTGTTTAAATGTAGTTACATAAAGACTGTACTTTTTCGTCACTTTTTCTGTAGATTGTAGTCTAAAAAACAGATCTCTTAACACATTCGGGACCATAGGTGCATTTAAGCCCCTTCATAAAGAGTTTACAAAATTTATTTCTGGCACCAGTAAAAAAGAAAAGTAATATTTGCTTTGTTTAATTAGAGCCTTTTCATGATTATTTAAGTAAAGGTAATTTCTTTTAAAAATGTGGTATCAACCGGATAAAATTTGTGTATAAGCCACCGGTTCCGAAAGGGTTAACAAATAAATTATGTAAACACAATTTATTTTAAGAATTAAGAAAAAGAAACAACGTATAAGGGCACAAATAAAATGTGTTTAAAAGCATACAGCTGTTTCAAAACCTCTAAGGTTTCCTCATCAGTGCTTAAAATAAAAGTTAAATTAAAACTAAAACATTGTGTAAAAAGGGGGGGGGAGGTGGACAGAGAGTCAGAAAAGCGTACCTTTCAGCTCTACTGCCAACGGTGAAATGCGACATACGGCTGACAAACAGCTACGTAGTTGATCTCACTCGCATATTCAGGGAGACCAATCAAAATCATCCAATTGCTCAGGAAGAGTCCAAACTTAGAAGGAGAAAAAGGGGGGGGGGATTGGAGAGAATTATAGAAAATTAAACCATATCTTTGAAAAATTGGGCGTACTGGATAAATCGTTAACTAAACTGTTTGAATTTTTCCATATGTGATAAGCTTCCCAGAATTCCAGATCATAGATTGAAGTACATTTCTGTATTATGGAGGCTTCGGAAAATTTAAAATTGTGGTTGTTGCACAAGCAGTGATTAGCAATAGCGGAACGTTTAATATCACAATTTCTAACGCAAATTTTATGCTCCCCAAAACGGATCTTAAAGGCACGCTTCGTTTGACCAATGTACATTTAGTTGCATTCGCAAGATATACTGTAGGCCTCTAAATGTATTTGAATGGGGAAAACAGCGGCTGGAAAAATTTTAAAATAGGTTATGAAAAAAATTGAGTTTGAGCTGGAAATTTCGTTCAGACTCACAGATTTTTTGAGCTTTCGTTCAGTTCACGTTCGTTTATCAAAAAGTCAGTCAAGTTCAACGCAACGTTCATAGTAAGCGAACTAAATTCGTGAGTTTTCGTTCAATAAGCGCGCTCATATCCAACACTGTACTCAACTACTGAAGCGATTGTTTGGACAACAACCTTTGGCTTCTTCGATCTTTAATCCCCCTCTTGGTTGATTTCAATCTCTGAAGACATGTTAAATGCCTCCTATGGAGACACTCATTTACTCTACTGAAGATCTTGCTGCTATAATTTATATCAGTGCTGAAGAACTACGTGGCATATAGATTATATTTCTAAGAATTTGCAAATCATTCCACTGCCTTTGAGAGAATGTGTTATCTTGGCTGTCTTTCATCTATTAACTTTTTTTAAATCGAATAATATGGCTATTTCTTTCTTCCTTTCTTTGTACTTAATGTGTTACCCCATTGATATTCGTCAGTCTACCTCATACAATACAATGAAAACTGGTACTTTTACAGTGATCTATCGCTCCTTAAAAAAAAGGAAAAATATGTTTTTCCTATGACATTTTGGTTTTGTAACGCGTAATAAATAAATTCACCAAATTTATATATATGTACAGTGCGCATATTTAAAAAAATAAATTATAAATGCTTAAAATATAATCTTTTTTTTTTCGTAATTTGATGTTAGATAAGAATTAACCTTTGTTTCGGATATTTAGAAATAAGGTCACCTTAAATTAGATTTTTTAATCATTTTTATGAATTATAATATTTTTAAAATTTACATTTGCATTTACAAAATTAACGCATTTGTGTTTGAATAGACTTTGTTTGAGAATGTTGGTTTCTTTGCACAAAACTGATATTATAATGCAATATTTTGAAATTTCATATAATTTGTAAATTATGATTTAGCCATTTCTGTAAATTAACGCAGTTATGTAACTGTGATATAGAGTAAATTTAAGGTTATCAGTATGGTTCGAACAAAAATGATAGCATAATACAATATTTTAATGTTTAAGATAAGTTGTAAATTACTTTGCTGTTTTATATTTATTATTTACTCGTATTTAGAAAACAATAGTTTATGATGTAATTAAAGAAAGATGTTTCAAATATCTGTGAGATTTTAAAGAAAAATTTACCTTGTACAACATCGAACTATTATTACGATTCTACACAAGAAACCCTCAAAATAGATGCAAATATCACTAGGTATAGGAAACTCCATGTGTTTCCAATAAAGGCCTGAGGTTTCTTCTAAGTCCCAACTTTGGATGGTAACAACAGAAGAAATCGATCAATCCAAATTCATCTTCGGATGTCGCACTTTTCAGATAGCGAGTATAATACAGAGACCATCTGGTATCACTTTCACGCACCGCTAAAGCGAAAGTGTTCACAATTTTCCCACGCACAGCTGACAGGGGAGAAAAGGGTGCAAAAAACGTAGGCAAGCACAAGGTCATTCTATCGGGTGACAGCTTGTAGATGATTTCGCAGCAAAGCATTGCTAGTGGCCAAAAATTCACTATTGTTTTACTGAGAGAAATCACAGGATCTGAGAGATCCTTGATTAGATTGGAAGTTAGTTAAGTTTGAACTCAGGTAAGTGTAGGTTACAGGTACCGATGAGAGGATTAACCTCTCAAGAGTACGCTCATTTTCTCGGAGGCAGATTCCGAGGGTAAAAGACACTTCATTCACGTGGCGGACAAAGCCGTACGGTCAAATTCAGAAACAGGCTGTCAAACAGCGGAGAGAGTTCTTTACTCTTTAGAAATGACATTTCAAAATAGTTGCTAATAGAGACTCTACAGGGTGATTCAGCTCGTCGGTGACAAACTTTAAGGATCGATAGAGCACACCTAGACGAACATTTTTGAATAGGGAATGTAGGGTCCCTGACGCGATGGTAAGGCGCTAGGCGCTTTCGAAAATTTGGGTGCCGAAATTCGAAACGTCATAAAAACTAGGGAAATGGTTAGATTTTCTTGCTTGTTGCGTCGAAATGATTCTGTTTGTTTAGACTTTCTTCAGTACCAATTTGATAAGCGTATCTCTTAAAACATGGATAGGGGGCGCTGCAGACTTTGGAGAGCTAGACAACAACTTTAAGCCCGTTATTTTGATAATTTAACACATGCTCGCCAAAGTTTATACTCTAACTTAAAGTTTGAACCCAAAAGTAGAGCCCTGCAAAAAGCGTAAGAGCCGGAATAAAATGTCAAAGTACAGGGTGGTCGAAACTCGAAGGCTCCTAAGAGATAAACAAACAGATTTCTTGACTTATGGCATGCATTTTCATGATTCTGTTTGCTGGGGCTCTCTGAAACTCAGTTGAACGGTACAAAAAGAAACATCGATAGGGGGCGCTTTGGGCAAAAAACATAATTCGTTGACATTTCGGACGCTAACTGGAAACGGGGCGCTACGATCAGTTAGTAATAATGAAAACACATTTTCTACCTCTGCTCAACACTTCTGAATAAATTTAGACCAAAAACATCAATGATACTGGAAATTTATTTACAAAAAATAACACTACAGAAGATGCTCGAAATTTCGACCTTGGGCCATGATGCAGGCTTCGCACCTCCGTCGCATTGAGGAGTGTGTGTTTCCAACAATGCCAGGAGTATCTCTGATCTGCCCTGCAGCTGCCACAATGCGCGCCACAAGTTCTTCAGCACTGCTGACAGGTGTATGGTATACCTCGGCCTTCAGGTAACCCCAAAGGAAGAAATCCAAGCAGGTGAGGTCTGGTGATCGGGCAGGCCAGTGAACTGGACCCCCACGCCCGATCCACCGCTGGCCATACCTTGCGTTTAGATGGAGACGCACGTCGTTCGTGTAATGGGCCGGAGCTCCATCGTGCTGGAACCACATCTGGCGACGCGAACCTTCGGGTACGTGCGCCTCATCCAGAAGCTGCGGCAGCACTTGATCCAGGAAAATCAGGTAATTTCCACCTGTCAGCCGTTCAGGTAACAAATAAGGGCCAATGAGGCAATCCCCCAGAATGCCGGCCCACACATTTACTGAGAAACGCTCCTGGGCTGCTCGGCTTCTGGTTTCATGTGGATTTTCATCACACCACACATGACTGTTGTGGGCGTTCCACATTCCCTCCCGGCTGAAGGTGGACTCGTCCGTAAACAAAATGCTGTTTACAAAACGGGGATCCCTGGATCTCATCGCCAAGTACCATCTTGAGAATTCCACTCGAGGGCCAAAATCCTGCTCTCTGAGCAACTGCACCCGCTGGATGTGGTAGGGGTGCAGATTCCGGGAACGTAAGATGCGCCACGCAGTTGCTTGCGAAATGCCAACATGTCTGGCGATATCTCTCGTGCTAAGACCTGGGTTGTCCTCAACCAGGTTAAGCACAGCCTCTTCGTTGTCGGGGGTGCTCACTGATCGCTCCCGTTCAGGCCTGCCTCCGTCGAAAGATCCCGTTGTGGACAACCTCTGGTGTACTCGAGCGAAGAAGGCATGGCAGGGGATTTGCCTGTTGGGGTAACGCTCGGCGTACAACCGCTGAGCGGCTCGTCCATTACAACCAGCAGCGCCATACGCCAAATGCATGTCAGCCAATTCAGAGTTTGTGTACCGTTCCATCCTACTACCGATCTGCAGACAAGTAACCCGAAGCTTAAGTAGGTACCGCACGTTCAAAAGACGTGTCTGCGCATACAACTACGTCATCTCGCGTTGTCGTCTACGCATTACGTATCTTTTGCATATCGATATGGTACGATATCTTTTGCATAAATCAGCAAAAAGCACCTTATGTAAATTTTATTGAGCGCATTGTGCATGATTGAAACCAGCTAAGTTTGTTAAAAAAAACAAACAAACTGCAGTTTTAATAGCTTCTTATGATAAGTAAATTACTCTCTTGTTTTGTTTCTAACTGATCGTAGCGCCCCGTTTCCAGTTAGCGTCCGAAATGTCAACGAATTATGTTTTTTGCCCAAAGCGCCCCCTATCGATGTTTCTTTTTGTACCGTTCAACTGAGTTTCAGAGAGCCCCAGCAAACAGAATCATGAAAATGCATGCCATAAGTCAAGAAATCTGTTTGTTTATCTCCTAGGAGCCTTCGAGTTTCGACCACCCTGTACTTTGACATTTTATTCCGGCTCTTACACTTTTTGCAGGGCTCTACTTTTCGGTTCAAACTTTAAGTTAGAGTATAAACTTTGGCGAGCATGTGTTAAATTATCAAAATAACGGGCTTAAAGTTGTTGTCTAGCTCTCCAAAGTCTGCAGCGCCCCCTATCCATGTTTTAAGAGATACGCTTATCAAATTGGTACTGAAGAAAGTCTAAACAAACAGAATCATTTCGACGCAACAAGCAAGAAAATCTAACCATTTCCCTAGTTTTTATGACGTTTCGAATTTCGGCACCCAAATTTTCGAAAGCGCCTAGCGCCTTACCATCGCGTCAGGGACCCTACATTCCCTATTCAAAAATGTTCGTCTAGGTGTGCTCTATCGATCCTTAAAGTTTGTCACCGACGAGCTGAATCACCCTGTATAAATTCTGAACTATTTAATCCCCTTATTAGGACTTTGATATAACTGCTACATCTAACGAACTTTGTTTATCATCGAACCCATATTTCAACTCATTATCTGTTGTGCATGTATGCATACATTTAGCCAAGAAAACATTTTATATAAATAAAATCTTTCTTCTTGAACTGAATTTTGCCATACGCCTCTGAAGAGAACCTACCACGCTACCAACCCGCATCTGAGGCACCACAACCTTTTACTGTAAAAACATCTCATTTCAGTTTAATTTACAGTTTTTTTTAGAGAAAAAACAAAATTGAATACTTCAATTTTTTTTCATTCCTGTTTATCTGAAATTTTAGAGAAAATATAAATAAAAGATTATCGCTCATAATTTTAGAAAATGTTTCTATGTATGTTTTAGCACACAAAAAGTTCCATAATAAAGAAGGCATGACATAATAAAAGATATAATTAAATTTTATGACATAATTGAGAAAAATATTTCAAAGATCTGTGAGATTTTAAAAAAACATTTACCTTTCCATGTAAAAAAAATCTTATTTTAGCTTATTTTACAATTTTTTAAGGAAAATAAATAAATCGAAAAGGCTTATTTTTTTTTTCATTCGTGTTCACCTGAAATTATAGAGAAAATATAAATAAAAGGTTATCGGTCATAATTTAGAAAATGTTTCTATGTATGTTTTAGCACACAAAAAGTTCTATTCAGTATTTTTTCATCTACACCAAAAATACTATTCAAAGAACCAAAACAAATATAGTTTTCGGGAATTACAATAGAAGAATGTTTGCAATTCGATGTGGAGTACCATAACAGTGACAAATGATTTGCATGCATTCTGTGTTGACGTTGATTTTCTCTCAGTCCCCTAAACATAAAAGTTTCCATAATAAAGAAGTCAGCACTAGGAAAATAAATTCTATATTTTTGTCAATGACATTGTAAAATTCAGGGAAGAAAACGTGAATGCAATCTAAATATAAATTTAAAAAGAAATATGTACAGTAAATACGAAAATGTTATAGATTTGTTTTCTACATTCGCAAAATATATTTGTTAAAAAACGTTAAGAATGCTGTACGAATATTCTACATACATTTACTGAATTTCGTCCTTTTAAAGGAGAACTTCAAATGTGATAAAATCTGAAAACAGCATTTTCGCTGAAAAATCTGTGCTTCTAGAACTAAGAAGAACTATTGCATGAAAAATGAGCCATTTTCTCAGAAATCTCATTTCTTGCATCACACCGCAAAGAGAGAGAGAAAAAAAAGAACCTTTTTGAATAAGAAAACAATGTTTTGGCGCAGTGAAATAGCGTAATAGATATTTCTTACATAAACCTTACATATATATATTTCTTTTATCAAATTGTCACTTTTAAACCAAATTACCTTGTTACATAAGAAGCGACATGGGAATTCGGAACAGATCGACCACAGCGATGTGTAGCTATGTAATTATAACTGATTGTACCCGAGATTTATGCATACTTTTCATCCTATTAAAAACCGAAAGGGATCTTAAAACTTTACAATATTAAAGCATTGTTTTATTGTTTTATTGCCACACAAATATAAATTATTAAGGCTGTTATAAAAAAATATTTTTTTCCCTCCGCTCAACAGTGGGCACATTTTCTGGCTGATTTTTAAACATAAAAGCATGGCACTTGCTGTCACGATTATTGAAGTGATTTTTTTTCCAACAGTATCTTATCATTTCTCGATAATTGTATTATATATTGACCCGTAAGCGATTGATGTCTCGTTATGGCAGTTTTTTCCTTTTCTGCATTATCGCGTTTAGAAATTTGTTTCAAAACGCCAATTTAACAGCCTTTTCTGAAACATCTTCTGACTTCAGTGAAAAATGAAAAAAAAAAACAGCTCGATACAAAGTTTTTTATAACCAACTGCTACATACGTTTGCGAACAAAAAGGAATTAAAAATGCAGCCAGAAAGTGCTTTTTTAAGTTTAACTTTTTTTTTTTTTGTTTGTTTAATACGTCGTATGTATAAACTTTATAGATCATATACATGAGTACAAAAAATAATTCGTTAGCATTACTGTTTATGAGGGTGAATTGCTTAACCCTTTAAGCGTCCTAATTGTGTTTTTCTGTCACGTAACTATTGGAATCAAAGACGAATTTAACACAAAATCTATATTAAAGATTTTTTTAAGTTAATGAGATAAATAAATATGTAAGCTTATCAAATAAAAATTCTCATACCAATACATTTCATAGCTACTACTTTACGAATCGTTAAACATGAATTGAAATTTCTGCAGGACGATTAAAGCGTTAAATGTTGTTTGTAATTGAGCTATGCATTTTCCAGCTGAACTATATTTGATAAATTACTGAAGTGCAATACATAAGCCTTGCTATAGAATATAACTTGCATAGTATTTATGGTTTATTTACAGGCTCACACAAAAGAATTTGTTTACAACACTGTCTATAGGCAATATATGCCGGAAGTACGTTTTCAATTGTGGAATGATATTTTAAGTTTAAGTATTTTTTTTTTAAATATTACTTGTTGTGCATAAGATCTTAGATCATATCTAGGGCTGCACAAAAGAATTCGAGTACATTATCGTTTATTTGGAGACGTTGGTGAAGTGAAAGTTTCAACTGTGTATAAATGAACAATTGGGTCGTTCGGAAAGTCCTGTCCGTTGGGGAAAATCAATTCGTATCCGTAAATTCTGACTGGTAATTATTAGACATTGGATAGCGGAGTCAATGTCTAAATGATAAAATTTTCAGGTACGAATTGATTTTCCCAAACGGACACGACTTTCCGAACTACCCAATAAATTTTAGCATACAATTAAGGGGACCAGGTAAACAAAATTTGGGAAAAAAAGTCTATTTTTACTTTTTTATATCATTAAATAGTTTAAACATTTATCTTTCCAACGATGTGTCACACATGTTTATATATTAAAAATGAAATGTTGGAATTATCCATTCTTTCTAAGAGTACGTCACAGCTTAATGGCCATTTAAATTTTTAATTGGCTTTTTCTCAAAACTTGGATTTTTCATGTTTGTGTTCCTTTTTTCAATATCTATTAAACTTAGGAACTCAATTTTTTAAAAATACTTTTATTATGTTATGTTGTATACTTTAACACAGGGATTTAATGATTTGTTGAGAATTATTTATTTTATGCAGCGAAATCTTACTAAAAATTCTAATTTAAAAATGCGTTTTAATAAGTAATTAATAATTAATTTTCAGGTTCACTTAGAAAGAAAATGGTTTGTTAAAATACGTAAAGCATGTTACTCAAACTACTCTAAAAATTCTAGACCTCTATCTTTCACCATTTCTGAGAAAAGGTACTTAAAGTTGGTGGATTTTAACATGGCAGAGATAAAGCTTACCCGATTCCCTTAAGTATATATAGAAATCTATAAATTATATACAGATTAAACAAAAGAATACCATTTTTTTTTTCAACAATAGATGGTAAATTTTGAAATTGGATTTTCAAATTTGTTGTGCGTTTTCCAAATTGTTTACTTAGACATACATCGTCTTTGAGTGTTTTAACGGAGAAGTTTTGTTACATTATTCGGAATTTGCTGGAAACTGTTTCATAATGTATGCTTGACGCATGAACGTTTTGTTATTTTTTATTAATGGTTAACCATTTACTTTTGTAACCTGCGTATAACGTGCACAAAATATAATTGATTAATTTCCCTATGTGCATATTATGCACATGTATTAGTACATTCTACATCTAATTATTTATTAGAGATAATAGAAAATTTAGCAAAAAGTACATGAAAAGTAGTAAAGAGACTTTATTAATTTTTAATGAAGTAAAATGTAAACTCAGACTATGAGATTTTGTTTATAACAGAGTAGCTTTCCGTTGTGATTTCTTACTTTATTTTATTATTGATTGCACTTGTTTTGATGCTTTCTTATCATTTTAATGTTTTATAGATCCTAAATGTTTTAAATATTTATTCAGAATTAGTTTTCTAACATCGAAAAGAAAAAACGAACAGGTGTGAGGTATATTTCGAGATTTTTTTTTTTTTTCCTGTTTAACTTTCTTTCCCTGTTGTAATTAAAGCTTGCTTTATTATTTATTTAGTATCAGTGATTGTATTAAATGTGCTTATTAAATATTCTTAATAATATAAGCTGTATTAATTTTTTGAGCGTAATATAAGTTTCCTACAAAAATGTGTTTTGAGTTTAACTACCAATTTATTATATATAATTTTCATTTGCGCAAAATTAATAGTAATTGGTGAAAATATTTATATTTTGAGAAGTTCTCTGAAACGTCTTGTGTTAAAAATAACGGAATTTAGTTTTTTTTTTTTTTTTTTTTAGAATTTTTACCCACAGAAAAGTTTTTGAAACGATGTTTTGTTAGTCTAATGTTTGTTTTGTCTAAACATCCAGATGTCTTTACCAAATGGTTTGTAAGTGAACATTGTTTTGGTTTTTGATGTCTTCCAGATAGCTCAATTGGAAGAGCATTGGCAATTAAAGCCAAAGGTTTTGGGTCCGAAAACTGCCCAGGACGCATTTTCATTCAGTTGCAAAAATTACTACTCTAAAAAAATTTTGTCAATCAGTTGTTTCTGTTGAAATAAGTTAAGTATCGTAATATTTGGTTTAATTTAGTTATGTTATTTGTATTAAATAAAGTCATTTACTTTAAAATATATAATCAATTGTGTATATACACTTGAAGCTTAATATATGTTTGAAAACAATAAAATAATTGTTTACAAAAGGAAACATGTATGTTCTGATATTTTTACACCATCAATTTAACAAATTCAATTCATGTAACTGGAATAAATATACAAAACGTTAAACTATTTTAAATATTTATACATACATTATATTGTATGCATATCGTGTTATTATTATACTTACCCATATTATACAATATGTTTATTTAAATATTTCGATTAATTTAGTCACTCTTGAGCTCTGTTATGATTTTATTTAATCATATTCTTATATTATTGTATACGTTTCTTTTTCTTTTTATGCACTGTTGGTTAAAATAAATAAAGCCATTTATCTTTAAATAAATATCTATTTTTTAAGCCATTTTCATGCATACATTTCAAGCTTAAAATATGTTTGAGAAAGAACTATTTATAAAATGAAACTTGTATATTCTGATCTTATTATACACTCAAGTAAGCAAACTAAATTCCTTAAACTGAAATATATATATAAAACAGGGTAAACTATTCTAAACATTTAAGCCAGCGAGCATTGAGTTATTCATCATGCAGAAGTAGGGCTTTGTGGGGGAAATTTAGCGTGAAATAATAAAAGACATCATTATATGTCGCTGAGGCAGCCTTTAAAGCGATTTAAATATCATTAAAGATTTTTAAATGCAACACCTCTATGGAGTTGCAACTCATTCAAATGACGTAAATGCAGTAACAAACCATTCAAATGATATAAAATGACACACAAAAGAGGATGACTAATTTATCCTTTATTCCTGCATCTAGAATGTCTAGACACGTTGAGTCGCCGAGATAGAATTGGAAATGCAAATAGAATTTAGTTTGGGTTCCGTTTTCATTCGATTCTAGTTTTGTTCGCATGCGAGAATGCATCTGCCCCTTTATATAACTCGCAGACTTTTCTATAATTGAATTCTAGTAAAATTTAATGTAGTATTAGTGTAATGTATAGTTTGTGAATGTATCATTTATCTGCCCATTAATGTCGTAAAACATAATAACTAGTAAGTGCTACATGTTATATTACATGTAAAGGAAAAAAGAAATCAATGGCAGTTGGTAGATTTTTTTTTTCATTATTATTTTGTTATTTTCACTGAAAATAACTAAATGGAGAAGTTAAGGGACTGCTTTAGAATGTTCAGTTTGTTAGAATCGTTTTTAATAGTTGATATCTTATACATTAAAATCTGACCTTTTGTTCATATTTCACTTTTACTACGCCGAGAATATGACAAATATCGGACAAAACTAATTCCTTTTTTTTCTGCATTAAGAATGTCTTCAAACCAGCTGAGTTGTCTCTTTGGAATTTGACATTTAAATAAATTTAAGTTTGGTTTCCTTTTCAATTCTATTCCAGTTTTGTTCGCATATGCTGCTTCCTTTCCTATTTCTCCTCAAAATCAGCGTAATTGGGCTTTTAAGGGTCCACATCTAAGCAGTTAATATACGTAAAAGGATTATTTTTTGTATAAATTATTAGGAAGTAGATGTATTGTACATTTATACGTTTTTAAAATGATTGATTAATAATACATTTTATGTTTTATATTTTATTATGTTTCGCTATGGAGACCTAATGTACACTATGACGCAAAAGTTTAGACAATGAAGAAATTCTTACATACTTTGAAAAATATTTATTCAATTTTCAAATCACTGCTTGAAATTAATGTGCTGTACATATAAACAATATTTATAACAAAGAAAAGTGGATTTGTGCATATTGCAATAAATTAAATGGTAACAAAAATAAACTGCTGTCTCAAAAGTTTAGACACAAATTAAATAAAATCGAAATAAACAATTTTTAAAACCTGGTTGCGCATCCATGCTTATGTATTACGTCATATACACGAGATTGCATGGAAGAAACTAAATCTTGCATAGTTTGTGGATCGATATCGTACCATGCATTCTCAATAGATGTCTTAAGTTCCTTTTCAGAAGAGTATTGTCTAGCGTTGCTATAAACTTTGCGACACATGATGCTCCAAAGGTTTTCTATAGGGTTAAGATCTGGGCTACATGCTGGCCAGTCGAGAACTCTTATATTATGGGAATTAAACCAAGATTTTGAATGTTTTGCAGTGTGAATTGAAGCATTGTCTTGCTGAAATTCCCACTGAGGACCCCCTAGAAGCTCAGCAAATGGCAGTAGGTTTTCTTCTAATGTCTGTGTATAATGCTGTGAAGTTTGACGACCACTGGTGAAGGTCAGAGATACTTGTCCATTATAGCAAAAGGCTGCCCAAACCATCACCGAGCCCCCTCCTTGTCTGCGACTAAAAAAACGTCGAGGTTCCTTCCGCAAGTCATGCCAATACGATAAACAACCATCTGGACCATCCAGATTCCACTTTTTTTCATCGCTAAATATGACTGACTGCCTTTTCTCTCCATATGACATATGCTTTCGAGCCCACATAAGTCTTTGTAACTTATGATATGGTTTCAGAGCTGGTTTCTTCTGCATTTTGCTATAAACGATTGTTCCTTTTTCCAAAGTTCGTCTACGAATCGTATCCTTTGATACAGAGAGTCCCGATGAGCTTTGAACTCCACGTACGCTCATTTGTTGAGTACTCGCTAGTCTTTGTATCAGGCGATCCTCTCGTACATTTGTCACACGTGGCCTCCCAGACCGACATTTTGCTTTATATTCGGAACCACTCGATAAAACTCGATAAATAGATTTTTTTGACCTATTAATAATAGCAGAAATTTCAGAAACGCTCTTCCCTTCACCTTTCAACTGCCAAATCCTTGAAACCTCATTCACTTGAATTTCTTTAACTCTCGGCATGTCGACTATGAAGCGCAATCGTTTGCAGAACTTAAGTACTCCAGATTTGTGACATCATCGATTCTAAATTTGCATATGCCAGCGAATATTCAAAGAAATTTAGAATAGTGTCTAAACTTTTGCGACAAGCACATTTGAATTTTTATGAAAAAAATTAGTATTATAGCAAATAAAACGACTGTCTTTTGTACATAGCATTTTAAATCAGTTTTTGAATATATTTACAGGTTTTTGTAATTCTGACGTCATAATTCTACATTTTAAAGCTGAATGACGTCATTGTCTAAACTTTTGCGTCATAGTGTAGAAAAAAAATAATAATAAATAAATAAAAGAAAATGTATAAATTTCCAATGCTGCCGAAGAAGCGAGCATTAACATAACTTATAATAGGGACTTATAATAGGGTTTAAACATTTATAGTCTTGCATTTATAACTGAAGGGTTAAGTAACAGTCCTTGAGAGGATAGAGCAGCAAGATTTCCGGCCAAATCAAAGGTATTAGGTGGTGTGTGTGTGTGGGGGGGGGGGGGCAGAGGCCTCACCATTCAAAATCAAAATCGCAGGGCTTGAATAGATCGCCAATGATAATTTTTTCACTCGCACCAAGTGAAGTTTTAAAAAGGAACTACAGCACATATACAATATCAGAGGACTTTTTAATGAATTTTACTAAGACAGAATCATTTTGAGTATAACATCAGTATTATGGGATTATTTCTTGCAATTTTTCTTACTCCTGAAATTCGAGATTGGGCGTATGGATCTACGTGCTTTAGAAATTTTCTCCTTAGTCATGGACAAGTTTTTGTCAACGTAAATTTAACAATGTTACGTAAGTCTTGCCCTCAATGGCCCAATTAATAAAATCAATTAGGATTATTGTACCTTCCAGTAAGGAGCGACTGATTTTTCCCACTGATGACTGAACCCACTGTGACGAGGATGGTGTTGAACGAGCCCTCAACAAACTACGAAGTATATTTTAACTCATTGTTCCAAGAGAAAATTGAATTTATTTATTGTATATGGTAAAACTGTATTACCCGTGTGGGTGGTTATCCTAATTTTATTTTCTATTATTATTTTTTTTATTAACCTAGATTATACTAGAATTTTACATTGAAACACTAGAAAATCAAAATAATAAACCTCGTGAAATAAGAATAGATTTAAGTGAAGATGATTATTTTAATTAATTGTTTTGATAGCAAACGTTTAAATTCTGTATATTGGAACCAGATCGAAAGCACTTCGTTATTTATTATTGTGTATTTTTGTGTAAATAATTATGTAAACAAAATTTGTTAATTCTTAATTTAAAATTGTTCTCTTTATTTGCCTTTCTTTATGTGTCCCCTTTTATGTGTTCTTCATCTTCATGTCTTAGCCATCCCGGACAAATCAGTTGTTAGAGAATTAGCGGCTTAACCAAGGCGCCCCTGATTCAAATCCTTGTCCGAACTTTTTTCGCCCATTTGGAAATTTACGGCTGTTAAGATTTAATTACCAATTGAATAATTGTGTTAAAAATTAATCCAGTATAATTACGCATGCAGCGTTTACTTCAATTCCAAAAAATAACCTTCTTTTTCCCTGTTGAGCTGTTTCTGATATCAAATCAGATGCTGGGATCGTTAAAAGTTAGTTGGGTGAATTAGCCCTCCAGATTTGTCCGGGATGACTCAGTAGAACATTGGCGGCTTCAGCCAAAACATCCCTGATTCGAATCCTGGCCCGAAAATTTTTCACCCACTTGGAAATTTAGAACTGTTATGATTTATTTACCATTTGAATAATTGTGCTAAAAATCAATCCAATGTATTTACGCATGCAGCGTTTACTGCAGTTCTAGAAATAGCCTTCGATTTTTTTTCTGTTGTGCGTATTCAGATATCAAACCGGATGCTAGGGTTGTTAAAGATTAGTTAGTTGAATTAATCCTCCTCCATATTTGTCCGGGTTGGCTCAGTTTGTAGAGCATTGGCGGCTTCAGTAAAGACATCCCTGATTCGAATCATAGCCGGAACATTTTTCACCCACCACAATTTTACAACTGTCGCGTGTTGTTTTATTTTAACAGCTTATGTTAGGGCTAAGAATATTTTAAATGTAAATCCTGTAAGGATACCTTTAACTATTAACCTTCGTAAGTTAGAGTATCTTCAAAATTACACAAAACCATGTTTCATTAATTTTAATGTTTAGGGTAAATTCTATTTACGCTAGCTTTATAAGCGCCTATCTAAAAATATGATTACACTAATTACGCAAAATTTAATGTATAGCGATACTTCGGTAGGATATAAAATTTTGTAAGTCAAAATTTATGGAGTGACTAATTCTCCCTAGCCTTGCTCTTTGAATACTTTTCTATAATTGGATTTTAGTAAAAATTAATGGAGTATTATTGTACTGTATTGATTGTGAGTTTATCATTTTATCTGCTTATTAATGTAGCACTAGCAAAATGCATCGACTGATATAAGCTACATCTTATGTCATGCGTAAAAGAAAGAAGAACGAATGGCAATTGTCGCTTACAGTAGCGACTCGATAAAATAATATCTAGCTGATAATACTTTACAGTCATAAAAATCAGCGCCTGAAAATAATTTCTTTACACAGAAGGAAAACGAAAATCATTTTAGGTAAAAATCAACAACATTTTTTATTTCCGCTTTTGTGCCGAGAAGTATTTCGACACATCTTCAACGCACGCTCATAATTTCTTTCCATTCAATCATGTACATCTCTTCATTGTGCCACCCTCTGTCTGTGAATACTAATAAACATTAATCAACTTCACGACAACCTCCCACCTTGAGTTTTCGACAGATAAACTCAACAATGGGTGAAAGAAAATGCTAAATCAAATAATATGTGATTAATATTTACATTACTCGGCCAAAACATAAAATTCTAACATTACTTTTTCTCAAAACAGGCTAACAAATATTTTCTTCTTCAAAATTCAAATAAAATTAAACATATTATTACATATTAAAATTAACACTATGAAAAAGATGAAATATACTAAAAAATAAAAATAAGGTCTACTCTAAATAATAAAAATGAGTAAAAATGTCTTTTCAGTTCAAAGATAGTTAAAGTTTATAACGAATTGGAACAGTCACTCTTCTTCCACTTCTTGTTCGCACCAATGGATCACTAGATAGTTCTTTTGGGATCTCTAAATTATTCAATTTTTGCACAAGTCTCAAAAGTTTACCACTTACAGTTTTTATCCTTGCAACTCTTGGGTGACCATCTTTTCCAGAAATAAGTTCTTGCACACGGGCGAAAGTCTAATAAGCATGTTTTTTATCAGATTCCACGAGTACGACCTCACCAATGGTCAGTTTCTTCACATTCTTTTGTGGAGAACTTTGTTGGCGTAATTGCCCTAAGTACTCAATACGGAATCGTTTTCGAAGGTGTTCTCGAACACGTTGCCTATACTTAACTCTTTTACTTAAATCTTGTGCGTCAATTGCATCAAAATCTACCACATATGAAGAATTTTATTTCCCGTAGGAACATTGATGGTGTTAACGGTGCTAGATCGTCCACATCTTCTGTAACATACGTTAATGGTCTAGCATTCACAACTTGTTCACAATCTCAAAGAATTGTGATCAGTTCTTCATAGGATAATGAAGCTCTACCTAGGACTTTTCTCAAGATGCGTTTCATCATTTGTATCAATCGCTCTCACAAACCACCCCATCAGGCAGCGGTAGGCGGATTGAATTTCCAGCGATTTTTTTGTGCTCTGCTATGGCAGAGATTCACTTCCAATCTATTTCCGAAAAGGCTTTGTCTGCACAGACGAAACTTCTGCCGTTATCAGAATACACTGCGGTTGGTCTTCCTCTTTGATCTACAAAATGCCTCAAAGACTGGCGAAAGGCATCAGTAGACAATGACGTCACTAATTCTAAGTGTATGGCCCTATACACCGCACAAGTGTACAGCACAATCTACGCTTTTTTCTCTTTCTGTAAATATAAGGGGCCGGCTAAATCAATCCCAGTTATCTGGAACACTGCTGCGTCTTGAACTCTTTCTGCTGGTAATGCAATAGGAGTTGACTCTGTCTTCTGAGCACTAAATCTTCTGCATCGCACACATTTCTGAATTACTGCTCAAATAGTTTTCCTGGCTTTCAGGATCCAGTAGTCTTCTCGTAACGATGATGTCATCAAAAGAGCTACTCCAGAATATAAAAACTCTTGGTGTTTCCAGGCGATCAGTCAGCGGACTACAGGATGGTCAGAAGGCAAAAGAACTGGGTACTTAAAATTGATAGTATCTTCTCTATAAATAACTTGCGTTTTCACTCTTATGATACCATCTTCATCTATAATTGGTCTTAAGCTACGAATCTTCTGAATATTCTTCTTATCGAATCTGTCTCTCTAGATCAAAATCACCAATCTTTTTTCAGCTTGTTCTAATCCAAAACATATAAGTTCAATCACTTCTTTTGAATTCGGTTTTCTTGTATTTTCTATGAATCTTAGGATCCAAGCGATCAATCTTATAACTTTCATGTATGATGAAAACCGTCGATAATACCAATCAGTAGATTTTATGTTCTTGTTCATTGCTGAAATGACACTCTTCTGCTTTTCACCATTAATAACTTCTTCATATGGAGCTTCGACATTTTGAGACCAAGTAAATTCTGGTTAAGCCAACCAGGCTGGTCCCTTTCACCATCTTAGCTGTAAGAATTGTTCTACGGAAGAACCTCTAAAAGGTTGATCAGCCGGGTTAAATTTTCCTGAAATTTGTCGCCATTGGTCTATTTGAGTTAAGGATCTGATTTCTTCTAGAGGATTTCAAACGAATGTTCACTGTCTTTCGTCTGGTTTTATCCAGCTTAAAGCGGTTGTTGAGTCAGTCCAAAAAAATATCTTCAAATTTGGAATTCGTAAATCAGATATGACACGACTTCCCAACCCGGCCCCAATGCAACATGCTAAAAGCTCTAAACGTAGTGCAGTTAAGTTCTTAAGGGGTGCTGCTCTTACGCGTGACTGTATAAAAGTCACCAAAATTTTATCTTTCGTCTTTACTCTCAGAAAAATGCAAGTAGCATATGCATGTTTACTGCCGTCACAAAATATGTGAAGACCTACCTCATTACTTTCATAATTATCAAAATTCATCCATCGCTGTAATTTAATGTCAGAAATCAGTTTCATTTCCTGCACCCACTTTAAAAATTGTTTATCTAAATTTACTGGCATTAACTCACCCCACTTAATTTTTATTTTCCAGCATTCTTGTGCAATAAGTTTAGGGAGCAAAGTCACAGGTGAAGTAAATCCAAGAGGATCAAAAACCTTCTAAGCCAATGAAAGTGGAGCTCGTTCTGTAGGAACAATTTGTTCTTCCTCGAAAAGACCGATTTTGCAAGATAGGGTATCGTTTACCGTATCCCAGTTTAAACCTAATACTGGTGTCATCTTTACTGTTGAACTTTCAGAAATAATTGGAATAGGGTAATTTGACAGTCATCCCCTCAGATTAAATTTGGCAGAGGACAGTAACATTTGGGACTCAAATATAAACTTGTTTAATTCTTCAACTGTGTTGAAACTATAAACACAATTGTCCACATACATAGATTCATTCAAAGTCAATGCTGTAGAAGCAAGTTATCAGGCGCACTTTCTAAGTGATGTTTCAATGTAGCCGCTAGAAAAAACTGGCTGCAATTCCTTCCAAAAACTACACGTTTATGTCTATAAATTATATCATTTTCCCATAGAAATCGCAGAAAGTCTCTATCCTTTTCTTTAATACCAATTTGTATAAATGCCTTCTCTATATTAGATACAGCACCAATAGGAAATATCCGAAAACGGTGCAAAATTGAAGGAATCATTTCAATTATATTTATTTCCTTATCGGGGCAATCATTTAGAGAGGGGGAGCCTTTAACATGAGCCAAAAACTGGTCTAACTTTAGTAGTTTCATTCAATTCTTTAAATACAGGCCTGTGTGGCAAATAATGTACTTTAGTTTGTTTATTATTAACCACCTTTTCAATTATTCCTGCATTTATCCATGAATCAAATACTTCGCTATAAACCTCAGATTTATTTAAATCTGATAACATTTTCTTTGTTGTAGTAAGCCGTTTTTCGGCCAATTCTCTGTTACTAGGTAAGCGAGCATTATCTAGCACCCAAGGCAATGCTAATTCGTATCTCCCTTCTGATTCTCTTCTTATGTTATTAGGTAGCTTTCTTTACAAAAAAGCTACCTATTGCAGCCGTTTGGAGGAAAGCGATTTCAAAAAATTTTGGTATATTTTCATCGATCATGACTCCCAGACCCCGAAACCACCCTCCGTTCAAAATTTATATATATATATATATATATATATATCTGACCTATGTCACACTGTAACTCCCGTAATTATGAACCGATTTCGATGTAATTCGGTGTGTACATAGTACATACCAATGTCTCGACCGAGTTCGTTGGCCAGCTTCATCCGGCGTTTTGTTTCAAAATGGCGGCCATTTAAAATTTAAAAAAAAAATTAAAACTTGAAATGTGGTACCAAAAAATTAAAAATGGAAAAATATTTTTATCTTATGTATTTGACATTTATACAAAGATTCCGGAGCAGTTTTTGTTTCGTCTATATCTTAAAAAATGGCTGAGTTATAGCATTTTGAATTTCTAGCGTGGCTGACATTTTGAAACGTCCTGAATTTTGTCACGCGATAAAAGGCGTATTTATGAACCGATTTGGATGTAATTCGGTGAGTACACAGTACATAAAAATCTCTCAACCGAGTTCGTTGGCCAGCTTCATCCGCCATTTTGTTTCAAAATGGCGGCCATTTAAATTTTTTTAAACATTTAAAATTTGAAATGTGGTACCAAAAAATTGAAAATGGAAAAATATTTTTTTCTTATGTATTTGACCTTTATACAAAGATTTCGGAGCAGTTTTTGTTTCGTCTATATCTTAAAAAATGGCTGAGTTATAGCATTTTGAATTTCTAGCGTGGCTGAAATTTGAAACGTCCTGAATTTTGTCACGCGATAAAAGGCGTATTTATGAACCGATTTGGATGTAACTTCATTTATATATAGTACATACCAATGTCTTGACCGGGTTCGTTGGCCATCTTCACCCGCCATCTTGTTTAAAAATGGCGGCCATTTAAATTTTTAAGAAAAATTTAAATTTGAAATGTGGTACCAAAAATTGAAAATTGAAAAAATATTTTATTCTTATGTGTTTGACCTTGATAAAAAAATTCGGGAGCAGTTTTTGTTTCGTCTATATCTTAAGAAATGGCTGAGTTATAGCATTTTGAATTTCTAGCGTGGCTGACATTTTGAAACGTTCTGATTTTTCTCACGTAATAACAGGCGTATTTATGAACCGACTTGGATGTACCTTGGTGTGTACATAGTACATACAAATATCTCGACCGAGTTCGTTGGCCAGCTTCATCCGCCATCTTGTTTCAAAATGGCGGCCATTTAAAAAAATTAAAAAATAAAAAAATTTAAATGAGATACCAAAAAATTGTAAAATGAAAAAGATTTTTTTTGTATCTGTTTGACTTTAATATAAAGATTCCGGAACAGTTTTTCTTTCGTCTATATCTAAAAAAAAATGGCTGAGTAATAGCATTTTGAATTTCTCTTGTGGCTGACATTTTAAAACGACCTGATTTTTGTCACGCGATAACAGGCGTATTTATGAACCTATTTGGATGTAACTTGGTCTGTACATAGTACATACCAATGTCTCGACCGAGTTCGTTGGCCAGCTTCATTCGCCATCTTGTTTCAAAAGAGTTGCCATTTAAAAAAAATTAAATTTATAATTCAAAATGAGGTATTAAAAAATTGGAAAATGAAAAAGATTTTTTTTATGTGTTTGGCCTTGATACAAAGATTCCGGAGCAGTTTTTGTTTCTGAAAATTTGTTCTTTTGTTGATATCTTAAAAAATGGTTGATTTATAGCACTTTGAATTTCTAGCATGGCTAACATTTTGAAACGATCTTGTATTTGTCACGCGATAACACACGTATTCGCCTATTTCGATGTAAGAAGGCATGTGGATAGTATACATCAACACCTCGACCAAGTTCGCTGGCCAGATTCATCAGCCATCTTGTTTCAAAATGGCGGCCATTAAATTAAAAAATATATATATATTTAAAGTGAGGTGCAAAAAAATTAGAAATTGAAAAAGGTTTCTTTCTTAAGTATTTGATCTTGATATAAGGATTCAGGAGCATTTTTTGTTTGTCTTTACCTTAAAAAATGGCTCAGATATAGCAGTTTTAATTTCTATTGTGGGTGACATTTTGAAAAATCTGATTTTCTGCATGCGACAACACTCCTATATATTAACCGATTCCGATGTGAGTGAGCATGTGCACAGCAATTACTAACGTCTCGACCAAGTTCACTGCTTGGCCTCATCCACCATATTGTCTTAAAATGACAGGCACTTTAAGAAATTGCCGAATTTGGCAGCCAAATATAAGTTACTTTAAAGAAAAGCAGCTTGGATAAAGCTGACTAATTTCGCGAAATTCTCATTCATTATATTGATAAAAATTAGTATTGAATCTCCTATATTCGGTTTCCACTAAATTGAGCTTCGTGTGTTTGCATGATATAAGTTGGCTTTTTTTAAATAAGGATTATGAAAGCTACCTGTTCCTCCCGGCACTGGCCGGTAGGACTTTTTTTTAAATGCTGCATAGTTCCTTTTCGAATCTCAGATTTAGTTTTAGATTCTACTGGATCAGTAATGCCGATAATATCCAGTTTCCACAAATCAGCAACGGAACTATCGTTCCAAAGTGATGAAATAACCATAAGAGAATCATTTGTTTCAGATTTAACATCTGGAATTTTTCCATTAGAGTCCATCCCAAATGGATTTTTACAGCAACCGGACCACTTTTTAAAATTTTAATATTTCCGGTGAGTAATTTCTTTCAGCAACATTGTTACATAACAAAAAATAATAATATTTCTTCATCCACAGTACGTAGTCTAACACTGTCTTCTAGTTGATTTAAAGCCTGCTCTATCAAATTAATATCAGAGTTTGAATCATTCAAAGCATCATTTAATGCATTACAAGTCTTCGTAATGCGCTTCTAAGAGGCGTTGTCTTTATTTTTAACGCATCCATAATTCGTGTTTTAAAATGTTCCGGTTTGAACCAAAATTAATTAATTACTTCACGCGTCCGTTGTTCGGGCGCCAAAATGTCACTTACAGTAGTGACTCGATAAAATAATATCTACCCGATAATACTTTACCGTCATAAAAATCAGCTCGTGAAAATTCTTTACTCAGAAGGAAAACGAAAATCATTTTAGGTAAAAATCAACAACATTTTTTATTTTCGCTTTTGTGCCGAGAAATATTTCGACACATCTTCAACGCATGCTCATAATTTACAGACTGCTACAGAGAGAGAGGGGGGGGAGGGACATATTTTCTTTCCATTTAAGCATGTGCCGCCCTCTGTCTGTGAATATTAATAAACATTAATCAAATTCACGATAGCAATTGTTAGTTTTATCATTTTAAATTATTTACTTATTATTCTTTTGTTTTTTTTTTACTGAAAATAATTAAACGGAAAATTTATTGAATTGCTTTTAAATGTTCACTGTGTTAGAAAAATTTGTAATCGTTGATATTGTATATATTAAAATCTGAGTGAATGTTTATGTGTCACTTTAACCTTTCGAAAATATGACGAATTGGTGGCTGAAATGAGTTTCTTTTTTACTGCATCAAGAATGTCTTAAGAAATTGGAAATGCAAATAGAATTTAGTTTGGATTCCATTTCCATTCTATGCCAATTTTCCTTGCGTGCAAGAATGCATCTGGCTGTTTAAATAACTTGCAAAAACTTCTATATTTGAATTCTATATAAATTTAATGGAATATAAGTGGAATGTGTAGTTTGTCAATTTACCATATTATCTACCTATTGATGTAATATTGAAAATGCATTATATTAAGTTCCAACCGCTACGTAATAAGTTATTTGTTAAAAAAAAGAAAATTATAGATAGAAAGAAACTTGCCGTACTCATTAAATATTGACAGGTTTTCATTTTATAAATAGTTTCTTTTGCTTCTACTTTTATTAAAACTCTGTAAAAGGAAAGTTACTAGTACTAATTTGGGAATAGTTTTAACTTGTTAATTTTTGTAGAATAACATTTAGTGTGTTATATAAATATGTGACTGACTGTGTCTTTGTATTTCACATCTACTCCTCTGAAAATAGGATAAAATACGGGTTAAGTAAATAAACTCAAACTAAATTCTTTAAGATAATATCTATGTAAAACACGGTTATAAACTCAAAACATTCAAACTGCCTAGCGTTGAGCTATTCATCTCTCAGAAGTAGCCCTTTGCGCAGAAAATTTAGCGTGAAATAATAAAGTACATCATTATATGTCGCCGTGGAGGCTTTTAGAGCAATTTAAATATCATTAAAGATTTTTAAAGACAACACCTCTGTGCTGTAACAACTGATTCAAATGACATAAATGCAGTAACAAACCATTCAAATGATATAAAATGTCATACAAATGTGGGTAACTAATTTATCCTTTATTACTGCATCAAGAAAGTCTGTAACCAAGTGGAGATACCGCGATAGAATTGGAAATATAAAACAGAATCGAGTTTGGATTCAGTTTCTATTCAATTCCACTTTTGCTAATTTATCAAAAAAAAATACAATTTTTATAAAGAGTGTAATTTTTATAGAATAACATTTTTATCAAAATTAGAATAAAGTTAAAGTTCTACTTGAAACTTGCTTACGTAACAAAAAGAAGGCAGCCGAATACTCTTTATAAATGCGCGACGTTATGTACATGATAAGCAAACTTTAACATTCTACTAAATATATAAGAATATTTTTACGCTAATCCAGACTTAATACTTTTTAACTAAAAATTCTTTAATAAATATATGAACTAAAAATTTATCAAAAATTCATAAAGCAAATGCACCGGCAGAGCCAAAAGTTCGATAAATCTTTAAAAATTCATAAAATAGGAAGAAATTATGATAAAGAAGTGTGGTTTGTAAAAAAGGGCTCACAAGGTAGTCAGATATTTTTTAGCAGTTTTAGTTAATAAAGTCACTTGCGGATGGCGATCACATGCGAGTGATTAAACAGAGTTATGCAAATTAATCTTGCAATAAAAGACCGTTATACACGAGGATTTCTCATTCGTTTCCAGAATGTTATCATTACAATGCTCGATCATTACCCGATCGAGCGTTGTTGGTGAAGTTGTTCTAGTTGAATGGAGAGTCAGTAATTGTTGCGTTGCATAACTTTCGCACAGCGAAAGAACTGAAGACTATGAACGGCTCTGCATCGTGGACTAGAGAAGCTTGTCAATCGGTTCGAAGAAACTCTTTGGAGGATCAGCCACAAAGTGGAAGACCCTCGTTGGCGGAGGGTCGAATTACTGCGATGGAAACCAATATGATGGATTTATCGGCGGGAGTAGCATTCTTCGCAAAGCTGGGAGGATATTGCATGGCCATCACTCATCGATTCAACGTATCCTCCAAGGGATATTGCATCTCTATAGAGATGTTAGGGAATATAGAATTGTAGGGATATATCCCTACAATTTGCAGTCACTGCACAAGTTACAACCGGGAAACACAGCTATGAGGGAATCATTTGCCGAGTGGGCTATGGCAAGAATTGAGGGTGACCCTCAATGTTTGTTCAACGTTTTCTGGACGGATGAGGCGCATTTCACACTATACGGCGATGTCGACACCCAGAACACTCGTATATGGGTGAAGTCTAATCCTCGTGAATACACTACGAAGTCACTGCATCGAGCCAAGTTGAGAGTCTGTGAGGCTTCACCTCATTTTTCAATGTCAGACCATTTTTTTTGAAGAATCGTGTCCTATGTTGGACTGGAAAACGTGCACGGTAACCGCTGAGCGTTACCTCACTCTTTAGCGTGACAAAATCGTGCCCGCATTAAATCAAAGAGGTGCGTCATCTGTAATAAGCTTTTTGGTTTGCGTATCCCCACACTATGTCAATCTAGTAAAACGATCCCTATTGAGTACATTTGGTGAAGACAGACTAATCAGTCGAGTTTGCAAGATCGCAGGTCTCCACGATCACCCGACTTCACTTCGACTCACTCCGATTGACTTCTGGTTGTGGGGCTATTTGAAATCACTTATGTACCGTTCATCTCCATCAACATTGGCCGATTAAAAGACTCCATCTGTCGTGAGGTTTCTGCAATCCATTCCGACATGTTGCATTCAGCTGTTACGGGCGTTGTGAGTCGATTTAGTTGTATCGTAGAAGTTCTGCATGTCATGTTGAACATTTGTTATTGCAAGAATAAATGAATGGAGCGCACCGATGTCCTGTGCATTGTGTTTCGGGTTGTCAGCACCCTCTGCAGTTGACTTTTTTAAATAAAAATATTTTTGCTGCTAAAAAAATCCTACTACCTTGTGAGCCCTTTCTTCCAAACCGCACTTCTTTATCATAATTTCTTCATCTTTTTAAGAATTTTTAAAGTTTTAACGAACGTTTGGCTCATCCGGTATATGTTACTGTAAAAGCTCGAAGTCCTTTACATTCTAGGTTTTGCCGGTAAATCCTATCACTTACCAAAGTGAGTTGGTAAAATACGGGATTTTACCAAACTATTCCGGTTAAAGCAAGTATTTACTGACTCCTTTCTGTAAAAGTTTGAAATTATCTATGATTACAAATTCCTTATTGAAAGATTTTGTTTTTATCTGAAATTATCCATTCGTATGAAATAACGTGATGATAGACACTTGACGACATCCTTTAACTAATGATCTTCTACCAGCTATATGAGCTTCGAGTATGACGTTGTTACATTCGTCAAAAGTAAATTAGTACAGGATTATTTATTTTTTTTTTTTTTTTGGGGGGGGGGGGGTTCCCGCTCTTACAAAGTGAAAAACGTGTTGCAATTGCCGTAGCTGAAGTTGGAGAAAAAAAAAAAAACGATACTACTCTTACCAGTTGTTACTATTTATCGCTCTTTCGTTGGCGCAGATAAACTTTCCAGACATTTTGCGATCAGTTTTTCAGCTATCCTTTGATATGAACACCTTTTCAAAGTTCTATTTATATACAAATTGTGTTTTATGTCCCATATATGTGAATTATCTTTTACGCATTACATGCAAACTCTTTCCTGGTCATCATTCCATTTCAGCTGAATCACAGCGTCGGCCATCTTAGTAGTTGCAAGATGAATGACGTTGAAATCCGCCTATCTCTGATTGGCTGAAATGTTGGAAGTGGGTGAAAAATCATCGAGGCTATCGGAGATTTTTTTAGAGGTGTGGATGAAAAGTTGGGGATACTGCTGATTGCCCTCAGATTGGATGTTGAGACGATGTCTCGCAGAAAATCGGCTGAAATCAAGAGTTGGCTCAAAAGTTGCTCGAAACGTTGGTGAATCTGATAGCAGCTTAACGAAAAGAATGCTAAGACTTTGTAAAAAACTATACAAAGTAGAGTTGGGTATAACAGTATATACTAGAAAAATGTAAATGGATATACCACGAAAGTTCAAAGAGATACGGAACCTAAATAATATCATATATAGCTATTCTGTATAGCTCATTTTTACTTTCTTCGATCTTTACAAAAAGAAAGTATTGGATTCGTGAAAATTTTCGAATTCCAGTTTTCGACGGATTTATACGTTTTAGAGGACAGAGGTCATGAAAAACATGTTTTTTTCCAAAATGCCTGTCTGCCTGTGTGTGACACGAATTTTGTGGGAGCTCTAAATTAAGAACTATTTAACGGAATTTAATAAAACTTTAGATTCAGTTAGTCCCTGATACAAGTTGGAGCTGATTACTTTTCGGTGTAAATCACCCAGCAGCTGGCGCTGCTATGCTGCATTATTCTTGATGTCCACAATAGCTATATCTCAAGAACTAAAGCACGGATTTTCAGAAAACTACAGATTCAGTTAATCCTTGGTATAGTTCGGTGCGGATAACTTTTTGTTGTAAATCGCCCAATAGGTGGCGCTGTTACACTGCATTATTCATGATTATCACAATAGCTCTATCTCAGGAACTAATGCGTTAATTTTCATCAACTTTCAGAGTTAGCTCCTGATATAAATTACCGCTTTTTAGTTTTTGGTATAAATCGCCCAAGAGGTGCCACTGCTATGCAGAACTTTTCACGATTTCCGCAATAGCTCTATCTCAAAAACTAATGCACGGATTTTCATCAAACTTCAAATTCAATTAGAAGTTCACGTAAGTTGTCCGTGATTAGATTTTGGTGTAAATCACCTTACCGGTGGCACTGCTGTGTTGCATTTATCAGAAAATATTAACATGTGTGAGACAGAAGAAAGTTTTCGGATTGACACATGCAACTAGTTTAATATTATCTTAATCTGTTTATGATGAAATTAATTCGGTACTAACAATAAAAGCAGTGCATATTTAAACTTCATTTGGCATTTCATAAAATTTAATTCAGCATAGTAATAACCTTTATTTCTACAGTGTAGCTAAAACAAAACATTCGTTGAAAGTTTAAATTTGGCATTGTGCTAAGCGCGCTTCGAAAAGAGGTCACAATTCTGCAACGCCGCCTTGTCCGTGCCGCGTTTTCCCAGATAGGTTTTTAATTAAATTTTAAAGTCACTAGAGGCATAGTGACAGATCCATTCAATGCAAACTAGTCACGATTCCCAAAATATTATGTAATTCTTTCTAATTAAAGGGTCTCGGGGCTTTTTAAAATGGAAAAAATGAAAAAAAGAAACCATTTTCAACATTTAATATCTTAAAATGCGTATGATTTTAAAACAAAATTTTTATTCAGAAGAAAGATATAAGTACGTTCTTTCATTTTATGTAATTAAAAATTTCAAGATGCAGAATTAGCATTTACAGAGTGCTCCAAAAAGTCAGACATTTGACAAGCATAAAATTTGTATAACAGCTTACGCGCACGATTAGAAACTAAATATTGAAACTAGAATAAAAAAAATTGGTACCTATTTATACCTCAGATCGTAATAATTACATTGAACCTAAATAAATTTGCATTTAATTTTTTTTATAATTTTAATACAAGGTTGTATTTAGCTACTACAAAATTTTGAAAATTTCAACAGCATAATCATTTTAAAAAAATATTTTTTGCACAATAAAAAGGAAATTTTACGTTCAGTTTATAGAAATTAGCATGAAACGTATGTTTTGAAAATTTTATGAAAAACTATTCAAACGTTTTTGAGATATCGTGCGCGTTATGCCCAAAAACGTCATTTGGAGAAAAATCACTTAAATGTTTCGGAAAAGTCACTTCAGATATTGAGCGGGTACAATTCTAAAAGTTCTTCTGTTCCATTGAGAATTTGAAGGAAACAATTACATTAAAATGCTCAGAAAAAATAGAAGATTAACAACAACAAAAAATTAAATTAAAAATTTTTTTTAAGCTTTAAGAAAGCTGAAACCCTTTAAATTAATCTGTTTTTAAAAATTTGACGTTTATTCCTTTTATACTGTTACTGGCCATTGCACTACTTTTATTGTCAGTACTGAAATAAGTTTATGATAAACAAATTTGAATATGATTTAAAAAAAAGTTATACAGGATAGCAATATTTGATATTATTTAGGCTTCATATCTCTTTGAACTTTTATCGTATACCTATTCATACTTTTGTAGTATATACAGTTATGCCAAATCCTAGGTTGTATAATTCTTTTCCGTCTTATTATTCTTCTAGCAACGTGTTTTTTTTTTTTTTTTTTTTTAATAATAGAGTTAATAATTCATATATTTATTCTACGGAACCCCCCGAGCGCGAGTAATACTCGCACTTGACCGTTTATTTATTTAGTGTTTAAAATGTTATATTATTGCAGTTTCACAGCCAGTTGTCATCGTTTGACGAGGTTCGTTTGTCGCAATATATACTCCACTGTTGTTGTAACCCGTATATAGTAGTAAGAATTAAAAATATTTGGCAATTTATCCCATAATGCAAAAAATTTCTTGGCGGCTAATGCAAAAAAAATGCTTTAAAATTATTTCATTATTTTGTAATTCATTCTGAAATATTAAAATGTTGTATTCTCACAGGAAATACATCTGCGTACATAATGCTTATAATTTTAGCATATCCGGAAGTTGGTTAAAAATCGATCCTTCTTTACATATATGAACCAAGTCAGGGGACATAATACCTTTGTTTCTTCAAAAAATGGGTATTTTAAAAATATTTTTAAAAAATAATTCAGAGTCTTAACAACATTTCAAAACAGTGTGGTTGGCAGGAGCATTTTAAATGCGCCAATATAAATATTGGTATAAATAATACAAACCCAATCTTTAAACCAGATTTTCTCAGTTACGAATTTTTACACTTACCTGCAAGATAAAAAAAAAGTAATGAGTGTAGAGTTATAATATTTTGCATGGAATTTTTACATTTGGGTTTTAATTCAATGAACATAAGTTAAGTGAAAAAAAAATCCATAGATTTTGATACATAATATGACAAATATTTAAAATATTTTTAATTGGCATTTCTGGAATTTTTTTAAGTTTTTTTAATTAGTAATATTAAAGATTTTAAAGATTTTGGTTCAGTTAATAAAGAAAATATTAAGATACAATTTGATACTACAATTAGGATTCTAGTGTAATTTATTTTCAAGATTTATCTTGAAGCTGAGCAAATTATTTTTAAAATTTGTTATTTTCAATTTTACTTATATATTTTATGCAATTTCAAAACATCTGTTAATTGCATTTAAAAATTTTAATTAAATTTATTACGTTATTACTTTATTATAAACACTGTAAAAAATTCACTGTAAAATGAGAAAAACTTTCTAATTTATGTAGAGTCGCAAAAAGCATTTCATAATGAACAATTTTGTATTTGAAAGATACCATGTTCCCTTAAATTAAATGAAAGAGTGTAAAAATAATGTAAACATACAAAATGCATAGCCTCCTTTGTTAAAAGTCCGAAAAAAAAAAAAAAACCTTTATGTCAATTACAAAATGTGAATAAAATTAATACCACGCAGTATTACCCAGTCTTTGCTTTTGTGTGATACAATAAATAAGCACAATTTTAATCAAATTTTGAATTGAAGATAAATGCAGCACAATGATTAAAAAAAGACAATAACACATATTTTTTGAAAATTTCATTAAAAAAATTCTCAAAAGAATGCATAAAAAATAAAAATGCAGCCTATTCACATAAATAAACAACAATTCTTTTCTATTTTTTAAAGAAGGGAAACATTATGCATCGCATTTCTGCCTTTCCTTTTATTCTGTTCATTTGCTCAAAGTATAGAAATTGGAACAACCAATGAAAGGAATATTTTAAAAAGCCAATTCAATATGCAACTCACCCGAATTATTACGGAAGTCTAGAGAAGGGCAAGCTAAATTCAGTCTAAACAAATAAACAAAGTAAAATTTCGATTTCAAATCGTAGGCTTCAACAACAGTTGAAAATAAAAATAATAAAAGATATTTATATGGATGGATGCTCGCCCGTTGGAATAGATCCTGTTTCACAATTTCCTATATCGAATAGTTCCTATTGAAACTGTCATGGAGAAAATATCGGATAAACATCAAATTCGGAAACTCGAATATTTATTTCCCGCGCAATAAACAGAATTTCAAGTTGTTTTTCCTTTTTTGTGTGTCGCACAATTTTAGCATTATAGAGTATTCGTCAGCATAAGAATATAAAGACAAACGCAATAAAGTTAATTATCAGGAAAAATATAATCTTTTGTTATGATATTTTAACTTTATTTCTTATACTGATAAATAAATAAAAAAATAAACCGATAATCTACAACATTTACTTTTCTTTCCATGGGTCATTTATATTGATTCTGGTGTAGTAATTTTTTTTTATACTAGCTGGAGCATGTTACAATCTCTAGTCTGTAAAATTGAATCAAGTAAAAACAAATAAATAAAACTTTTCTTTTGTTGAAGTTGTGTAAATATGATTTTCTTTTTAGTTTAATATATTTCCAATATATGGGGAATTTAACAGAGATGATAAAAATCAACGAAAAAAGCATTTTTACTAAAGAATGTGGGACCGTAAACAAAATATTTGCGCTTTAATTATTTTTAACTTAATCAGCTTATTGGTAAATAAATGATACGAGCAGTATACCAAATGGTTATTCTGGGTGAACATTGAGTTGGTTGGAGTATCTTCCAGGTTGCTCAATTGGAAGAATATTCGCAAATAAAGCCAAAGGTTCTGGGTTCTACTCCAGGACTGGACACATTTTAACTCAATTTGAAACTACTCCTATCAAAATGTTTGGACACTGGAATATAATTTTTGATTGAGAAAAAAATGATTTGTTATACCAGATACATACTTGCTGAATTTTTTTTAATATTATATCTTTGAAAATAAAAAATTAAATTTATATGGATCGTTAAATACGTTATATGGCTGTTAATACGGCTGAACCGTTAATTCTAGAATACTTTTAATTTTCTATATCGATTAATATCTATTGAAATTGCCATTGATAAGAAACATCGTATTACAAAATCTAATATTTTGCTCGTGTTTAATAAATTTAATTTCACATTATTTTCTTTTTTGTGCGTTTGTGTTTCGCATATTTTTACGTTATTGTGTTTTCGTGAGTGTCCGTAGTTAACAAGACAAATACAATATAATTAATTATTCAACTGCTTTAAAATATCTACCGAAAAGAATATTAAACGGAAACTGATTATTTACTATGCTGTTATGACTAAATTCTATGTATAAGCAAAAAATAAATACACAAAAATTCGAGAAAATTATTATTTTTTAATAATTTCCAGCATATCTGAAAAGTGTTTATGAATTCCTTTTGTCCGACCGTTAGTGTGCCTGACCATCTGTTTGGTCGCCTGTCTGCCCGTGCTCTAATTCGCGTAAATTCGTTCTCTAATTGCTAAGTAATTGAGATATATTAATGAGGTTTACTATAACATGTTAAGTATTGAAAATTCAATGTGTAGCATTTATAGTCTGCTTACACTGTAAAAAAACCCGAACAGTATTCCTATAGGAATCGGAAAAATAGTTGCCCTTATCGTACCGGAAAATTTTCCGACCCAGCTCGGAATAAAATCCGTAAAAAAAAGAAACATTCATTAAAACGGTACTTTACGGATTTTATTCCAATTTTACGGATTTTATTCCGATTTTACTGATTTTATTCCGAGCTGGGTCGGAAATTTTTCCGGTACGATAAGGGCAACTATTTTTCCGATTCCTACAGGAAATCTGTTCCTATTTTTTTTTACAGTGTACAGTGGCACTCAAAAGAATTTTGCTACTTTAAAGGCTGTGCACTGTAAAAAAAAATGGACTAAAATACGGAAATACTACTGGCAGTCTAGACGCCAGTACTATTTCCGTATTTTAACGGAACTTTTTCCCGGTAAATTACAGAAAAATTTCCGTTAAATTCCAAAAAAACGAAAATTTTTCTGCAATTTACCGGAAAAATTTTCCGTTAAAATACGGAAATAATATTGGCTCTAGATTGCCAGTAGTATTTCCGTATTTTAGTCCGTTTTTTTGCAGTGTGGGGAGAAAATGTGAAAATTCAAATGTCCTAATTATTTTCACGAAACCAACATTGTCTAATATATTGAGCATTTGAAACTGTGAGCAAAGTTTTCGATTTGAGACTCAAAAACACGTTGGATATTTGAAGCCATTAGAATTTTCCTTTAAACTACACTATAAGGCCATTAATCTCCAGACACTTTCAATTTTAGACTTTTTGTCAAATATTTAAAGATATATTTGTCGGATTTTTCTGGAACTACAGGATTATGAAGAATATGTTCGACTTCATATTTATCGACGGCGATTTGATCAGAAGAATAATTAAGAGGCCAACAAAAAATCAAAGGAAAATAATAATGTTTGGAATCACCCGGCAAAATAAAATGCGCGAAGTGATCTATCACTATAGATTACGAATATATGGATATTGTACAATATAGGTATTCATTTGTGGCAAAACAGAACATATCGTACGCATGCGTACACGATAAAAAATATTTTCTTTCATGATTTGATAGTCAACTCTATGGAGCAACTCATAAAAAAACAGTCAAATATCGTGAAAATTCAGAAAGATATCGCCGACAGACTGAGCAGATTTTTAGTTGTTCTCTAAAAACATCTAAATGATAAGGGGTTTTCCATAAATTGTCGTTTTTAATTTTTACTTTTTTTTATTTTCATTTTTTATTGATGATTTATTTTCTCTAGGAAAACCACCAGAACGAGGCTATTCCAAGAAGAAAAGAAGTATCAAAATCTAAGTATTTCTGCTAAATCTACTCGTTTGTGTTCATTAAGTGCAAAATCTTTTGCTGAAAGCCAGATAATAAAAAAGGACAACTTGTGGAAAATCCCTTATCATTCAGCAGCTTTTAGAGAGTAACTAAAAATTCGCTCACTACATTGCTGATATCTTGCTGAATTTTTATGATATTTCACTGGCCTTTTTTTATCATTTGCTCCATAGAGTTGACTATCAAATTATGAAAGAAAAAATTTTACCGTGCGCTCATGCACAAATAAAAATATTTCATACAACTGTTCATATTTCACCAAATATTTAACATATTTGCTTTCCAATTGCATTATATATTCTCTACTGTATTTTGTCAAATTTTTTAAACTGCCATTATTCGTTTTCTTTTCTACTTAATCTAAACATTCATTTCAAATCAAAACTAGCATCTAGGTGGTTCAATATAACTTATTTCTACGAATAATCGACATTCTTTAAGGCACACAACAAACATTTAATTACAAAACGAATCATATAATCTATGAAGTTGCATTCGACACATCACATCTAAAGAATTCTAACATCAACAAAAAGATTAATTCGTTTCAGTTCAAAAGTAGACAGTTCAAAGAGAGCATGTGCTGGCTAATTAGCTGTTTTGAGAATTAGCCGGAACTTCCCGCCCGGCGTTGGACGGTTGTCCAACATCATCATAAAATGGCAAAAGTACTACTTTGGTGATATTTCGACGTAACATACCTGTAGAAGTCTTGAGATCAATTACACAGACATGTTCATCATCACCTTTATACGTTTTCACAATCCTAGCTAGTTTCCAGTCAATAAACTTATCATTTCCTTCCTTCAATAACACAAGCTGTCCAACTTTAACGTTTTGCGGACTTTTTCCATTTACTGCGGACTTGCAGCTCATTTAAGTATTCTCGGCTCCAGCGGTTCTGGAATTGTATTTTTAATCTTTGAACTAGTGTCCACCTAGAAGAAAAATGTAAAGAATCTAAAATAGCATTATTTTCAGGAACATTCAAAAGAGGACCTCCAATGAGGAAATGACCAGGTGTTAGTGGTTGTAGATCATTAACATCTGCAGACAAGGGGGTCAACGGACGTGAATTCATAACTGCTTCAATTTGCGTCACAAGTGTTGACAGCTCTTCAAAATTTAAGATAGAGGATTTAGTTATCTTCAAGAGCATTCGCTTCATGGTTTTTTATATTTGATTCCCATAATCCGCCGAAATGTGGGGATGCAGGGGGTATGAAATTCCATTGAATTCGTTCTTCAGCACTAAATCGCTGAATTTCTTCCGAAGCACATATTTGTTAGAAAGATTTCAAAAGAGCACAAGTACCCTTAAAATTTGTGGCATTATCACTCCATATGACACAGGGTTTAGATCGTCGAGAAATGAATCTTCTCAAACAGGCTAAAAATGCTTCTGTAGTCAAGTCCGAAACAACTTCTAGATGAACGGCTTTGGTAGAAAAACAAATGAATATAGCATTATATGATTTTAAGGTTATCTTTGAACTTTTTAAATTGGGTTTTGTTATAATAGGACCTGCTAGATCAACGCCTGTTTTCTCAAACGGTCCAGATGGTACAATTCTATCACGGGGCAAGTCACCCATCAATTGTTAAGGAGTTTGGTGTTTTGTTCGAAGTCAAATCACACACCTATTTATGATTTTCTTTACTTGACTTTGACCAGGTGGTATCCAATAAAATTGTCTTAATAAAGATAGAGTTGTCTGAGTACCTGAATGTAGGAATTTTTTATGGTAATAATCAATTAAAAGTTCAGTAAAATAGTGAGACTTTGTTAAAAGTATTTGATGTTTCTGCTATTCTGATAAATTAGAAAATTTCAGTCTTCCACCGACTCTTAACAGTCCATCTGCATCTAGAAATACATTTAAGTTCAAAATCTTACTGTTATTTGGGAGTGGACGTTTTTCTTTTAAACATCGAATTTCACTTTGGAATGCGGAATTTTGAACAATCTTTATCAGCTTCTTGGTCGCATTCTGTAACTCAGAAGTATCTAAATAATCATATTTTCTAATTCCTGAGTTCAATTTACAGTTTTTCAGAAAGCTTAAACACCATGCAGCAATTTTTATTAACTTCATAAAAGAAGAATATCGATTAATCAAATCAATGTTTAACTGATTTTCATTTACAATAGTTGATTTTACAACCGTGTTTTTCTTCAGTTCTAACTGATCTTTAACTTCAGAAATATCTCATTTATCGAATGTGTTATCCAAATTTGGCCAAAGAGATCTGTCTTGCTTTAACCACTGGGAACCTTCCCACCAAAGATGGTTATTTTTCAACTCTGAAACTTTCAAACCTCTAGTAACTAGATCGGCAGGATTATCTTTTCCAGGACAGTGGAACCAATTTAATGGATCACTAGGATTTCTGATTTCCTTTATCCGGTTTCTGACAAACATTTTAAATCTTTCTAGCTCACCTCTAATCCAAAAGAAAGTAATAGTAGAGTCGGTCCAAAAGTAGCAAGTTGCAGGAAAAGCTAATTCTTTAGCAATTTTATTACAAAGTCTAACAGACAAAAGGGCCCCTAAAAGTTCCAGACGATGTATAGAGACAGTTTTTAAACGGGCGACTCGACTTTTTGCTGCCACAAAACTAGTAACAATGTTCTTATTCTTTAACACTGCTCTAAGGTACACTACCGTACCATATGCCTTCTTTGAAGGATCTGAAAAACTATGTAACTCAAAATAATCAACTTCATCAAGGGCAATATCAGCCAAATAATATCTGGGAATGCTAATACAATTTAGTTCTTTTATTTCTTCAAACCATTCATTCCATAAATTGTCTAAATGTTTGGGTAGGTTTTCATCCCAATCAAGTCCTAAACACCAAATTTCTTGAATTAAACATTTAGTTCTAATATTATAAGAACTTATAAATCCAATTGGGTCAAAAATTCGGCCAACAGTTTGCAATAAATAATGTTTAGCACTAAGTTTATTCGAAAGGAAATTTTCTAGATTTTTAGTCGTAAATGAAAACATGTCACTAATTGGGTCCCAAGCAACCCCTAAAACCTTGGAAGGTATCAAATTCTGATTAGTGAGATTTAAGTTATCAGAAATTTCATCAATATGTAAACCATATTCCTTCCATTTCTCACGCAGTTCATGCGAGTTGGTTTTCCATTTTCTAAAAGTCATACTAGCTTCTAGAAATATTTCATAGGCTTCCTTACTAATTTTAAATGCGTAATCAAGATTTGGTTGACTTGTAATTAAATCGTCAACGTACAACGATGAATTTAAAATTTCAAAAGATTCAGGAAATGTTTCTACTTACCTTTATAGATGATGCTTGATCGTAGCAGCCAGAAAAAAGGGACTTGATTTCACACCGAAGAGCACTCTCTTTAGTCTGAATATTTTTAATTCCTTACCTGGATCATCAATCCATGGTTCATCGTCCCAAAAGAATCGTGTGAAGTCCCTATCTGGTTCATCAATCTCGATCTGCAAAAATGCTTTTTGAATGTCTGCAGTAATTGCTATGGGAAAGTTTCTGAATTTGATTAAAAGGCTGAACAATTCGGGAATGAGATTAAATCCGGTATATAAACAATCATTAAGTGACAGTTCACCCTTAGCATGGGGACTGACGTCAAAGACAATGCGAACTTTAGTGGTGGAATTATCTTCACGAATTACTGCTCTATGTGGTAAGTAAAATGAGTTTACATCAGATGTATTGTCAACAGGTTCGATAATATTGTCGGCTAAATAACTATCTAAAATAGCCTTATTTTCTGAGAATTACAAAGGGTCATTTCTAAAGGTTGTTCTCAATTTCAAAAATCTTCTGTATGCAACTTCACGATTGTTATTAAGAGACATTTTCAAATTTGCTTTCCATGGAAATTTTACTTTATACCGGTTATCCTTAAAAACAATATTAGACTGAAAATCAGCCATAATGTCATCGTCCACATTACTAACATCTTGAATTTCAGATTCAATTCCTAGACTTTCCAATTGCCAAAAATTCCTGATTTGATCGGATATATCCTTTTCTTCAACGATAATTTTCATACTGAACAATTCATTGGCTGACCCCGTATAACCCTGTAAGCACCAGCCAAAAAGGGTTTCGGTAGGTGCGAGATTATTCTTTAGTCTTTTGATTCTGCCAGTCACAATATTATAATAATTATCAGTGCCGATTAAAACTGCAATATGTTTACTAGTACATTCATAACTATCAGCTAGTTGTAAACCTTTTAATTTATTATAAGTTTTCCTAATGTATTTATCAGGAGTGGGTAAGCAAGCAGCGGAAATTTGATCTGTTTCCAGAGCTTCAACTTCAATGTGTAAAGAGGGATGTTCTCTATTTACAAGTTTTACCTTTACTACATTATATGTTTTCTCAGTTGCCCTTTCGGCTCCAAAAACAGATAAAGTTTCTTTTCTAATAACCAGCAATTGTAATTTTTGAGAAATGTCGCGAATTATAAATGTTCTCATACTACCATTATCTAATAAGACACGAACTGGTTCATTATTATCATTTTTAGGATCTTTTATTATAACAGAACAAGTCTGCAAAAATATGTTGCAATGCGTGTTTTCATTCTGTACATTACTAGTGGAATTGTTACCACAATTGGAAATAGATACTGCACTTTTATCAACGTTTATTTTGGAATCATTTCCAAATTGAAAACAAATAGCCCTATTATGTTTCTTTCCGCAAATATCGCACATTTTGGTATTCTCACAGTCTTTAATCCTGTGTTTGCACTGTAAACATAAAAAGCATCTTCCCTGCTGTTTTAGTATTTCTTTCTTCTGATCAATGGTTAAAGACTTACACATTTCACTATTATGATCAACACTATTACAAAACAAACACGAATTCTTATTTACTGAAGCCATTAATTCAGTAGCTGGAACACTATTTTGTTTATATCCTTTAGTATTAAATTGATATCGCGGCTTACATTTCAAATCTTTATCTGTAAATTTTGGTCTATATTCAAATTTATTATCATTAGAAAATGATTTCTTACCATCTAAGTCATAGATAGTTGATACCCGTCCTCTACTTTCAACTTCATTTTTAAGAAAACTCATAAGTTTATCTATATTCCACATTTCTCCTTCTTTTAGATTTCTATTAAATTCTAAGGTCAAATCTAAGGGTATTAACTTCAGTAAAATTGGGCAAAGTAACCCATTGTATGTATCAGATTTTACACCTAACGACTCTAAGTTTTGAATTTGCACTATATATTTATCGTATAAATTTCTTAATCCACCTGTGTCAGAAGAACTTTTCAAACCTTTCATATTTAATAAATTGTTTAAGTGAGCGTGTACGAGCATGCCATGTCTGCCATACCTTTACTTCAAAAGCGATACCTCAATGGCATAATTATTTTCAGTTAATCCAAAACCATTAATCGTGTTTGCAGCTGCTCCTGCAACCAAACTTTTCAAATACGTAAATTTTTCGATTTCTGTTAGACTTGTGTTTTTATATATCGCTAACTCAAACTGGTTCCAAAATTCTAAAAATTTGTCTTGTTCCCCAAAAATCTGTTTATTTGTAGCTTTGGTAATTTTACTCTTTTTAGTTCAGTAGCAGCATGACATGTTCGCACTGAATCAGTGTTATTACTGTGTGTAATATCTGCATTAGAAGATAAACTTTTAATTTTAAAGTTTAATTTATTTCTGTAAGTTATTATTTTCTGGTCATATTCATCAATATTCAATATTTCGTTTTCGACATTTTTCACATTTATTAGGCTTAAAATGCTGTTATCATGATCCTTAATAGTCTTATATTTAACGTTTAACTTATCGACTAATTCTCCTAAATGTTCTAACGAATATTCATTACTAGCTAAATACTGTTCAATTTCTTCAAATAGTTTATTTAATAGCGTTCGATGCGTATCACGCATCTTTCGTTCTTTATTTTCGTTCATTTTCAAAAAATAAAATATAATAACAAAAATCAGCACTCACCAGTTCTAAATCGAAACAAACAAACAAAAAAATATTACGCAGTAATCTTTTCACATCTAGACTTGACGGTGCGATGCACCGCAAATATTCGTTTTCTTTTCTACTTAATCTAAACATTCATTTCAAATCAAAACTAGCATCTAGGTGGTTCAATATAACTTATTTCTACGAATAACAAACATTCTTTAAGGCACAAAACAAACATTTAATTACAAAACGGATCATAAAAAATCTATGAAGTTGCATTCGACACATCACATCTAAAGAATTCTAACATCAACAAAAAGATTAATTCGTTTCAGTTCAAAAGTAGATAGTTCAAAGAGAGCATGCACTGGCTAATTAGCTGTTTTGAGAATTAGCCGGAACAGGCATTAAATTTGGTAAAAGGTCCTGCATGATATAAACAAAAAATATACAACATTTTTTGAACTATTTAAAAACATCGATATACCTCCATGAATATACGCTCCATTCTTCCACAAGTGAAGACGTATATTGTACAATATCCATATATTCGTAAGGTATAGCGATAAATCGCTTCTTGTGTTTTATTTTACAGGGTAATCCCAAACATTATTATGTTTCTTTGATTTTGTGTTGGCCTTCTTCTAATTGTCCTTCTGATCCAATCGCTGTTGATAAATATGAAGTCAAACATATTCTCCATAATCCCGAAGTTCCTGAAAAATCCGACAAATATATTATTAAATATTCGAAAAAAATGCCTAAAATTGAAAGTGTCCGGTTATTAATGGCCATATAGTGTATAATTTAAGTCTATTTAGCCTTTATTAAAATTTAGCCCCATAATAAATTCTTAATTTCATTTATCCAATTTCACACTTTTTTTATGAGTAATGTTCATTATATAATTCATATGGGCACTGTTTTTAGACTATCAGTCAATTTAGACAGGAAAAGTAAAACCCTTTTTTTATTGCTTTTATTCCACCTGTAAGAGAGAAAATTTATTTTCTAATATTACAGTTATTTTTTTAAAGTAAGAGTATTGTAAAAAAATCACCAGCAATTTATCGAAATTTCAGCCCAATGTAGCTGCAAACTTATTTGAATTTGTTCGCACCCAAACGCAATCACCGATTATGCGATCTCAGAATCATATTCAAAGTTAAATTTTTTCCCATTCTTTAAAAAAGAAACAACAGTCTTTGTGAGTTTAAACATAAACATATTTATTTTGAACAAAGTATACACTATAATAAAACACTCATACTACAATATATATTAAAACACACATACACAGATAAATAACATCTGTATTCAACAGTTAAAGGCATATATAAATATTATACAGACATACATACAATAAATAAAATAAACCCAACTGGAGTGAAAAATTAGCCAGAGCCAGGAATCGAACTCCGGGATCACAGTATACAATATTTATATATGCCTTAAACTATACACTGTTAAAAATTTGCAGCATTCTGTCCAGTCATTTGATCGTTTTTTTTCCAAAAACGGTTACGCAACCATAATTTAACAATATTCTGACCATATTATTGGCCATTTTATGGTTAGAATATAGTTAAATTACGGTTATGAAACCGTTTTTTCAAAAAACGGTCGAATGACTGGACAGAATGCTGCAAAATTTTAACAGTGTAGGGTAAAGAGCCCATATTTCATTCTCCAGTCACTTTTAGGCCCTAAATGTTGTAATTTTCAGTGAAAAACAACGAAATTTGGATTTTACATAGACTAACTACCCATGCACATAGAAACATAGGCAAAAATCGTACAAAAAATTTAATAATGCGAAAAATTGTTTTTCAAAAGTATCTAAAACATGCAAAAGAAAAAAACGGTCCCAAATTTGTCTCCCCAACAAATTTAATACGCCAGGCTTAACTTATACTAAATCAAAATTTATTTCTAAATGAGTTAGTAATTTAATTTACATTAAAGTAATGCACAAAGAAATGTAGTAATTATCAGTGGAAGAATAACATAAAGAAACATTAGCCATCTAAACATGAGGAAAAATTATCATGAAAAAGCATTCCTAATTTTGTCTGCGGGACGAAAATAAGAACTGCAAGGGGGACGAAATTGGGACTACGCTACTTCCCAATATGGCGGAGCTTCAGTTCCCATAAGATGAACTGAGCGTTCTAAAACTCACTGCATGCTACTGAAGCATCTGACCTACGTAAAACACATGCAATGAATAAGAAATAAATACACGTTCTACAAACGACGTAAAAAGAGCTCAAGTCTTCTAAAAATAGGAAATTTGGCGTCTTCAATTTATGTATGCGTCTTGGCGAACGAATTTTTCAATACTGACCCATTTACTTTCCATCCCCTGTGCTTTGCGTCATAAGTTTCGGCACTTTAGCAGAAGCGGAGAAGTTAAGGAGGACGAAATTGGGAAAGGGGGCGAAATATGGGCACATTACCCTACAATAAACTTCAAAAATCGCATAAGCATCCGCAGTGTCTGTGGAATTAGCTTAAGGGAATTCCAAATCCTTATTTTCTTTTCTGCTGTAGTTAGATTTACATAATTTTTAGGAGCACGTGTACCCCTGCTCCCCCCCCCCCTCTAAAAAAACGTACTACCTAATATCCTTATTTGTATAATAAATAATAAATATAACATATGCCGAAATGAACATGGGTACTTTTTATACTTGTATTAAAAAACAAAGTAATTTAAAATAAATTTAATCCCTCAATATAATAATAAATTCATTTTAAGAATAGACATGCATGAGCTACTATTTCAATAGTTAATAATCTGCATCATTTTCAGTGACGTTGAACCAAAAAAGAAATGTTCGGGAAAAACATTACGTGCGAAATGTTGCTCTATGCTGGTAAATGATAAATTTTGCTGTTTTAATTCATTCGTGACTAGAAGGACGTACCAGTGGACCATGCCCTCCGGAAGTGATGAAAATACCCTGCTGCCTGGGAATGGTGTGAAAACGTATAATTTCACATTTCTCACCAGTGAAACACGAATTATGGGATAAAAATTGCACGCAATAAAGTTATGGTTTTATGATTTCTGCATTTATAAAATTGTTTTTCACTTTCTTAAAAACTCAAATGCTCTACTAAATTGTTTTTACGATTTAATAATGTTTCTAGCGTAGAGCCTCTAGTATTAAGAAAAAAGTAACTCAACATTATAAATCCCTAAAAGTCAAATTATCATAAATAAGTACTTAGTACATGTCCCGTTTTTCTAAGCTTTCACAATACTTTAATCCCTTTATATTCATAATCAATGATTTTTTATCCTTCGAATTACTTTGCCTTCTGATCATATTTAGCATTCAGATGAACAAAATAGGCTCTTGAAATTAGTATAATAAAATTTATAAAAGATTTGTTAAGTATAATAGACTGGAAGACGGTTGCACAGACCATCACCTCGTCGAGTTAACGACTGGGATTCAAGGATTAGTTAAAACGTAATTCGCATACTAAAATGCAACTGGATTGCCAAGTCATATCTTGGTGGAAGCCACCTGTAGACCCGATTTTAGTGGTTGATCGGTAGGTTTAACACTGCGTTTTCCTGAATCAAGTCCTCCATGTTTTCATATCTTTGCGTGCAGGAAAATACAATGTTAAATCTACCGATTGCCAACTGACTTGGCAGATCAGTTCCATTTTAATATGCTAATCGAGTTTTCTCTAATACTGGAATTTTAATCGTCAAATCGATCAAGTGATGGTCTGTGCATCCCCCTCCCAGTCTATAAAATTTGATTAAGTATATGCCAAACACAAATGAGGTATACCGGTATCGATAAAAAGAACCAGCAGTACATGATTTTCATAGGACAAATTAATTACTCTTTTATGTATCAAATTATGTTGTAGGAATTGCGATAAAAATTATTTTGCGCTATCATAGTATCTATTTGTTAATAAGACGTTGGTTGGCTTTTTTCTTAAATTAGGGGCAAATCACTGATCGTGAGATAACAGTTTCGATTACAGGTTTTCTCTTAGTTGAGCATAGAGATTCGCAATCTTTTAAACTTTCAACTTTACTATTTAGCTTAAGGCAACCGGTATCAACTCTTTTAATCTTCGTAAGTATACAATGATCTCTCAGTGCCTCTTACATACCCAAACTGTTAAAACTTCTGTAAAACTACAGAAAAGAAAGATGGCTTGTCGGTGAATTTATCCTAGACCTGGGTCAAAAGCATTCTATCAAGATACTCGATCGTTAATTCAGACTTTTTTGAAAATTTGTGGGAGAAATTAGAGCTCGCTCTGTAAGTTTTGTACAAAGGAAGACAAGTTGTATGATCTAATTGAGTTTAATTTACAACAGATTTCGATTTATTGCAAGTTTTGTAACTATAAATATTACGCACATTTAAAAAAAAAAAATAGCTCGCTTTTGATATTATACGCAAGTACAAAGCACCTACATACATGTCATAACTTACAATATGAGCAATAAAGCCGCAAACGTAACCCTTTTTTTTCTTGTAAAATTTCAAAGCCCTGCATACTTTAAAGCATGTAAATTTACAGCCTTTATAATTTTTATAGATGCAAATTCTCAGGGTCTACGGTAATTTTTTCTTTGTTTCAGGGAAACATTTTTATTGGTAAACACACTGGTTATCAAAAATTAAGGAAAAGTCGCAAAATGCTAATTTTCAAATACGCGAACACTCAAAAGGAAATAATGTAATTCGAGTAAGTACTATCTCAATAACACAGCTAGCCCATATAACGTCTCATTCATGTCACACTTGTTCTCAAGTGTCACAGTCACTACGGTGAAGCAAAAAAAATAGGAAATTCCATACATCTCATTATGAGTCTCAAATGGTCACTATATGTGACTCCACTGAGACGTCACTGTGACTGCTGCTTTGGACGAGTCACCATGTGACTTTACAATGTACTTACATTGTGACTCTCATGTGACTGTTATTTGTAGACTCAATTTCAAAGTCATCGTGAACCCTGCATTGTGATAAATTACCAAATAATGTCACATTAAAGTCACATGATGACTTTCAGGTGAAAGAGAGACTACTGTGAAGTCACCATTGTGCTCTTTTGGGAAAAGTCTCCATGTGACTATAATATGATATTATTTGGTGATTTATCATAATGCAACGTTCACGATGACTTTGAAATTGAGTCTACAAATGACAGTCACGTGAGAGTCACAATGTAAGTACATTGTAAAGTCACATGGTGACTCGTCCCATAGAAGCAGTCACAGTGACGTCTCAGTGGAGTCACATATAGTGACCATTTGAGACTCATAATGAGATGTATGGAATTTCCTATTTTTTTGTTTCACCGTAGTGACTGTGACACTTGAGACCAAGTGTGACATGAATGAGACGTTATATGGGCTAGCTGTGTTGTTGAGATAGTACTTACTCGAATTACATTATTTCCTTTTGAGTGTTCGCGTGTTTGAAAATTAGCATTTTGTGACTTTTCCTTAATTTTTGATAACCAGTGTAATATCATAAGAAGAAACGCAATATTCCAACTTGATTCAAACATAAAATATATTATATGGGCTTAAAAAAGTTCACTTTTTTACTTAAGGAGACCGTGGACCTTTATTTGAGCAAAAATAAATCCTAAAATTGGCATTTTTTTGTGTGTGTATTATTATTATTCTCCAATTTATACTACGTCATTCGTGGAAAAACCGCATGCAGATGCGATTATCTTACGCGAAGTTACAAGTGTTTTAATTTTGTTCACAAACAATTTTTTGACCTTTTAATATACTTTAAATCTGTTTTTCTCAATACTGATGTTTCAGCTCTTTTTTTTATTTTTGAAATGCTCCTTGCTACTTAATTTTTGATCAAAAGGCATGAAACTGATAAGGAGGAAATCTGATATTCCTTCAAAAGAAACTGTGTATGTATTTTAAAATTCGACTTCATTAAGACAATTAAATTTAATTTTTAACTTATAAAGCAGAATTTTGATGAAAATGGATATGGAATTCAGAAAAATATGTCTAAAAAATTAACTATTTAAGGGATTAAAAAATCGATACACAGATTTGTTCGAAATAGAGTTTTACGTGATTAAAATGCAAAATCGAGGAAATATCTAAAAAATTAAGACTCAAGGAGCATTTTAAAATTTTAAATTTTTTAAAAGATCTTAAAATTATAAAAATATTGGAAATTTCTTATAGCGATATTCTTATAGCGATAGCGTACTTATAATGAAATGTATATTTGCACAAAATTTCAAATCTCTATTATGAAAATTAAAAGAAGTTTTTTTAAACATCCACCGACTCCTTAAAAGGTGATTAAAAATAATAGTCAGTAAAGATCCAAAAAATTCAATTAATATGAAAACTCAAAACCTAATAAAGAATGAAACATTACCACCGTATATGAAAGACGTTACTAAAATTAGTCATACACTGTAAGAAAATATGTAACTCTACAGATGTAATGTTACAGAAATCTGTATACTAAAATTTTGTCTGTACACTGTACGAAAAAAGATATGAATCTACAAAACTAGTTTTCTTAAAGCTACAGATTTCTGTAGCTTTACAAAAGAATCTACTAAAATTACAGTAATCTTACTGAAATTTTATCTGTAACTTGGGTTGCAGTTACATTAAAAGTTCTAGGTATCCCAGTTTAACTCACCTTTACACTGTAAAAAAAAATTTGTAAAGTTACTAAAGTTTTTCTCGGAAACTGGGATTCCTAGGACTTTTTATGTAACGGCAACAACAAAAATTCATGTAACAGACACACTTTTGCGCTAAAAATCAAAAAATCTGTAAGGTTACTAAGAATTTTTTAGGAAACTGGGATGCCTAGAATTTTTCATGTAACTACAGCCAGGGTTACAGATAAAATTTTAGTAAGATTACTGTAATTTTAGCAGATTTATTTGTAAAGTTACAGATTTCTGTAGCTTTACAAAAACTAGTTTTATAGATTTGCAGCTTTTTTTGTAGAGTTTCAGATGGAAGTTTAGTAAGCATGTAACTTTGCATGTGTAGAACTACAGATTTTTTTTTACAGTGTACGACCTATTGTAACCAAGTATAACAGCCCTACTTACTTTCTTTAAAAAGCTTAGGCAAATTTTTAAAAACCATTTTACCGCACTCTGAATATATTTTAACCTCTGCTAGCAACTTTATTGATAAAATAAAAGATCTAGCAATTAACGGAAAAGGCATACTTGCAAGTTTAGATATCATATCGTTGTATCCCTGAATTAATGTGCAAGAAATCAAATCTTTCATTGAAAAAACTCTCTTGATACAGGGCCAATATCATATATACATATAAAAAAACACAATAAAATCAGGTTTGACCTCATTACAAATAATAATGTTTTTATTTTTAACGGAATATATTATAAACAATCAGAGGGAGCTCCAATTGGGTTCTCCCATTTCTGGGCTTTTTCCCGAAATTAAATTATGACCTTTGGAAATGAGGATTTAAACTAGTCTTGATTCAAAGCCTAGAGTATAGTACGTCTGCTAGCAACTTTATTGATAAAATAAAAGATCTAGCAATTAACGGAAAAGGCATACTTGCAAGTTTAGATATCATATCGTTGTATCACTGAATTAATGTGCAAGAAATCAAATCTTTCATTGAAAAAACTCTCTTGATACAGGGCCAATATCATATATACATATAAAAAAACACAATAAAATCAGGTTTGACCCTCATTACAAATAATAACGTTTTTATTTTTAACGGAATATATTATAAACAATTAGAGGGAGCTCCAATTGGGTTCTCCCATTTCTGGGCTTTTTCCCGAAATTAAATTATGACCTTTGGAAATGAGGATTTAAACTAGTCTTGATTCAAAGCCTAGAGTATAGTACGTCTGCTAGCAACTTTATTGATAAAATAAAAGATCTAGCAATTAACGGAAAAGGCATACTTGCAAGTTTAGATATCATATCGTTGTATCACTGAATTAATGTGCAAGAAATCAAATCTTTCATTGAAAAAACTCTCTTGATACAGGGCCAATATCATATATACATATAAAAAAACACAATAAAATCAGGTTTGATCCTCATTACAAATAATAACGTTTTTATTTTTAACGGAATATATTATAAACAATTAGAGGGAGCTCCAATTGGGTTCTCCCATTTCTGGGCTTTTTCCCGAAATTAAATTATGACCTTTGGAAATGAGGATTTAAACTAGTCTTGATTCAAAGCCTAGAGTATAGTACGTCTGCTAGCAACTTTATTGATAAAATAAAAGATCTAGCAATTAACGGAAAAGGCATACTTGCAAGTTTAGATATCATATCGTTGTATCACTGAATTAATGTGCAAGAAATCAAATCTTTCATTGAAAAAACTCTCTTGATACAGGGCCAATATCATATATACATATAAAAAAACACAATAAAATCAGGTTTGATCCTCATTACAAATAATAACGTTTTTATTTTTAACGGAATATATTATAAACAATTAGAGGGAGCTCCAATTGGGTTCTCCCATTTCTGGGCTTTTTCCCGAAATTAAATTATGACCTTTGGAAATGAGGATTTAAACTAGTCTTGATTCAAAGCCTAGAGTATAGTACGTCTGCTAGCAACTTTATTGATAAAATAAAAGATCTAGCAATTAACGGAAAAGGCATACTTGCAAGTTTAGATATCATATCGTTGTATCACTGAATTAATGTGCAAGAAATCAAATCTTTCATTGAAAAAACTCTCTTGATACAGGGCCAATATCATATATACATATAAAAAAACACAATAAAATCAGGTTTGATCCTCATTACAAATAATAACGTTTTTATTTTTAACGGAATATATTATAAACAATTAGAGGGAGCTCCAATTGGGTTCTCCCATTTCTGGGCTTTTTCCCGAAATTAAATTATGACCTTTGGAAATGAGGATTTAAACTAGTCTTGATTCAAAGCCTAGAGTATAGTACGTCTGCTAGCAACTTTATTGATAAAATAAAAGATCTAGCAATTAACGGAAAAGGCATACTTGCAAGTTTAGATATCATATCGTTGTATCACTGAATTAATGTGCAAGAAATCAAATCTTTCATTGAAAAAACTCTCTTGATACAGGGCCAATATCATATATACATATAAAAAAACACAATAAAATCAGGTTTGACCCTCATTACAAATAATAACGTTTTTATTTTTAACGGAATATATTATAAACAATTAGAGGGAGCTCCAATTGGGTTCTCCCATTTCTGGGCTTTTTCCCGAAATTAAATTATGACCTTTGGAAATGAGGATTTAAACTAGTCTTGATTCAAAGCCTATAGTATAGTACGTCTGCTAGCAACTTTATTGATAAAATAAAAGATCTAGCAATTAACGGAAAAGGCATACTTGCAAGTTTAGGTATCATATCGTGGTATCCCTGAATTAATGTGCAAGAAATCAAATCTTTCATTGAAAAAACTCTCTTGATACAGGGCCAATATCATATATACATATAAAAAACACAATAAAATCAGGTTTGACCCTCATTACAAATAATAATGTTTTTATTTTTAACGGAATATATTATAAACAATCAGAGGGAGCTCCAATTGGGTTCTCCCATATCTGGGCTTTTTCCCGAAATTAAATTATGATCTTTGGAAATGAGGATTTAAACTAGTCTTGATTCAAAGCCTAGAGTATAGTACAGATTTGCAGACCATATTTTAATTGTTTGGGAGCATAGTTTGCATGAATTACACCTTTTACTTGATAAAATAAATGAGTTTGATGATAATATAAAATTCACTCTCGAAATTGAGAAAGATGGAAATTTACCTTTCCTCAACGTTAATTTAATTAAAAAGAGCGAAAATGTTAAAATTGACAGAAATGTTTATAGGAAACCAATCAGATCAAATAATACTATCACATATAATAGTTCATCGCCATTTTTATATAAAATCGCAGCTTACAAATTTTATATTAGATGAAGCTTAAAGTATGTTCAGATAAAAATTTAGAAAAAGAACTTAATATCATCAGAGATATTGCTGAAGAAAACGTTTTTCAACAATCCTCATTAATAAACTTATCTATGAATTCAGTTTTCATAAAAATATATAAAAAAAAAAACAAATCATAAAGAAATAATATACAAACAGTTTAACTATTTCCCTGGTCTGTGCAAAAAGCTAAGTTACGTTCTACTAAAGCAAAATATAAATGTAATAGACTGTCCACCAAGAAAATTAAAAGAGTTAATTTGTACAAAAACAGGCCCAACCACCGAAAGATGAATTAGCTGGTATACATGCCATTCCCTTTAGAAATGATAGCAATAGAATAATGGAATACATAGGAATGACCAAAAGAAAACTTAAAAAAAGAATCAAAGAGCATAAACAGATATAAAATTTTATCAGCAATCCACAGCACTCTTTTGTTAAAGTCTCAATCAGAACATCGCAATAGATTTTGATCATGCAAAAATCATATCCCAACATAAAATTTTTATGCATCCACAGCCTTTAAAATACGCTCGTTTTAAAATAATTAATTTCTTGGAAACTTATTGTATGAATTGCATAAAAATTTGTTTTTAAGCTAATTGAAGGGTGTAGATTTTATATATGCTGTCAGAATTGTGTACTGCTATTGAAAAAAAAAAAGTTATGGTTCGTTTTAATATGTAGATGGCCTCCTAAGAAAATTTTATATACATCATTTAACAGTTGACATTATTACCAATCGTTTGGTAATCAGTAACTTCCTTTTACGATAATTTGTTGAGGAATTAGTAGGGGCTGTTTAATTTTTTTTTCCCACGACTGTATATGTAACGACGCCCTATCGTACAATATTCCCAATTTATGATTCAATATACTAAAAAAAATCCTTAAAACTTGAGAAAAGTGGCGTATTAAAGTTTATGTATGGCAGTTAAAAAAATTTTTCTAACCAAATTTAATTTGAAACACTGCTACTTCGACTGCCCAGCTACGCATCAGCGACATATCAGAAAACAGAGTGATAAAATAAATTGAACTGCAGTTAATAATAATGTATATATTCTGATAAGTGACGTATTGGTCTTAATAAACAGCAATTAGTTATTAAAATATTCTCTGATGAAAAGCTTCGAAAAGCTTGAAAGTACTAAGAAGTTTTAAATAAAATGTATATTTTTAATTTGTAACATCTCTTCTATTATTTTTAGTCACCTTTTAAGTAAAACAGTAAACTTTTTAAAGTTTATAAAATATATTTTACATTTTCATCTGTGCATCAAAGCGTTCTTTATGAAATAAAACATATATATATACAAAATATTCATTCAAATGAATAAAAAATAACATAAAAATGAAAATTGTTAAAAAAAAAAACACACTTTTATAATCATTCAATGTTCATTTTAAACTAGTTGGATGTGCCAATCCCAAAACTTTTTTCTATCTCATGTCAATATTTCATTTTAATTAGTTTTATTAGTATTTTTATTAGAATTATGCATAAATTCATAAACTTTTCGATGGTACAATATTGAAAATTGCACAAAAATCGCTATTACAGCGCCCCCTACCGGCGTATTTTTTTCAAATTCAGAGAGGACCTTCTTGCCATGGCCACAAACCTACACAAAAAATTTGGTTCAATTCTACGCATAACTTCATACACTTTTCGATGGTACAATATTGAAAATGCACAAAAATCGCTATTACGTCGCCCATTCCGACGGATTTTTTCCAAATTAATGGAGTACCTGCTTGCCATAGCCAAAAACATTTAAAAAATTTTTGGTTCAATTCTATGCATACACTATATGGCCAAAGGTGACCGGTCACTTGCGATATTTTACGTTTTGTTAAATATCTAGAAAAATACATGAGGAATTAACCTGAACTGCAGGTGTGTAAACAGTATAGTAGAGGTCATATATTTCCGCGAAGATTTTTTCCCGAAACCCCATAAGGGACCGTCAAAAAATTGAAAAATAACGAAAATCTTTTGCACAACCCTGTAAAAATTAATGCAACAAAAGCATTTAAACTCGAGATTATTAATAAGTGGCTTATTGTAATATACTGTGTTCATTTTTATGAGGATAGCATGTATACTCGTAGAGAAATTAAGGATTTTATAAAAACAGACCCAAATTTTGCAAAGTTTTTTGCTTATAATTTGCAGAGTTCTTAATGAAAAAAAAGTGCTTTTCAGAAAATATGACGAACAACATTGTACACAATACTCTGCAGTCATATTTAAAAAGTAATAAAAATTGGATGAAAAATGAGCAAGTTTACTAAAAAATGTCTCACTGCGCATGCGCAAATGCAATCAAAATAAAATGTGCATAATGTGTTGACTAAATCTATAGAGCAACTTTTGTAAAAGTCTCAAAAACATAGTTTAAAAAGTCTGATAATAATCGTTTATAGAACAAGCACAAAAGCCGTTGTTCCCAAAATAAAGCAAAAACATGAGGGGTTGTATCCATATATCCATTGATTAGTACCAATTTAGCATACACAATAGTGCACGTACTACTGTATTTGGATACAACCCCTTATCTTTTTGCTTCATTTTGGGAGCAACGGATTTTGAGTTTATTCTATAAACGATTATTATCAGACTTTTGAAACTATGTTTTTGAGACTTTCACAAAAGTTGTTCTATACATTTAGCTAACACATTATGCATATTATATTTTGATTGCATTCGCGCATGCGCAGTGAAACATTTTTTAGTAAACCTGCCCTTTTTCATAAATTTTTTATTATTTTTTAATTCTGATTGCAGAGTTTTGTGTACAATGTTGTTCGTCCTATTTTCTGAAAAGAACTTTTTTTATATTAAGAACTCTGCAAATTATAAGCAAAAAGCTTGACGAAATTTGAGACTGTTTTTATAAAAACCTTAATTTATCTACGAGTATACATACTATTGTCATAAAAATGAGCACAGTATATTACAATAAGCCACATATTAATAATCTCGAGTTTAAACGTTTTTGCTCCATTAGTTTTTACAGGGTTACCCAAAAGATATTCGTTCTTTTTCAATTTTTTGACGGTCCCCTATGGGGTTTCGGGGAAAAAATCTTTGCAGAAATATATTACCTATACTATACTGTTTACACACCTGCAGTTTCAGGTTAATTCCTCATGTATTTTTCTAGATATTCAACAAAACGTCAAAAATCGCAAGTGACTGGTTACCTTTGGCCATATAGTGTAACTTCATAAAATTTTATATGGTACAATGGCGACACACGGACTGACAGACAGACATTTTGTATAAACATGTTTTTGTGCTCCCTGACCTCTAAAACGTGTAAATCCGCCGAAAACCGGAAGTCTAAAAAATTTCGATTACAATACTTTCTTCTACTGAAGATAGAAGAAAGTAAAAACACGCATATCTGAATGAATGTAATTCATATAGTGAAAAAAATTATGTTACAATACGTTAATTTGACCTGATAATGGAAAATTCTTCGTTTTGATTTATGTTTATGCTTAATAGAAAAGCCGAGTTAAGGAATTTATTTAAAAAATCATAAATTTTGCTATGTTTCATTTTTATGATATGGCAATAGGAAATAAAAAAAGCAATACTTAAACTATCTATTCAGGTTTTCTAAATTATTTTCTCCTCATATAAACAAAATTTAATTGCTATTTAACTAATAAGGGCTAAAAGAGTATTTTGCTTTAATTTTTCATTCGTTATTTTTTAATTGCATTTTTAGTCTTTAAAATATTTATTTGTTGAAGTTTCACAGTCTGGTGGTATATTTTGTCGATAATCGTTTGGTGATATTAATTTGGTTAAATAATGAACTCCATTGTGTCTGTAACTCCTAAACTGTTGTAACCATACAGAGTAATTGATGATTTATCACATGTGGTCAGCAGACGGAAAATATGTTAAAATTAATTTATGAATTTATAATAAAGTTCAAAAAATATTAAAATGTACTATTATCGGAAACACATCTACACTGCTCAAAACAATTAGGGGAGCACATGGTTTTAACGGAATTACGCAAATATTTACACCTATATGTAACGTAAAATAAAACATCCATAATTTAAAGCGTAGTAGAAAACAGATAAATAAAACTTCACATGCAAATTAAAGTTTATGACGTCAAAAACTAGAAAAAAGAGATAAGTGCAAAAATCGGTACTTTGCAGAAACGTCTGTTTCACTGTCTCAGTTGTAAAATTCAACTGCTCAGCTTGTGTTTTGAGAAAAGTTGGCTTAAAAATGTCACAATAATGTGATTTACCAGATTCCATGGCTTGGCGTGTTATCGGGACAGCTGAATTTGGGGGAACACAAGGAAGTGTAGCAGACGCTGCTGGAGTCGCAAGAAATGTCAATGCAAGGCTGTGGAATCCATTCCAAGACACTTGGAATTGTAGACGTCGACAAGGTCAAGGTCGGCCATGTGCTACCACAGAAACTGATGACCGATATATCCTGTTAACAGCTCGTCGAGACGGAACGGGCTGTGCTACTCTGCTGCAAACACAGTTGCTCTTGACCACAGGACGAAGGGTGTCCAGCAAAACTGTTCAAAATAGGCTTCATCAGGGAGGCCTCTATGCACGTAAGTCAATGGTCTGTATTCCGTTGAACCAAAGCAGCTGTGTGGCCTAAAGAAGGTGGGCAACTGAACATCGAGTTTGGAGGCAACGTTGTTGCAGTCAAATTCTGTTTACAGACGAGTCCCGATTCAGTCTGAATGTGACATCTAATGTGTTTTGGCATGGAGAGAAAGAGGCACTCAAATTAATCCCACATTCGTTCGTGAAAGATCACATTACAGACGAGGTGTGTTGATGCTATGGGCTGGAATCAGTATGGGTGAACATACGGGCCTGCATATCATTCGGAATGGCACTTTGACGGTCCGAAGATATATAGACGAGATACTGAGACCTCATGTCTCATTTTATGTTGCAGCAGTTAGTGATTTCTTTTTTTTTATGCATGATAAAGCCAGACATCATACAGTTCGTCTCGTGGAAAACATGCTTGAAGCTAAAACAATGCAGTGTATGGAATGACCAACATGCTCTCCTGAACTAAATCCGATCGAGAATGTGTGAGACATACTCAGGCGACGCAATGCTGCGAGACGAAGGCCTCCTTTTACTGTCTGGGACTTGGAGATTGCAATTCTTGAGTACTGGAACAGTAATCTCCAAATTCTTATCCATAACCTCATCGCATCCATGGAAAACAGGTGTGCAGCATTCTTATCTGTTCGAGGAGACCACACGCCATATTAAAAATCTTGCATCATTTCTAAACAATAGTTTTTTTAATCATTCACATGAAACCAAATTGTTGCCCTAAACTACCTTTTCATGTTCTTCCCATCTTTTCAAATAATAAAAGCTCTCTAATTTTTTTTGCGTCTTTTTTTAAGTATTGAGCATTGATGCATGTGAACTATCCATTTTATGCCCACACATGACTGTCCTGCACTATTCTCTTCACTTTTTTGCTTGCTCCCCTAATTTTTTTTTAGCAGTGTATGTCCATAATTTTTATAATTCTTCTATATCAGGAAAATCAAAATATCAAAAATATATTACTATAGATTAGGGGTACACAACCTTTTTAAGAGAAGGGCCACTTACAAAAATGTTTGGGTTGTCAAGGGCCACATCAGTAACACAGAGAAAATTCTATATCAGGGAGGTAGGGGGGGGGTTAATAAGTCTTTATTCTTGATGAATAATTATTTTTTGTCTATAATAAAAATAAACAAACGGAAATAAATAATTGTATGAAGGAATGCAGGTCTTCTTCGCATCTGTATGAATAACCATTCAACACTTTATGAAGACTAATGGTACCTTATTGACAAATGGTAACTTGAAGAAAAAAAATTACACAAAATTTCTAAATAATTGAACGTTATTGAACATTATATTAAAACAAAATTATTGAAGAATAACTTCATTTAAAATAAAAGGAAACTTATTTTTGAAATAACAAGGCATGATTAACTAATTATGCTATTTGTTCTGCGGATTATTAACAAAACTCGTTTTTTTTTCTTTTGTCAATCAAGTGCAACTGATTGACGAAATTCGCGATATTTTATCAACGATCGATTAACAGATTTCGCGGTAATTTTCCATTGGCATATGGCAAAATTTGCAATCTTTTCAAACAACCAATTTGCGATGCCTGCGATAAATTGACGCAATTCACGATTTTTTTCAGCGATAACTTTTCAAATTTCGCAATTTTTTTTCCATAACGGATCAACGAAAATTGCGATTTTTTCCGCCCCTCATCGAATTATTTCGCGACTCTTTTGTTCTGCGATCGATCTTCTAAATTTGTTTGAAAAAATTATTTTCCATGAACGATTGACAAAATTCGCGATTTTTTTTTCATGTGTGATTGGCGAATTTTGGGATATTTTGCGTGACAGATTGACAATATTTGCAATTTTTTTCCAATGACCAATCGACGAAACGTGATTTTTTTCCTGATATACATTGATGTAATTTGCGATATTTTTCGCGCAAAAAATTGGCGAAAATTGCGATTTCTTTTACGCACACAATCGATGAAATTTGCGATTTTTTCCTGCGACCAATGGATTTCTATTTCATGATATTTTTTGGGACCGACACACAAATTTTGTAATTTTTTTCCATGAGCTATTAACGAAATTCGCGAATTTTTGGGAAAATTCACGATTTTCTTTCACGAGCGATTGACAAATTTCGCAATATTTTTGCGACCAATTGACAAAATTTGTAATTTTTTCTATAAATTGTCAAAATTCGTGATTTTTTTTGCACGACAGATTGACAAAATCGCAATTTTTCCCCAGTCGATCAACGAAATTTGCAACTTTTGTACCTCATCGGCAAATTTCGTGATTTTACTGTGCCCTATTAACAAAATTCGTGATTGTTAACTGACTCTGATGAAATTTGTAATTTTTCCAGCGGCGAATTGACGAAATTTGCAATTTTTTCCCGAAATAAGCTGGCGAAACTCGCGATTTTTCCGTAGCCGACCAAGAAAGTTTGCAATTTTTCCGCAACTCCTCGAAAAAATTCGCGATTTTTCGCTTCCGATCAACGACATTCGCGATTCTTAACTGACTCTGAAGAAATTTGTAATTTTTACGCAACAAATTGATGAAATTCCACATTTTTTTCTCGAGATAAACTGACGAAACTCACAATTATTTCGCAGCCGGTCAACAAAACTTGCAATTTTTCCTTTCCTCATCGACAAAATTTGCGATTTTTCTGTGGCTAATTAAAGAAATTTGAAACTTTTCCGCGCCGAGTCCACAAAATTCGTGATTTTTCCTTCCGCGATCAACAAAATTCGAAAATTTTCCGCACCCGATAAACGAAATTTGCGATTCTTAACTGACTCTGACGAAATTTGTAATTTTCCCGCTGCAAATTGATAAAATTTCGATTTTTTCTCACGATCAACTAACGAAATTCGCGATTTTTCAGCAACCGATCAAGGATTACATAATAGACAAAATTCGCGATTTTTAACCCGTCCGATCAACGAAATACACGATTTTTAACTGACTCTGACGCAATTTGCAAATTTTTTCAGCGGCAAATTGCCGAAATTCACGATTTTGTTCTCGCGATAAACTGTCAAAACTCGAGATTTATCCCCAGCTGATCAGCGAAATTTGAGATTTTTCTGCGACTCATCGATAAATTTTGCGATTTTTCCGAACTCGATCAACAAAATTTGTGATTCTTAATTGTCTCTGATGAAATTTGCAATTTCTTCCCGGGGCAAGTTGACGAAATTTGCAATTTTTTCCTGCAGCATATGGACAAAAAATTGCAATTTTTCCAGTTATAAATTGACAAAATTGTGTAAAAGAAAAAAGAAATTATATAAATTGTGATCGCGGGCCGCTAGTAAACCTATGGCGGGCCACAGGTTGTGCATCCCTACTATAGATGATTCATTATACATCAGGAAAAATAAAATTTATTCTCACCTTACTTTGTAATATGACCTCAATATATCATTTTGCACGTAATTTCTAATATAATCTCTAACAGTTGATGATTTACAATATATTCTAAAATCAGAATTTCTCCTGCCAGTAGCACAGTATTGCCCCATCACAGCATAATGGATTCTATGTATCAGAAATATACTACAAATATAAGTATAAATAAGAGTAATTAGTCTTAATTACATCCACTAATATCCATATCACAATATATATTCCAAACGGAAAATCAAAACATATATTAAAATATTTATTTGCTTAAAGGACGTTACTAAAAAGATCTTTCAATTATAATGTATATTATTACATTGTATACAATGTATACAATTATAATGTGAATAATGTATAGATTAATTACTTGTAAAAGACACTTTGTAAACGACAAGATATAATAAAAGCGGTTTTTTACGCTGAAAAAAAAATTACACTGTTTATTTTATGGTATTTTTCTACTTTTTCGTGTTTCAACTATAGTGAGTAGGTATAGAGATAAGACATATAAACCGCATTTTAATAATTAAAAACAGTTGTTTTTAGTAACGCCTTTAAAGAAAATAAATATTTTAATATATGTTTTGATTTTTCCGTTAGGAATATATATTGTGATATTGAAATTTAAATATTTTGACTTTAATGTATTACTTTTATGCCGGAAAAATTCAGTGTATTTGCGATTCAACCAAACCAATCTAAAAAATCTGACCCTCGCTCTTTCAGAATGGGTCTGAAGTTCTAAATTCAATTACACGTTTGGTACAAACGAATCTCAAACATCTTTATATCAATTCCAATCATGAACGTCCTTCAAAATTATCCCAGCAACTTTCAACTTGTAAAAATTGTTGTAACAAACTATAAACAGTCCATTGATTATAATTTAACAGCAGTATAATGACTACAAATAAATCGTTATGTATATCAGAAAATTTAAAATTTACTCCCAGAAAATTTAAAATTTACTCCCACCTTACTAACTGCGCATAATTTGTAATACAATCTCTAACGTTAGATGATTTATAATATGTTCTAAAATCTGAATTTATACTGTCAGTACTACGGCATCTTCGACTGCCCCATCATAGCGTAATGGATTCCAAATATTACAAATTTAAATATTTTAACTGTAATGTATTACTTTTTATGCCAGAAAACTTCAATGTATCAGCGATTCAATCAAACCAAGCTAAAAAATCTGTCTCTCCCTCTTTCAGAATGGGTGTGAAGGTCTAAATTCAATTACACGTTTGGTACAAACGAATCTCAAATATTGAGATATCAATTCCAATCATGAATTTCTACGTCTTTCAAAATTATCTCAGCAACTTTCAACTTGTAAAAATTGTTGTAACAAACTATAAACAGTCCATTGATTTTAATTTTAGAGCAATATAATAACTACAGATAAATGGTTATGCATATCGGAAAATTTAAAATTCACTCCCACCTTACTAACTGCGCATAATTTGTAATACAATATCTAACGTTAAATGATTTATAACATATTCTAAAATCTGAATTTATCCTGCCAGTACCCCGGCATCTTTGAATGTCCCATTATAGCATAATGTATTCCAAATATTACAAATTTAAATCTTCTAACTTTAATATATTACTTTTTATGCCAGAAAACTTCAATGTATCCGCGATTCAACCAAATCAAGCTAAAAAAGTCCTTCCGGCCAGTGCCGGGAGGAAAAGGTAGCTTTCATAATCCTTATTTTAAAAAAGCCGACTTATATCATGCAAACACACGAAGCTCAATTTAGTGGAAACCGAATATAGGAGATTCAATAATAATTTTTATCAATATAATGAATGAGAATTAGCCAGCTTTATCCAAGCTGCTTTTCTTTAAAGTAATTTATATTTGGCTGCCAAATTCGGCAATTTCTTAAAGTGCCTGTCATTTTAAGACAACATGGTGGATGAGGCTAAGCAGTGAACTTGGTCGAGACCTTAGTAATTGCTGTGCACATGCTCACTCACATCGGAATCGGTTAATATATAGGAGTGCTGTCGCATGCAAAAAATCAGATTTTTCAAAATGTCACCCACAATAGAAATTGAAACTGCTATATCTGAGCCATTTTTTAAGGTAAAGACAAACAAAAAATGCTCCTGAATCCTTATATCAAGAACAAATACTTAAGAAAGAAACCTTTTTCAATTTCTAATTTTTTTGCACCTCACTTTAAATATATATATATTTTTTAATTTAATGGCCGCCATTTTGAAACAAGATGGCTGATGAATCTGGCCAGCGAACTTGGTCGAGGTGTTGATGTATACTATCCACATGCCTTCTTACATCGAAATAGGCGAATACGTGTGTTATCGCGTGACAAATACAAGATCGTTTCAAAATGTTAGCCATGCTAGAAATTCAAAGTGCTATAAATCAACCATTTTTTAAGATATCAACAAAAGAACAAATTTTCAGAAACAAAAACTGCTCCGGAATCTTTGTATCAAGGCCAAACACATAAAAAAAATCTTTTTCATTTTCCAATTTTTTAATACCTCATTTTGAATTTTAAATTTAATTTTTTTTAAATGGCAACCCTTTTGAAACAAGATAGCGAATGAAGCTGGACAACGAACTCGGTCGAGACATTGGTATGTACTATGTACAGACCAAGTTACATCCAAATATGTTCATAAATACGCCTGTTATCGCGTGACAAAAATCAGGTCGTTTTAAAATGTCAGCCACAAGAGAAATTCAAAATGCTATTACTCAGCCATTTTTTTTAGATATAGACGAAAGAAAAACTGTTCCGGAATCTTTGTATTAAGGTCAAACACATACAAAAAAAATCTTTTTCATTTTCCAATTGTTTGGTATCTCATTTAATTTTTTTTATTTTTTTATTTTTTTAAATGGCCGCCATTTTGAAACAAGATGGCGGATGAAGCTGGCCAACGAACTCGGTCGAGATATTTGTATGTACTATGTACACACCAAGGTACATCCAAGTCGGTTCATAAATACGCCTGTTATTACGTGAGAAAAATCAGGACGTTTCAAAATGTCAGCCACGCTAGAAATTGAAAATGCTATAACTCAGCCATTTCTTAAGATATAGACGAAACAAAAACTGCTCCCGATCTTTTTATCAAGGTCAAACACATAAGAAGAAAATATTTTTTCAATTTTCAATTTTTTTGTACCACATTTCAAATTTCAAATTTTGTTAAAAATTTAAATGGCCGCCATTTTTAAACAAGATTTCGGATGAAGCTGGCCAACGAACTCGGTCGAGACATTGGTATGTACTATGTATAAACGAAGTTACATCCAAATCGGTTCATAAATACGCCTTTTATCGCGTGACAAATTTCAGGACGTTTCAAAATGTCAGCCACGCTAGAAATTCAAAATGCTGCAACTCAGACATTTTTTAAGATATAGACGAAACAAAAACTGTTCCGAAATCTTCGTATAAAGGTCAAATACATAAGAAAAAAATATTTTTCCATTTTCAATTTTTTGGTATTACATTTCAAATTTTTAATTTTTTTAAAAATTTTAAATGGCCGCCATTTTGAAACAAATTGGCGGATGAAGCTGGCCAACGAACTCGGTCGAGACATTGGTATGTACTATGTATAAACGAAGTTACATCCAAATCGGTTCATAAATACGCCTTTTATCGCGTGACAAATTTTAGGACGTTTCAAAATGTCAGCCACGCTAGAAATTCAAAATGCTATAACTCAGCCATTTTTTAAGATATAGACGAAACAAAAACTGTTCCGAAATCTTTGTATAAAGGTCAAATACATAAGAAAAAAATATTCTTCCATTTTCAATTTTTTGGTACCACATTTCAAATTTTAAATTTTAAAAAATAATTTAAATGGCCGCCATTTTGAAACAAAATGGCGGATGAAGCTGGCCAACGAACTCGGTCGAGAGATTGGTATGTACTATATACACACCGAATTACATCCAAATCGGTTCATAAATACGCCTTTTATCGCGTGACAAAATTCAGGACGTTTCAAAATGTCAGCCACGCTAGAAATTCAAAATGCTATAACTCAGCCATTTTTTAAGATATAGACGAAACAAAAACTGCTCCGGAATCTTTGTATAAAGCTCAAATACATAAGAAAAAAATATTTTTCCATTTTTAATTTTTTGGTACCACATTTCAAGTTTTAATTTTTTTTAGAAATTTTAAATGTCCGCCATTTTGAAACAAAACGGCGGATGAAGCTGGCCAACGAACTCGGTCGAGACATTGGTATGTACTATGTACACACCGAATTACATCGAAATCGGTTCATAATTACGGGAGTTACAGTGTGACATAGGTCAGATATATATATAGATATATATATATATATATATATATATATATCAATTTTGAACGGAGGGTGGTTTCGGGGTCTGGGGGTCATGATCGATGAAAATATACCAAAATTTTTTGAAATTGCTTTCCTCCGAACGGCTGCAATAGGTAGCTTTTTTGTAAAGAAAGCTACCTAAAATCTGTCCCTCGCTCTTTCAGAAAGATTCAGAAGTCCTAAATTCTATGACAAGTTTGTTTCAAACGAATCTTGAACATCGAAATATCAATCCCTATCACGATCTCTACATCTTTCAAAATTATCCCAGTAATTTTCAGCATATTAAATTGTTGTAACAAATAATAAACATCAAATTGTTTATAATTTAACAACAATATAGAAATAGCTATAAATAATTCGTTATCAGAAATTTGAAATTTACTCCCACCTTACTAACAGTAGGTAATCTGTAATACAATCTCTTACGTTAGTGATTTATAATATATTCTAAAATCTGAATTTTTCCTGCCAGTACCACGGCATCTTTGAATGCCCCATCATAGCATAATGGATTCCAAATATCAGAAATTTAAATCTTTTAACTTTAATGTATTACTTTTATGCCAGAAAAATTCAATGTATCAGCGATTCAATCAAACCAAGCTAAAAAATATGTCCCTCGCTCTTTCAGAAAGGGTCAGAAGTTCTAAATTCAATAACAAGTTTGTTACAAACGAATCTCGAACATCAAGATATCAATCACTGTCAAGAAGTTCTGCTTCTTTCAAAATTATCTCAAAAATATTCAACTCAGAAAATTGTTTGAATAGATATATTACTTCAAATGTTAAATGTCAAATAAAAAAAGGCTTCTTCAGAAGCCATCGATCATCCCCATTTTAACACTGAAGGAATTTTCAAAACTACCAGTCTATATGAATGCAGTTTAATAAAAATTTTAAACAAATAACTTTTACTCTTGTTAGAAATTAAAAAATAGAGGCTATCAAAAATTTTATGTCAAATTTCCAATGAAAAATTGCCTTGTTTTTGCGAAACTTTAAATGGAATATTTTGTACTTGTTAGTCACTTTGTTTAAAAAATGGCTTAAGCATACAGTGGTACGTTTTAAAGAAAGTTAAAACTGAAAAAATATAAATTATTTCAAACGGAATGTGTTTTGAAAGTATTTTAAAGGAGCAGTTTACTTTTTCAACATTTTTTTATTTAAAAAAAAATATGCTTCAAACGGTAAACTAATTGCGTTTCAATGTTCAACTGAAAGTAAATTTCGCAAAATAATAATAATAATAATAATAATAATAATAATAATAATAATAATAATAATAATAATAATAACTGCATATATAATTAAATTTTTTTTTAAAGTTTAAGAAAATTTGAATTTTTTAAAATGTCTACTACTTATTTAAATATGAATACTTTTGCCATATTATTTGGTTTTAGATTTTTAAATGTGCATTATACAAGACTGTTCATGGATTTTTAGATACATCTAATATTACATTTCATATAATTTTTTTACTGGTATATGTAGTGTGAAACGATGAAATCTAACACATCTTTATGTATTTTTATTATTTTTTGCAGTTTAATAAAAATTTTAAACAAATAACTTTTACTCTTGTTAGAAATTAAAAAATAGAGGCTATCAAAAATTTTATGTCAAATTTCCAATAATAAATTGCCTTGTTTTTGCAAAACTTTAAATGGAATATTTTGTACTTGTTAGTCACTTTGTTTAAAAAATGTCTTAAGCATACAGTGGTAATTTTTAAAAAAAGTTAAAACTGAAAAAATATAAATTATTTCAAATGGAATGTGTTTTGAAAGTATTTTAAGGAGGAGTTTACCTTTTCAACATTTTTTTTATTTTAAAAAATATGCTTCAAATGGTAAACTAATTTCGTTTAACTGTTCAACTAAAAGTAAATTTTGCAAAATAATAATAATAATAATAACTGCATATATAATTAAAACTTTTTAAAAAGTTTAAGAAAATAATTTGATTTTTTTTTAAATCTCTACCACTTATTTAAATATTAATACTTTTGCCATATTATTTGGTTTTAGATATTTAAATGTGCATTACACATTACACAAGACTGTGCATGGATTTTTAGATACATCTAATATTACATTTCATATAATTTTTATACTGGTATATGTAGTGTGAAACGATGAAATCTAACGCATCTTCATATACTTTTATTATTTTTTATAATATTAATCTGAAAGCTAATTCCATGAGCATATTTATCACATATATAATAAAGAAAATGCACAAAAAATTTTAAATTTCTATCTGAAATACGAAAAAAGCTTTAGCATTTTTAAAACATGAAAGTGAAGAAAATATGAACATGGGGAAAAAGCACATTTAAAGTTTTTATTTGTGATACAATATCTCGCAATATAAATGCCGTATGTGTAAAAATGTGGTGTCAAAATATTCACAATTAAAGAGGCATTCATTTAATATTTAAAAACAAAAGACAATTTTTTGATAAATTTTGAGGTAAACTGCCTCTTTAAAGCTATTCAAATAAGTAACAATTTATAACATTGAACATACATCCTATATGTTACACATATATAAAATCAGTGTGAAAGAAAAATCACCAAAACTAACTCAGTCACAAATCATGGTATAAAAATGCGATTGGTAACAATTTTTGTAAAAAAACAAAATGAATGCTATACTCAAAGTTTGCTTAAGGTATCCCCTACGTATAGAAATAATAGCAAACTTTAAACTTTTTAATACCAATAGCAAATTTTGAACATATTTGGATTTACCGTAAATTTTTATTTCGTATACCAAACAGAAAGTCATTCGGACAAATAGCTTAGAAATTATGTAGATTTAAATGTGAAACTCCTACTATTAAAATAATTTTAAGCCGTTGCAAAACAAATTGTAATTTGAATAGTTTTTAAAGCAGAAATAAAAAATTCCTCGCTGAATGCGGTGTAATTTTGGAATTTTTGAACATATTTGAAGCTGACAGAAATCGATTTTAGTTGAAAAATTGTTAGGTTACAATTCATACAATGCCACTTTTCATTTTAGAAAAGTAATTTCGAATATAAAAGCATTCATTTTAAAATTGTAAAAATGTATAAATTGTAACCTATAAATTTCTTAACAGAAATATATTTCTAGAACTTCCAAATATGCAAATAGAAAATTAAAGCTAATTTTGCCTAGTACTTTTTAAGATATGTCTAAAAAACTACCCGCATGGTATTCGTTTTGCAGCGATTAAAAATGAATTTAGCATTAGGAGTTCCAAACTTTAAACTTCCATAATCCCTAAATTACTCGATCAATAACTTCTCGTTGGTAGCCGAAGGTAAAATTTAAATATGATGTCAATATGCGAGGTTATATAGAAAATTTTAGAGTTTGTTACACATTCTATATATAGACGACCTCTTAAGCATAATTTAAGTATAGCATTCATCAGTAGATTTTATTACTAATTTATAGATATCAATCATATTTTTATATGTTGATATGTTGCAGAATTAATAGGCGTGTACTTTACTATTAGGAAGCTTTCATTACAAAAGTTCATTACCTTTGCAGCCGATCGGAGGAAAGTGATTTAAAAAAAAATTGGTACATTTTCATCGATCATGACGCCCAGACCACGAAACCACCCTCCGTTAAAAAATTATATATATATATATATATCCATACATATATATATATATCCATAATATATATATAGTATATAGCTGATATTTGTCACACTGTAACTCTCTAATTTATGAACCGATTTGGATGTAACTTCGTGTACATAATGCATACCAATGCCTCGACCGAGTTTGTTGGCCATGTTCATCCGCCATCTTGTTTCAAAATGGCGGCCATTTACAAATTTTTAAAAAATTTGAAATTTGAAATGTGGTACCAAAAAATTGTAAATTGAAAAATATTTTTTTCTTATGTGTTTGACCTTGATACAAAGATTCCAGAGCATTTTTTTTTTCGTCTATATCTTAACAAATGGCTGAGTTATAGCCCTTTGAATTTCTAGCTTGGCTGACATTTTGAAATAACCTGATTTTGTCACGCGATAACAGGCTTATTTATGAATCGATTTGGATGTACCTTGGTGTATACATAATATGTACCAATGTCTCGACCGAGTTCGTTGGCCAGCTTCATCCGTCATCTTGTTTCAAATTGGCGGCCATTTAAATTAAAAAAAAAATAATTACAATTTGAAATGTGGTACCAAAAAATTGAAGGTTGAAAAATATTTTTTTATGTGTTTGGCCTTGATACAAAGATTCCGGAGCAGTTTTTGTTTCGTCTATATCTTAAAAAATGGCTGAGTTATAGCACTTTGAATTCTAGCGTGGCTGACATTTTGAAACGACCTGATTTTTGTCACGCGATAGCAGGCGTATTTATGAACCAATTTGGATGTACCTTGGTGTACACATAGTGCATACCAATGCTTCTACCGAGTTCGTTGGCCAGCTTCATTCGCCATTTTGTTTCAAAAGGGCTGCCATTTAAAAATATAAAATTTTAAGTTTAAAATGAGTTATCAAAAAATTGAAAAATGAAAAAGATTTTTTTTTATGTGTTTGACCTTGATACAACGATTCTGGAGCAGTTTTTGTTTCGCCTATATCTTAAAAAATGGCTGAGTTATAGCACTTTGAATTCTAGCGTGGCTGACATTTTGAAACGACCTGATTTTTGTCACGCGATAACAGGCGTATTTATGAACTGATTTGGATATGCCTTGGTGTATACATAATACGTACCAATGTCTCGACCGAGTTCGTTCGCCAGCTTCATCCGCCATCTTGTTTCAAAATGGCGGCTATTTAAAAAAATTAATTTAAAATTTAAAATGAGGTATCAAAAAATTGGAAAATGAAAAGGATTTTTTTTTATGTGTTTGACCTTAATACAAAGATTCAGGAACAGTTTTTATTTCGTCTACATCTTAAAAAATGGCTGAGTTATAGCATTTTGAATTTCTATTGTGGCTGACATTTTGAAACGACCTGATTTTTGTCACGCGATAACAGGCGTATTTATGAACCGATTTGGATGTAACTAGGTGTGTGCAAAGTAGATATCAATGTCTCGACCGAGTTTGTTGGCCAGCTTCATTCGCCATCTTGTTTCAAAAGGGCTGCCATTAAAAAATATATATATTAAATTTTAAGTTTAAAATGAGTTATCAAAAAATTCATAAATGAAAAAGATTTTTGTTATGTGTTTGACCTTGATACGAAGATTCCGGAGCAGTTTTTGTTTCGTATATATCTGAAAAATGGTTGAATTATAGAACTTGGAATTTCTAGCTTGGCTGACATTTTGAAACGATCTGATATTTGTCACGTGATAACACGCATATTTATTAACCTATTTTGATGTAAGAAGACATATGGATAGTATATCTACTAGTATATCGTAATGCTTCGACCAAGTTCGCTGGCCAGCTTCATCAGCCATCTTGTTTAAAAATAGAGGCCATTAAATTAAATAAAAAATTATAATTAAAGTGGGGTGCAAAAAAATTAGAAATTGAAAAAGGTTTCTTTCTTAAGTATTTGACCATGATACAAGGATTCCGGAGCATTTTTTGTTTTCTCTTTATCTTAAATAAACGGCCAAGTGCGAGTATTACTCGCGCACAGAGAGTTCCGTACAATAATATATGAATTAGTAAGTATATTATTTAAAAAATACCGTTGATAAAAGAATACTAAGACTTTGTAAAAACTATACAACGTAGGGTTTGGTATAGCTGTATAGTATACAGAATGCAAAGGAAAGTCCCTTTAACCTGAAAATACTTGCGAACGGAGAGAGCTACAGCTATACAAGGGAGGTAATGGTACAGTAAAGCGACTACACCCGACCAAATGCAAACGATAGCAGCACCTCTAGTGGAGAAATTCGGAAGATAGCCATTGCAAATCGAAAACGAAAAGAGGTGAGCAAATTTTCCAATTAGAAAGTTTTAGAGCATCCATTAATTAGTACGAAGCGACATTTGATTCACACGGATAAGATAAATCGTCGCCTGCATACCCAAAAATGTCCGAAATCGATGAGCGACGATTCTATTTTGCCTATTCACATTCCGGAAAAGTAGCAGTGCACAGTTGCAGATTGTGACGTTGTACTGTGCTGTAATGTCTGTAAAAATTTAATTTACAAATTCATTTAAAATTTTAGATTAACCCTTTCAGAAGCAGAAAAATTATGTTCGTAAGCTGATGAAATAATTGACTGCCACCAGAATATTCAAAGGAATTTCTCAGAAATCAAAACCCCGCTAGTTTGCACTTTCATTACAAAAGCAAAATTTTATTAAAATAATCTTGGTGCCGTGCATATTGAAATTCTCTCACGAACACAAACGTGTATCGTGAGCAATGTCAAACTTTTCGAAAAAACTGAATATTAACTTTTTATCACTGTGAGAGTGTTTGTCTTTCTTTTGTGTGTGATGTTATCAAAATGTATTGAGATAAGTACTTTTTATAGCATAAATTGTGCGTATTTCTTCATACTTCTGGTTATTCCATTCAAACGTTTACACAAAATGGAGTGCATCGATTTCGGTCATTTTTGGGTAAACAGACGAAGATTTATCTTATCCACGTAAAACAAATGTCGTATTCTACTAATAAATTGATGCTCTAAAACTTTCTAACTGGAAATTTTGCTCTATCTCTTTTCGTTTTCGATTTGCAGTGGCTATCCTCCAAAATTCGCCACTAGGGGCACTGCTGTCGTTTTCATTAAGACGAGCGTAGTCGCTTCACTATGCTGTTACTTCACTTGCAGAGCTATAGCTCTCTCCTTTCGCAAGTATTTTCAGGTTAAAGGGACTTTCCTTTCCACCCTGTGTTCTAGAAAAGTATAAATGGATATACCATGAAAGTTCAAAGATATATGAAACCTAAATAATAGCAAATATAGCTAATCTGTATATGTGTTTTCCATATAGGTTTTTAGTTAACTTTTAAAGACATAGTAGGGTATTGAGAGAGCCACTGAATGGAAACTAGTCGCGAATACCATAGTATTTATGTGATTAATTTTCATTAAATAAGTCTGTTTTTAACAATTTGACTTTTATTGCTTTTATACTGCTACTGGGCATTGCATTACGCAAATATATCCTTAAAATTTGTTATCTAGGCTTTAAAAGCCGGTGGAGCATAGAATACGCCGTCCCTGTGATTATCTATGTCCAAACAGTCCGTGTCTTTAAGTGTTTATATTTAGGCTAATTACCGACGATTTTTTCCAAAATTCATGATCAACAATGTTTTTTTTTACTTCTGCTACGATAGGTACCTCTAGTGCTGCTCAACACTTTTGCTGAAGCCCGTAAATCGAAATTTGAGTGTAACGGAAAAATGCAATTTTCTCCAAAACTATGTGACCTAGGGTAATCACTATAATTTTCCCGCAAGGTTTAAATTAATGTCTACTACCTCTAATTTTTTCATAATTTTAGTTTCAATAGATTCGGAATTAGATGGGGGGGGGGGGACATATTTTTGCACTGCATTTTCCACCATAACTTTGAAAATATAGTACCAAAAATTAAATGAAATATATTTTTGATTTCAGCGTTGCGAAAGCTTTAACACGATACAACACACGATATACAAAGAAAAGATTTTTTTTTCAAGTAACTTAATTTGATCCTCTACATTTTTACTAAATCTATCTATATTAAACAAAAACATAATTTGAAGAACAAATTAAAAAAACAAAATTTATTTCCTACATTGTTTAAGCCCGAGAAGGGACAGATATTAAGTTATTTCATTCAATTAGTTCTACATTTAATGTTAAATTTTTGTAACAAATTAGTTGAGCCAATTGAAGATTAAAAAATAAAAATAAAATTCATACAATATGATACTTAAAACACTCTAAAAAATAAGATTACGTTCAAATGAAATCGAAATAAATCTTAGACTTCTTCCATTTTTAACTGAAAATATTTGTATTGCAGATTTTGTATTATGTTTATGACAATCGTGCATCAAATGATAAGATGCAGGCAAAATGAAAAACTTCAAAAAAAGTCTAAGATTTATTTCGATTTCATTTGAACAGAATCTAATTTTTTAGGGTGTTTTAAGTTTCATATTGTCTGAATTTTATTTTTATTTTTTAATTTTCAATTGGCTCAACTAATTTGTTACAAAAATTTAACATTAAATGTAGAACTAATTGAATGAAATAACTTAATATCTGTCCCTTCTCGGGCTTAAACAATGTAGGAAATAAATTTTGTTTTTTTAATTTGTTCTTCAAATTATGTTTTTGTTTAATATGTCAAGTTTTTTAATAACTAGAGCACTCAGACGAACGCATTTCAAAATTAATAGAGAGTATCATCATCAGGCTTTGATGTATGCGGTATTGCATCACAATGTGGGATGCAGTTTACCAATGTGTAATTCAAAATGTTTCACCACTGTAGTAATACAGGTTTCGTTAGTTTGGACAAAAACTTCCAATCTGAACGTAAAAAATCTATAATCAAAACATAAAAAATTAACTTCACTTAAATTTAGATACCCTATTTCCCACTCAGGAACGCTATGAATGCAAACATAAATTGTGTTGAATCCTTACTGCTAATATTTAACAATATTATAGCTGTGATATAGTAAAAAATAAAAGTTTTACTTAAATTTTTAAACCTTTTATTTATTTATTTATTGAATAACAAACATACTACTTGTGTGCTTGACATAAAGCCCGCTTATAAGTCGGAGACAAGGTAGCACAAGGAAATATTACAACACAAGAGAAATACACCCTGGTAGTTCCACAAAAAGTGTGTGTGCAATGGAACCAGCGGGATTCGAACCCACAAACTCTTACGCTCGCAAGCGATTAGCAGACTGGTGCTTTGACCATTCAGCCACAGAGTCCCCAGTTTTAAACCTTATTTTCTCCCAAGGGACATCAGAACACATCAGAAAATTTTTACCTAAGTTTAACTTGGGGTATAAATAGCTCTCATCTCGAAAAAAAAAATACATTTTAAAATTTAAGTTATGCAATTCCCCACTAAGTTCGCTACCTGCGTAAAAATAGCTATCCATTTGAAACTTTTTACAAAAATATAAACTTGGCCAAAGCAAAAATTTATTCTGAAAATATCCTTTTTATTTCCACTATGACGCCATATTCACCTTTTTAATTTTTGAAAAAAAAAAAAAAAAAAAAAACTAGCTCAATTTAATATTTTACGTGAAAATCTTTCAACTGAAAAGAAATAAATTATTATTACGGCTTTTCAAATTTTTGCAACAATGAAGTAAAAATGTTACATTTTTTATGAAAAATGTCCGTTGATTTTAATGAAAAAAGCGAAAATTGGAATTATTAAGAAAAATATTTAAATAATGCAAAAAAAAAAAAAAAAAAAAAAAAAAAGGCCCATGTTTCTCTCTGGGTTATAATTCACCCATATGCAAAGGCATTGTACCATTCGTTTTGATACTGACGTCAGGCAAACATTTCGTACTTTGAATTTACAATATCATTAGAATTAGTAAAGAAAAAAAAATGAGTGGCATCAGGGACAAAAAGGTGGGAAGAAAAAATGAAAAAGTTATGATCTCCATAGGCTTTTCCATGTTAAATTAACATTGAGAAGTGACACTGGAAATAAATAAGTATTGCGCTGCCGCGCAATACTTAAATATATAAAAGAAAGTCTTGATTTTGTATTAATTAACGCGCAGCCAAACTACTGAACCTAAAATCTTGAAAATCGGGGTAAAAATACTTCTTATGATATAGAGTGCCGCTAAGAAAGGATTTTCCAAAATTCTACCCCTAAGGGGGGTAAAAAAGAGAACGAACTTTAAAAAAATTCCTTAAAAATCTGATTTTATAGTTATTTTTCATCTGATAACATATTTTTGTGTATTTTTGTATGCTGAATCGAATGGTACTAACTAAATTCTTTTAAGCCCAATAGTTCGAGAGATATTTCATATTTTTCTAATTTGGCACTATCTTTGGCGCCAAAACCTGAATTTTTCAAGTGATAACTTCTAAAAACTCATTCTTTTCATTCTGCTACTATAGCAAGGGAAAAAATTCAAATTGAATAACTTTTTAACCAATCCTTTTGGTTAAATAAAAACAACTTTGTCAATTAGAAAGAAAATATTCAAACGCCTCAAAAACTAAAACTAAATAAAAGAAAAACTCTGGTACTTTTTCGTTCTAATTTTCTTCGCGATACCACGCCAAAATGTATAGTATCACGCCATTTATTTGAACCCTAATCGTGCAAACGATTTTTATTGCAAACCGTGTTACACATTAACATTTGCTAATTATTGAACGTGAATATTTTTATGCAGGAATTTTTAATGATGGAATTTATTTTATTCCATCATAATCTCGTAAAACTTTTTAATATGTTATTTTTGAATAGAAAATATTTATTATACTAATACTGATATAGATTTTACCATTTCGCAGCTATCTGATAATGAGGAAGCTCCAATAATATTATTTCAGAAGTTAGGAATTATACTTATGAAAATGTTTTGTTCAAAAAACCATGAATGTCTTCATTGAAAGAATGAAATGTTTACTGCAATGTGAGACATACGTATTACGTACGCCATGCTTCAGTAGTAAAAGACTTTTACAATTTCAAGACTGCAGTTTAAATTGACTATATTTTATTACTTGCAAAATATTTATTTATTCTTATATTTTAAATATTTATTTTGGTACCCGTCGTCCAATTTCGAAAAATTATATAAATCGCCAAATTATACAAATTGACATAATTTTTATTTTAAATAACGAAAGAACAAATAAATTAGTATAACATTAATAAAAATACATTTAGAACATCGAAATAAAAATCACCTGAGGACGTAAATACATGTAATTTGCTTAAAGTCAAGTGAATGTGTCATTTACGATCAACCATTATTGGCATTTAATCTTACAGTTTGGCAATAGATTTTTGGTCGACGAGATAACCAAGTAGTACCATTATTTTTATTGATTTTAAAAAATGGTAGGCCAAAGTCTGTAATTTTCAAAAGTTATATTTTTTAAATGCTTATGTTTTTTATCAACAAAATTATTTTTTTTTCAAATGTGTCATTTCATTTTTATGCCAATGATTATGCTTGGTGACAATGGTGTTGGTATAACAGGGAAATACCAAAACAGTTACTGATTTTATTTCAAATGGAAAAAAAAGGTTTAATGAGCAATAAATATTGTAAATATGACTATAACTCAGATTCTACTGAACAAAATTTTGTAGAACTTGCACTGTTAAATAGTAAATTTGGTTTATAAATGGTTTAATGTAAAAACCATCTTTCTAAGTTGCTACGGGAGCTCTAAAATTAGGTGAACTCGGTTATGAAAGATTTCAAGTCAACTAATTAAATGCACAGTAAGATTTATTCAATATTTATCATATCATTCTGTGTTGTTTAGTTACGGAGCTATGCAGAAAAAGTTCTCAGTGGTACAGTAAAGAAAATTGGAAGATATACGCTACAGAGATAGGGTATACTACAGAGTATGTATGCTATAGTTATAGAAGTTGAGCTGAGTTCCTTAAAAAATTCAGAAGTGATGCAGTATATATCTACCCCTACCTCCCAGAGAGATCTATAATCAGGTTAAAGCGATTATGAAAGTCATATTATCTATCTCAATATATATATAATGCAAAGAGAAATTTCATTCCGGCCGCTTATATCTTGATTTCTGCTGAATAGATTTTGACGGGAATTACATTGTTAGTTAGATAATTTTACAGAAAATATGTTAGTATAAAACATAACGTTCTAATATGCTTAGTTAAATAATTATGGGGAAGTTCTAAATCAGATGAACCCAATTTTGAAAGATTTGCTTTTTTTAAAGGTTCCACTGAATGAATTTATATGGGATTTAAACTGTTAATTAGATCATTTTTAGGGAAGGTTTCGGTATATTTTCCAGTTTAAAAGATTCTAAGTGGATTTCGATGCAACTTGATCGGTTAGTTAATTTTTCAGTGAATGTTTTAGTATAAAGCATATATCATTTGCTGTTGCTTGGTTGTTAGGTTGATTGATTGTAGAATTATAGATGAAAGTTCTAGAATCAGGCGAACACAATTATTATGAACGATCAGCCTTTTCAACAAGTCCAATTAACAGATTCTGATGAGACTTGCATTGATAATTTTTCATGAACGCTTTTAGTATATTACACATTGTTCTATTGTTCTTTACCGAATCCTACACTAACAGAACTACTAAAGAAATTGGTCCTTAACAGTCTAAATTTTGCATGACTCAATAAAAGATATAATAGCGCAATGACATTTCATATTGCTTTCATCAATTCGGTTGGATACACCAGGTAAATGTCCATATTGCTTTAAAACGCATGATCAAATTCACAGACATATTTTGTTTCATTCAAGATTTCTTTAGAAAAACCGACCAGCGTAGCGGGCGAAGGCGGCTAGTATATATATATAAGAAAGTCTGGATTTTGTATTAATCAACGCGCAGCCCAAACTACTGAACCTAAAATTTTGAAAATTGGGGTAAAAATACTTCTTATGATATAGAGTGCCGCTAAGAAAGGAATTTCTAAAATTCCACCCCTAACGGGGGTAAAAAAAAGAACGAACTTTAAAAAAATTCCTTAAAAATCTGATTTTATAGTTATTTTTCAACTAATGGCATATTTTAGTGTAATTTTGTATGCTGAATCGAATGGTACAACCCAAATTCTTTTAAGACTAATAGTTCCTGAGATATTTCATATTTTTCTAATTTGGCGATGTCTTTGGCGCCAAAAACTCGAAATATCTAACATTACAAGTCATAATTCATCCATATTTATTCATATAGTACATCTGTTATTGTAGCAACGAAAGAAATTCAAATTAAATGTTTTTGTTAATTATGTTGGTTAAAGAATATGAGTTTGAAAGCTATATGAGTTTGAAAAAAGAATACAAACACCTTGAATGAATGGAAAAAAGCAATTGATTTTATTTAAAATGGAAGAAAAAGAATCACTTAGAAATTAAAATTATAAAACGAAAATATTTAGGTAAATATGAGAGCAATGTTTGTACGACTTAAAAAAGCTTTCAAAGGAAGAAATTGGAAATGAAATAATATTTGGCTATTTATCCTGGATAAGAAGAAAAAATGTATACTTTTATGTCAGCCGTGCACAAATCTCGCGAATAGCATTTTTTAAGTTGTCAATAGCAGAAGTTACATTTTGCGAATGTAAATTAAAACGGTACCACTTGTTTATCCCGTCGACCAATCTCGCCAAATTATACAAATTGACATAATTTTTATTTTAATAACAAAAGAACAAATAAATTAGTATCACTTTAATAAAAATACAAATAAAATATCGAAATAAGGTCACTTGATGACGAAACAAACACGTAAGAGGGCAACGTAACATGTTTAATGTCAAGTGAATGCGCCATTTACGACCAGGCATTAACGGCAATAATCTTATAGTTTGGCGATAGTTTTTCGGTCGACGGGTAGGCGATAGTTTTTTGGTGGATAATCAAGTAGTACCATATGAACAACTCTTTGTTTTGAATTATGGCATTATTTCCTATTATTGTTTATCTTTTCAGTTTTTTAATATACTAGACACTAGAGAATATATGTGCTATAGCTATGGGAGGTATCCAGAGTTTCTTAAAAAATCCAGAGGGCAACGTAGACTTACCCATAGATCCCTGAGAGTTCTATAATCTGGTTAACGCGATTATGAAAGATTTATTTAAATTTAACTACGTATAATATATGAAATACAAAGAGAAATTTCGTTCCGGCTGCTTAGAACTTGAGTTCTGCTGAATAGATTTTGATGGGACTACATTACTAGATAATTTTTTTGAAAGATTTTAGTATATCATATCGTTCTACGTTGCTTTATTAAATAATTAAGGGTGAAAATTCAAAATCAGATGAACACGATTATGAAAGATTTATTTTTTTAAAGGTTCTTCTGAATGGATTTTGATGGGACTTAAACTATTAATTAGGCAATTTTTAGGGAAGCTTTTGGTACATTTGCCAGCTTAAAAGATTCTGCTAAGTGGATTTCAGTGGAACTTGCTCGGTTAGTTAGTTTTTCAGTGAATGTTTTAATATAAAACACATATCGTTCTAGGTTGCTTGGTTATAGAAATTTGGCTGAAAGTTCTAGAATCAGGTGAACCCAATTATGAAAGATTAGCCTTTCTAATAGGTTCTATTGGACGGATTCTGATGATAATTGCATTGATAAATTTTCGGAGGAAGGGTTTTATAATATTACATACATATTGTTCAATCGTATTTTACCAAATCCTACAGTAAAGGAGCAACTAAAGAAGTTGGTCCTTAACAGTTCAAATTTTGTATGTCTCCATAGAAGATATAATAGCATAATGACGTCCATATCGTTTGTAGCAATTCGGATGGGTATTCCAGGTAAATGTCCATATTGCTTTCAAACGCATGATCAAATCATAGATATATTGCGTTTGATTCAAGGTTTGTTCAGAAAAAATGACCAGCGTAGCGGGCGAAGGCTGCTAGTATATTTATAAATGTTTAATATTCTGGAAATATTTGGGTCAATAGTCTTTATTACTTCTCCCAATTTGAACTTTCCACGTCCCGTAGTTTACGAGTAAAATGGCTGTGACAGACAGACAGACAAACAGACGGACAGACACAGGAGTGATCTTATAATGGTTCCATTATCACTTTTTAAGTACGGAACCCTAAAAATGGCTCAGATATAGCAGTTTCAATTTCTAATGACGGTGACATTTTTAAAAATCTGATTTTTTGCCTGCGACAGCACTTGTATATATCAACCGATTTCGATGTGAATGAGCATGTGCACAGAAATTACTAAAGTCTCTACCAAGTTCACTCGATAGCTGCATCCATCATGTTGTCTTAAAATGGCAGGCACTTCAAGATATTGTCGAATATGGCAACCAAATATAAGTTATTTAAATAAAAGCAGCTTGGATAAAGCTGGCTAATTTCGCGAAATTCTTATTCATAATGATTTAGTATTGATAAAAATTATTATTCAATCTCCTATAATCGGTTTCCAATAAATTGAGCTTCGTATGTTTGAATAATGTAAGCTTGCTTTTAGGTAGCTTTCATTAAAAAAAAGCTACCTACTGCAGCCGTTCGGAGGAAAGCGATTACAAAAAAATTTGGTATATTTTTACCGATCATGACCCCCAGGCCCCGAAACCACACTCCGTTCAAATGTTCATATATATATATATATCCATATATATATATCTGATCTTTGTCACACTGTAACTCTGGTATTTATGAACCGATTTGGATGTAACTTCGAGTGGCCATATATACGAGTATACCGATGTCTCGACCGAGCTCTTTGGCCAGCTTCATCAGTCATTTTGTTTCAAAATGGCGGCCATTTAAAAAAAATTTTTTAATTTAAAATTTGAAATGCGGCACCAAAAAATTGAAAATTAAACAATATTTTTTCTCATGTGTTTAGTTATAGCTTTTTGAATTTCTAGCGTGGCTGACATTTTGAAACAATCTGATTTTTGTCACGCGATAGCAGGCGTATTTATGAACCGATTTGGATGTACCTTGGTGTGTACATAGTACATACCAATGTCTCGACCAAGTTCGTTGGCAGTTTCATCCGCGATTTTGTTTCAAAATGGCGACCATTTAATTTTTTTTAAATTAAAATTTGAAATGCGGTACCAAAAAATTGAAAATTAAAAAATATTTTTTCTCATGTGTTTTACCTTGATACAAAGATTCCGGAGCAGTTTTTGTTTCGTCTATATCTTAAAAAATGGCTGAGTTATATCACTTTGAATTTCTAGCGTGGCTGACATTTTGAAACGACCTGATATTTGTCACGCGATAACCGGCGTATTTATGAAAGAATTCGGATGTACCTTGGTGTGTACGTAGTACACATCAATGTCTCGACCAAGTTCGTTATCCAGATTCATCCGCCATTTTGTTTTAAAATGGCTGCCATTTAAAAAATTTTAAAATTTTAAAATTTTAAATCCGGTACATAAAAATTAGAAAATGAAAAAATATTTTTTTTCTTATGTGTTTGACCTTAATACAAAGATTCCGGAACAGTTTTAGTTTTGTTTATATCTAAAAAAATGGCTGAGTTATAGTATTTTGAATTTCTATTGTGGCTGACATTTTGAAACGACTTTATTTTTGTCACGCGATAACAGGCATATTTATGAACCGATTTGGATGTACCTTGGTGTGTACATAGTATATACCAATGTCTCGAACAAGATCGTTGGCCATACTCATCCGCAATTTTGTTTCACAATGGCGGCCATTTAAACAAATTTTAAAAATTTTAAATTTAAAATCGAATACCAAAAAATTTAAAAATGAAAAATATTTTTTTCTTTTGTGTTTGACATTAATACAAAGTTTCCGGAACAGTTTTTGTTTCGTTTATATCTAAAAAATGGCTGAGTTGCATTTTGAATTTCTGTTGTTGCTGACATTTTGAAACGACCTGATTTTTTTCAGGCGATAACAGGCGTATTTATGAACCGATTTGGATGTAACTCGCTGTGTACATAGTACATATCAATGTCTCGACTAAGTTCGTTGGCCAGCTTCATTCGCCATCTTATTTCAAAACAACTGCCATTTAAAAAAAATTAAAAATTAAAATGATGTATCAAAAAATTGGAAAATGAAAAGGATTTTTTTTGTGTGTGTGTGTGTTTGACCTTGATACAAAGATTCCGGAACATTATTTGTTTCGTCTATATCTTAAAAAATGATTGAGTTACAGCACTTGGAATTTCTAGCATGGCAGACATTTTGAAACAATCTGATATTTGTCATGCGATAACACGCGTATTTATTAACCTATTTGGATGTAAGAAGGCATGTTGATAGTATATAGCATGTCTCGACCAAGTTCGTTGGCTAGCTTCATACGCCATCTTGTTTTTAAATGGCAGCCATTAAATTAAAAGAAAAATATTTAAAAAGAGGTGCAAAAAAATTAGAAATTGAAAAAGGTTTCTTTCTTAAGTATTTGACCTTGATATAAGGATTCCGGGGCTTTTTTCGTTTTGTTTTTATCTTAAAAAATGGCTCAGATATAGCAGTTTGAATTTCTAATGTGGTTGACATTTTGAAATATCTGATATTTGCCTGCGACAGCACTCGTATATATCAAACGATTCCGATGTGAGTGCTCATGTGCACAGGAATTACTAAGGTCTCGACCAAGTTCACTGGTTAGCCTCATCCACCATGTTAGCTTAAAATGGCAGGCACTTCAAATATCGCCGAATTTGGCAACCAAATATAAGTTAGTTTAAATAAAACAGCTTGGATAAAGCTGACTAATTTCAGGAATTTCTCATTCATAATGATTTAGTATTGATAAAATTTAGTATTGAATCTTCTATAATCGGTTTCTACTAAATTGAGCTTCGTATATTTGAATAATATAAGCTGGCTTTTTAAAATTAAGGAATATGAAAGCTACTTCTTCCACCCGGCACTGGCCGGAAGGGCTTTTTTTTTCTCCTCAAGATTTACATATGCACTTCAACATGTATATACACATGAGAAGTAGAATTAATTATCTAAGTAGGAGATATAATCTCCAAGCTTATGTCTCCAAGTTTATGTACCAAATAATATATCATATATTTTTTAATGACATGAAGCGTGTTTAAGACAATTGATGCATAAATTACTAAACTTTAGTAAACATGAACTAGAAAAAATTCCTTCCAGCTTGGACTACAGGCGAAGGTAGCTTTCGAAGTTAAGTACTAATTTCACCTACGAACTCGAAATCAAGATTAGAGACAAACACAGTTTAACAATTTTATCTGACCGCTTTTCAGGAGTATTTAATTTCAATTTTCTGTAAGAGCTGGTTTTATCAGAAATATTTTAATACGATAATTTCTTCTTCAATCTCTATTTTTTTTCTGTAAAACATGGTCCTATCAAAAACATGTCAATATAAAGAGCAGTATATAATATTAAAAAGATTTATAATATATTTATGCAGATTTGATAGCTTGTGAATCCACGACGCTCTGATTTTTTTTTCTACTTCACCCTCTTTTTTTCGGTATTATTTCTATTTTTTTTTTCTATAAGAGTTGGTTTTATCAAACACTTGTCAATATAAAAGTTGTAGATAGTATAAAGAAGATTTATAATAGGTTTAAGTGAATTTGATATCTTGAGAACTGACAAAGTTATGAATTGTTTAATCCCCTAAAACTCTGTTTTTTTTCCCTAGAGCCCATTTTTAATTTCATTAAAAATCTGTAATACATAGATTTTTGGCTCTTTACCTGGAAGTAATAAAAACTCCAAACTGATTTGATATGCTTTATAATTATGAAATTATGGGCGTTTTTCGGTTTTCACAAACCCCCTCCCTATTTCAAGCCTTGGTCCAATTTTGCCCATTAATGAACTTGACCTTCACTGTTTTCGTAAAGCTACACTGTAAAAATAAAACGTTGATTTTACGGTATAATGCTGGAAGCTGTAGTGCCAGTCTATAACCGTTAAATAAGCTGCAATATACCGTCTTATAAATGAATTAAACCGTAAATTACTGCTTAACGCTATATTACTTAATTATTTTAAGATTATAAACCTGCACCTCCAGCTGCCAATATTATACAGTAAAATCAGCTTTTTTTTCTTTCTACGTGAGGTGCGCTCTGCTTACTGAAACATTTGACAATGCCTACTTTAAAATACAGTCGGTATATAAAGGGTTAATCTAGAAGTACATAAAAAAGCAACTTCTTCAAAACACATTCAACACCAAAGGCTAGATGTATTTCATCTCTTTCTAATTGCTAAAATTGATAGGAAATAAGTGTGCATAATAGTCATACACTAAGCGTGCAATGAGTGATTGAAAGTCTCAGATCTCTCCAAACATTTGACAATATACATTTTCTTTTAAAGTTCACTGAATATTTTAAGCAGAGATGCATCGTGAAAAAATTACTTTTTCCTTAAAATTACACTTTTAACATAAATCATAAACTGCATTCTACAAACAAACTTGGAATGAAGTCTTGCATTACATTTAAAATGATTCAAAACACAGTAAAAACAGAATGATATGGCCGCGTGTGTGCATCATTATCTGCGGGAAAGCAAATATTTGAGATAAAATATGTAAACATAAAGAGCGAAATATAAAAATAGAATATTTTCTTCCATTAGTGATATATATAAATGAGAAAAGGAAACAACACTTAGTCTTGTTTGTACGCTGCTTATCTTTAGTACATAGTAAATAAAGCAAGATTCGATGTTTTAAGGTAACTCAGCATTCGCATTTAAACATTTTTTATCCGTAAATTGCGGTAGATTAGGAAGCCATATTTCCAGAAATATAAAACTTACAAAAAGTTAAACATTTTGATATCTTTTTTTGAAGAAATAAACGAAAGAAAGTTGTTCCCTATGGCCATGTGAAAACATCTAATCCCCATAGAACCTGAATAGCATAAATATATAAAATAAATAAGTTTTAAGTAACGTTTATAGAAGCGAAATTGAAAATGTTTATTGAAACAGGAGATGATCCATACGTCTGTGTTACGTTTCAGTGGAAAATGGTGTATCTTTTGGATTAAAAATTGGCATTTTATGTTACTTTTTATATAAGTGCAGCAATGAATAAATATTTTTTTCCATTATATTCGCAACAGAAATTTATAAAACTACCAAATTTTGTGTTATTCCAATCCATTTTTTTTTTAAACGAAATCTAAATTTTAAAAAATCCTTTTATGGCAAAATCCTAGTATAATATAAGAAATTTTCAGGAACTTTTTTTTTTGCATTAAATTACAAAACATTTAAAAATAAAACAATATATGTATTTATATACTCATTTTATTTTATATGCAAAGTCAATCTAATTGTTTATTACCTATAAATAATCATGAAAATTTAAAATTAAGTAATAATGATATGGTCAATAATGTCATTAATTTCCTTGATCTTAAATTAATACTTAATAACAAAAAGAATCTATACTTTGATATTTATGACAATGGCAATGATTTCCTTTTTCAAGTAAATTTATTAGCTCACTCCAGTTCTTGTTTACATTAATCAGTTTATGTTAATATATTACTAAACTGTGCACATAGAATAAATAATGTTTATTCAAATAAAATTAAAACTCGAAATTTAAAATATTTTTTCGACAAGCTATAAATTACGGATATCCATCAAATCTTGTAAAATCATTGCTTCACTTATAGTTAAAAATGTGATTTATAATATCCACACGCACACACACAAAGTCAGCATGTTCTTCCTTTTATAAAGTTTAATGATTAAGATTTTAAGCATTCAGATGAATGATTATGGAGGTGGGGTGTTGTTGTATAGTTAATATTAGGAAAATTAGATTATTCTTATATTCTGTTGAATGACTATGGAGGTGTGGCGGTGTTGTATGGTTTTCATTATCAATTCAGAGACTTTCTATCTTTTCTTTTTTCTTTTATAAAATTTATATTTTAAAGATACAAGTCGAAATCCGCAAATTTGACGAATGAAATGTCTAAAAGACCTGTTAGACTGAATTTATAAAAACTTACAAAAATAAATACAATAAAAATAAATCTTAAATTGCCTGCACTTTCTCTTAAAATAAATATTGTTTTAAACTAAAGTTATCATACTGTTGCTTCCTTTAACTTAAACTTTTCAAATTATTCAAAAATAAAGCTTTACACCTATAAGTAATCAGTATAACATCTATTCAAAAGCAGAAATTATGAAATTATCAATCGAGTCTTTGATCTAAGTCTTTGATATTAAGGAATGAAAAATCAGCAAAAATAGCGCTACTTTAATGCCATCATATTTTTTTCAATGAAATCTAAACACAACGTCCTTTTCATCGTCTCAGAATTTACATGCATGCTTTTCATATTCATATTCACCATTTACGAATATTTTAGCATGCAGTAAACTGTTAATAAATATATTTCCAAACTTCATGTCAAGCTTGCTAGCTACAACTTGCCATGTGAACATTCACACCCGTCAGGACTTGATGTTCTAATCCCAATTACCGGCGAAATCTAGAAATTTATTATTTTAGACGTATTCGTAGTAAAACAAGTAGTTTTATGAAAGAAAAACGCGTTTCCTTTTTACTATGATGTCATTTTCACTTGCTCAAGCATTTTGTCTCCCTCTGAGATTGATGTCTCAAACTCAGTATCAGCGCAATAAAGATTTATGGAAATATAATAGCTTTATGATGTAAAGTGCGTCTTTTTTTTAACGTAAAATTCTTTTCTGTTCATATTAAAACAATTTTATATTTTTTAAATTTTATTCAAGAAATGGCATCAGCAAAGATGTGATAATTTTCATTTAAATAATAATAATTATCAAAATTAATTAAGCATAAAATTCAAAGCAGAAGACTAAAAAAACAATATTTTGTTTTAAATAACATAAGTTACAGTTTTCAAACAAATTACATTTGAAAATTAGTTTTTTCCCTGTTCGACGGTGTAAAAATTAAAGATGTGCCTATGAAAATTAAACATGTAGGATGTTTAAAAGTTCAAAATATTGGTGTAAGGAAAATTAAGAAAGGGAAATGTAATCACCAAGCCTTTGCCAATTTTAAAATGACGTCAGAGTTACGGAAGGACACGTTTGTCCTTTATAATATAGATATAAATGAAAAAACCGAAAATATCTTATACGCTTTGATATATATTTTTTGAATTATTAAAGCTTTTGGGTACGTAACTTTAAAATTCAAACTGTTCCTGACAGTCGTTCTTAGTGTATATGTGTTTCGTGTATGATACTAAAATAAATCTAGTTTTATAATAAGGAATGTAGGATAACTTTTGTGTTACATTTTGACTAAAAAGTTGACCATTTTTTCTTCTGTTTTGCTGAAAATAAACCTTAATCTGTTTATATACTTTATTTATTTATTTATTTTTTTGGTCAGCACCCTAGCGGACAGATGATTTAAATATATATTGCTAAATTTTTATTTATAATCTATATATATATAAGCCGTTCTCTGTGTGTATGTCCTTTATACAAATCTTCAATTTTAGACCGATTTGCACGAAACTACATACATTTTAGAACGTGGAAAAGATCACTGTCTACTTTAAAAAATCAGCAGAGGGCAATTTATCCCTTTTTTCTACCATCTTTCATAATTTAACATTATAGAAATATCTCTATTTTCAAATTCAACAGTTTCTTTCCCGTTCCCACACCCTAAAAAATGACACAATAATGTGAAAAAAAATAGGGATAACGCGTGTATTTTGTTTCTATTTGCCAATAAAAATTCAGATTTTCTTGCTATATTTTTGCGTGTTTGATATTGACGTCATTCTAAACAGAAAATTCACATTTCTTTGTATATAAAATAAAACCTTTAACTATAAGAGTGGGAAAATAGCGTAGCACCTCAATCTGAATGTTTTTTTTTATTTATTTAAAGCATCTATTTTAATACAAACAGTCAAATTTCATGAAAACAATTTAAGAAAAAGAAAAAAAAAAGGGCTAGATATGACGTCACATTCTATCAAATCTTTTCAACGCGTAATCAAACTCATTGTAAACATATGGCTCCTATATTTTGCTTACTACTTCGATTGCATACTACAGCCATATCTTATAGCTATACGTTATCGCTAAGTGTTGTATTGGTTTAGATTCAGTGCTAACATTTTCTGTGATTTATTGCAAAAAGAGAGCGGTTATTTACATTTTCAAAAAAATTCTTGACAGATGTCTTGATTTAAAATTTATAGAAAATGGCATCATTTCATCTCATTGTAGCTTTAATTTCAATAAAATTTCAAAATTTTCAAATAAAATTTTAGTAACTACTACTTCATTATGATGTATTATTTTGCAATTTCCCCCGTATTGTGGGAGATATTGTATACTTCTGTTACGCGCGCCAAAGAAAACATGTATTTTAATTTTAAAAGTTAAAAAAATTACCACAATGTGTCAAAAGAAAATCCTTTTTCTGAATTTAAATTTCGCGAGTTTCAAAATTTAAACTAAAAATGTGAGTTTTTTCATAAACATCAAGTTAAGGCTGTTCATAAAGTTAAGGCTATTCTCAAATTAAAAGGAGCTATTTTCTGAAATATAATTTAATTAATTTTTGTTCGGAAACGCATGAAATTGACAGGAGTTCTTATTCAGAAACTATGTAATCGAAAGATATTTTCCATATGTTGGTAAAGGTATAAAATCTTTCAGTTGGTGTTTTGAACTGAATTTCGGACGCAACAGTGCAATAAAGGATAAAAACCGGCCATCACGCAACCACAATTGCTCATAACTCGATAAGTAATTTATTTATGAAAAAAGGAAAAACTCATTTCAATTCCAAATTGCTTTAATAGTCAGGCCTACAAATTTTAAGCCTTTGCGTTTAATGAGTCAGAAAATGTGTCAGAAAGTTTCGCGTTGTTGAGCAGGGAACTGGAGAAGCACCTTAAGCATTATTGCAGGTTAGTATTTTGTAATCAAGTTGCATGCCAGATAGTCGCTTAAAACATAAGTCACTCTATATTGTTTTAAACAAATGTGCATCCCATAATAGGTGTCAGGCACACTCATTAAAATAAGAATACCCTAGCGCACAGCCCCATTACTGAAGATAAACCCGTCAATATACTTAGAGATAAAAATAGTTCTGCATTTTTCATTCAGCTAATAAGACCAATCCTTCATAATTGGATTCACATGATTATATAACTTTCGCCTATAATTCTATGACTAAGCAACGGAAAACAATATGTTACGCACCAAAATCTTCCCTAAAAAACTAATAGTGCAAGTCGAATGGAAATCCGTCCTGAAGAATTCAAGTTATATGCACCCGGAACGAAATTCCCATTTGAATTTTATATACTTATCAGGTTATTTTGAGTAGTTTGATTTGATATCTGTTAAATTCGTGTTTTATTTTATTTTATTTTTGGCGTTTTAATTTCGTTTGCCAATTAAGTTATTGAATATTACGCGAAAGCAAACAAATTCTGAATTATTTACAATATTTTTGAACAATTGAATTAATCTTTTGTATTTGGGTTGCAAGCATATTTAAAAAATATGCATGCTTAAAAATTATTTTAAAACCCATAAAAAATTCGTAAATTGAGATAAACATTACAAACAAATATTACTGAAAGTACTTTTGTTTTCTATAATACGTTGGAGCAATCGAATGTACAATGTTTAGACGTTAAACTGCAGTAAAAGGGGAATTTGTTGTGTAAGGTTGTTGCCACCGAAAATATGATACCAGCGTTACTCATAAACATGTCTTTTCTTTATACTATTGCATTAAGTGTAAACAGGTTCATCTTTCGTAATCGGGTTGCACTCAACTTTAAAAACATCCATGCTTAAAAATTACTTTAAAATCCATTAAAATCAGAAAACTGAGGTACAATTTTCAAACAAATTTCATTTGAGAGAACTTTTTTCTATTCGACATTGTAAGAAATGAAATTGTGTGATGTTTAAAAGTTAGAAAAATTGCAGTAGAGGCACATTTTATGGGTTACAATTTATGGGGCACAATTTATGGGCACTGACATAGTGTTTTTACTTTATAATGTAGATAATATCATACAAACTAGAATTTCACTAGGTGCTGCGTGATTTGGAGGACTTTTTTTTTTCGTATTGTCAGGCAAATCACATATTTTTCTCCTACACCCGCCAAAGAAACGTGCATTCTGTTATTTAAGCTCAAAGATTTTACTATGGTTGCAAGACAATAACGCCATGTTTTTTGATTGTCTTTATAACGATTTGTGGATGGGGATTGCACAAATTTCAGTTATTGTGATTGTCGTATTATTTCGTTTTAATTTATTTTACCTGGAAGGCTTCTTATAATTGACACGGCCGAAGCCGGGTAGTTCTGCTAGTTACATATAAAAACCTTTCTTTAACAAAATTTTCTATTGATATTTAGTAATATGCGATAATAGACGTTCTGAATCAGAAACATTTGCAAAAATTTGTATATAATCAACTACAAATTTAGCTGCATAATACGACGAGGTACATATGTCTCATACATATTCTTACCTTTTTATAGAGGTATGAATTTGTCAAATGTAGGGTAGACCGGACAAGTTGGCCATACGTGCATGTTAGTCCATCCGCCATTTTTTTAAACTAACCGGTCAATGGTGTTACTATCAAAATGATGTGTGTCTTAATATGTCTTTTTTCACCCACAAAAGTGTCAGCAACCATGAAGCAATCCAACTAAAGTCACTTCAAATTTTCAAATTTTCACTCAGGTAAGGGTTTTTTTTTCTGATTTCTTTCGAAATTAAAGTTTCACTTTGGCGAATGCCAATCTAAAAGACCGCGTTTCAAAACTCATTTTCTATCTACTGTTTTTTTATATTAAAAGAATATTTTGATAAGATGAACAAAAACCGTAATGGCGGTATAAGGGAAGTTGGCCCATTTAATCAGGGACATTTTGGCCCATCTCTTCTAATGCCTTCTTTACTCCCTCACTCATCAGACTATGATAATTTAAAGGAGAATCCAGTCTCCAGAAACTGAACTATTTGCACAACACAAGTATCGCAACAAACTACGGATAATACTGTACATCTAATGTCCTGTCATATGTGGCAGAAGTCACGGTTCCACTGTCAAATGATCCGGAACCTTCGGATCAAGTTGAACAAAATATCTTTTCGTATCCTTTGTAACTTTTATATAAAAAATTAAAATTACATCTCACATTGTATGTGTTTTTTAATTTCCACTAGTACGCCGAAAATCAAATCGATTTGGATGGCCAACGTTCCCTGTTCGATTGGGTAGGTTGGCCCAGTGATTTGAATTCACGTAGAAACTATTAATTAATATTTTTCAAATTTTCGCATAGATGTTATGCTTTAAGATGCGATGAATGTTCGAACTAAAAAAAATAATAATAAGATAAAAAGAAGAAAATATATATTGAAGAAAAAATGGACCAACTAGCTCCGGTCTAACTTACATAAGTACAGAAGAAAACAGTTATACGAATATGACTATGTAAACTTATACACTTACTTCAGTGAAAAAAAAAATGCTGAAAATAACCCTTATGTTTTCAATAGCTCGAATCCTTATAGTGAATGGTTCTTTTCACTGCACATAATATACAAAACAAAAATATTCAACTGCGTTTTGCTTTCGCAATACACACAATACACATTTTCGTTTCATGAAATTAATGAATGCTGTGAAAAATCTCAAGTGTATGATATTAGGATATTGCTATCATAGATAAATTTTATTTGGTGGAGGAAGATGTTTATGAGTCAATTTTCGGCAGTGCTATAAATAAAAATAACATTCCAATTTTATTGCTTAGCAATATAGCAAATTTTATTGACCAGAAAGAGCTCATAAAGTTATTATTTTATGTAATTCAATGAAATGATTCAACGGGACAAATTCTCCAAAGGGCCATATAGCAACTATTTTATTTGTTTTCCTTGGTGTCCTTAGAAAGGAACATGATTATTAGTAATAAATATAACATTCATATCTTTTATAAAGTATGTTCAGTGTAACATTACAGGTCGTCTATATCAGTTATAATTTAACATGATTGCATGTTCACATTAAAAATGAAGGTTCTTTTCTTTCAGGAATTTTCCTTAGAATTAGAAAATAATATTTTTAATGTTTGCTGAAGAAATATATATATATTTTTTAATATGTTCTTGATTTTATGTCTTAAATGCATATTAAATATATATAAATGCTTGCAGTATTTATTTAGACTTACAGCATATTGATGAAACAGTGCCGAAAAATTGGCGATAAATCAGAATTAGAAAAATTAAACTTTGTTAAGATCACCATAAAATGCAAAATAACACAGAGTACGCGTTTTGGACTGGAAATTTTAACAGCTCGTCATCAGCCAAAGTAAATACGTATTCGAAAGCACATAAGGTCATAAATCCAACAAGGTGAACATTTGTGACTTTGTCTTCTTTCGGACACGTGTTTAATTTGGCTGATGAAAGGCTATTTAAATTTCCAGCCGAAACGCGTTATGTGTGTTATTTCGTATTTTGTGGTGATTTTAACACAGTGTTATTTTTCTAATTATAACATATTAATTTAAAATAACGCTGCGTTTTAAACCAGGTTATATGAAAATATTTACCTTTCTTATCTTTATTCTTTACCATCCTCAATAAATTTGTAAGTGTACACTTTTAAAATGTTAGTTATTATTTCTGACTAAACTGTAAGAAAAAACTCAAAGAATCCCAGAAAAATTCGGGCACTTTAGTTGCCAGCATTTTCTTCAGTAATTTAACAGCAAAATTTAATATAAAATTGTTTATTTTTGGCATATTTATAGCAAAAGTGCTTGGAATCATACAATTTTAGTTTAAAGAGAATAAAATTATTGAGATTGTAAAAATATATATTAAATATTCTTTCTCTGCCGTATTTTTTTTTTACATTTATTCACTTGTTATCAATTCAATACGGCAATCAAAATCCTAATTCCTAAAATATCTAAAAAATATGACCCTGACTTAGTCTGTCATAATGAAATTATTTACGACCTATACACAGATGTCAAGAAAAAAATTGCTAGAAAAATATTTTTATTGCCGTATGACATAAAATATTAGTAAAATAAAAATAAATCATTTGAAACCGACAAAATAAATCAAAGAAATAGTGATTATTCAACGTTCTCCTTGCTGCATAATAGGTTTTTTGCTTCAAATTTCCACAATATTTGACACTGTCATAAAATTGCCTTTTTGATAAAATACAATCTGATAGTATCCGATAACTTCTCTTCGCTTAATAATATTAAATACGCCTTTAAAATGCTGTTTCATATCCGTGTTCATGAAATGTACTTAACTATTCATGAATGGTATTTGGAAGCAATAAATGTTTGCTTTTCCATCATAATGATTACAAAAATATCAAATATTTATTGTTATTTCCACATTGTTACAAAAGCAGTCATCCAAGACATTTCCTGTAATATAATTTAATTTTAGATTTGCTATTGTTTGGTTAAGTCATTCTTTAATTTTAAAAATAAAGCATTTAATGAAATATGTATTTGTATATCCTACTAAATCTCATTTAACAATTACATTTACAACTTAAAATCCATATATTTAACACAGGCAGTTCTTTTTTTTTCATCATCTGCCTTGACTTTTCTACTGGGTGAATTTTAATCTGTATATATAAAAGACCAGGATGTTTTTTAAGTCATCAGCCCTGAACTTTCCACTAAACCAATTTTGATAATTATTTTTTAAATGAAAGCCGATCATTTGTAGATTTTCCTGTACTGGCTATTTTTTTAATGTATTTCCATTTTTACTTTCTTCTATCTTCAATAGAAGAAAGTATTGTAATCGAAACTTTTTTCGACTTCCGGTTTTCGACGGATTTACACGTCTTAGGGGTCAGAGATTTAAAAAAAACCTGTTTATAGAAAATGTCTGTCTGTCCGTGTGTCCGTATGTCGCCATTATGCCATCAAAAATTGTATGAAGTTATGCATAGAATTGAACCAATTTTTTTGTAAGTTTTTGGCTATGGCAAGCAGGTCCTCCATTAATTTGGAAAAAACCCGCCGGTAGGGGCACTGTTATAGCGATTTTTGTGCTATTTTTGTGCATTTTGAATATTGTACCATCGAAAAGTGTATTAAGTTATGCATAATTCTAATAAAAATACTAAACTAATAAAAATGAATTATTGATATTTGTTACAACATTTTGAAATCATAGCTAACGCGGTAGCGTTAAGCTATAATATGATTAAGAAATAGAAAATGCAAACGACTTTCTTAAATTTCTGGCGAACCAGTTGACATACGACAATGATTTTTCTTTTGAAAGATAGAACTCGACGAGACGAATAAACAGATAGCATTTAAAAAATTACTGTAGCTTTCAGTAGTTTATTATTTAATCTTAAACGAAAAAATGAAGACACAAAATTCAACAAAGTGTAGCTAACGTTCCAGTGGGTGGATTAACTTCGTTTTTGTTTTATTTTGATCCTCTTGTTAAAACTTAGAATAGGTTTTTTTTTTCATCTTTGTATGTTTGACGGTCGCTGAGAAAATCGAAATTGTTTTTTATAATGTCCCCATAAATTTATAGAAATCTCCCCTTTTCATTTTCTAATTCAATAATTTATTTCGTGTTGCCACTCCCTAAAAAGCAGTACAATAATTTAAAAAAAAGGATAACACGTGTACTTTTGTTTTTATAAGTCAATAAAAATTGAAATTCAACTGACAGATTTTTGTATTTTTGAAATCGACGTCAACCTAAGCAGATAATGCATAATTTTCATAAATATATGTATAAACTTTCTTGATTAGCATTTTGAACTGGAGTAATATGCACAATGGAGCACAAACGAGTTGATAGGAAAAAGAAAAACAGGGTAAATCCCAAGCTTCTGTTCAGGAGCTAAATGTAAGGTTTTTTTTAATTATCATCATAACATCCTGACTTACACAAGTGATAGTTATGCAGTAATATAAATACTTCACATACTAAGCATACCTTAAAAAACACCATTCCATCTATTTTTAATAAGGAAGTGATGTCATATGCGCACCAGAGTGCATAACTGGCGCGATAATGGCGTTATTTTGCCTGATACGGTAACTGAGCTATTGTTGTTTATTTATCAATTATTTTTTTATTTACTTTTATTTTATTTTTTAAAATTATATAAATTGTTTCGTTCTATAGTTATTAATTAAACTTTTCATTATTTATTGTTATTTCCTTTTTAAAATAATAGAAAGTAATTCAAAAATATATCTGTAACTGCTATTCGAAAACGCGGCTTTCATTAAATTGGCGTCAGAAAAAAACCCCGCGCCAAACCCGTTGTGTATATGACATCTGTGCCTTAAATAATTAGGGTTTCATTTAACTTTAAGTACTTTTGCTTGAGATATGGTCGAAAATGTACAGCAAAAATATACGGTACTACTTGATTATCCCGTCGACCAATTTCGCAAAACTATTCGCCAAATGATACAAACTGACATAACTTTTATTTTAAATAACGGAAGAATAAATAAATAAGTAAAACATTAATAAAAATACTAATAAAAACTTGGGCACAGATGTCATATACGCTCCATATTGGCGCGATTTTTTCCGACGCCAATTTGGCAAAAACCTCGTTAATATATCATCTCTATCCGGGTTACCATATCACGTAAAATAACAACAATTTGGCGCCAGTTAAGTACCCGGTGCGTATATGACATTGGCGGCGTCAAAAAAATCGCGCCAATATGGGCGTATATGACATCTGTGCTAAAACTTGAATTAAAAATCACTTGATGACGTAACAAACACGTGTATCATGTTTAATGTCAAGTGAATGTAACATTTACTATGATCCATTATTGTCATTTAATCTTATAGTTTGGCGATAATTTTTTGGTCGACAGGATAATCAAGTTGTACCAAGTATGGTACAGATGCCATATACGCACCACGGTCGAGCGATATTTTTTCTGACGCCAATTTGGCAAAAACCTCGTTTTCGAATACCAGTTACATATACATTTTTACTTTCTTCTATCTTTACAAGAAGAAAGTATTGGATTCATGAAATTTTTCGAATTCCGGTTTTCGACGAATTTACACGTTTTAGGGGTCAGAGATTCCAAAAAACATGTTTTTACAAAATTTCTGTCTGTGACTCTGTGAGTCTGTCTGTCTGTCTGTCTGTGTGTATGTGACACAAATTTTGTGGGCGCTCTATCTCAAGAACTAATGCACGGAATTTAATAAAAATTGATATTCAGTTAGTGCCTAATACATATTGATGCTGATTAGTTTTTGGTGTAAATCGCTCAACAGGTGGCGCTGCAATGCTGCATTTTTCACGATTTTCGCAATAGCTCTATCTCAAGAACTAACGCACGGATTTTGATCAAACTTCAGATTTAGTTAGTCCTTAATATGAATTGATGATGATTACGTTTTGGTGTAAATCGCCCAGCAGGTGGCGCTGTTATGATGAATTTTGCAGGATTTACACGATTTCCCCAATAGCTCTATCTTAAGAACTAACGCACGGATTTTCATCAAACTTCAGATTAAGTAGTCCTTGATATGACTTGCTACTGATTAGGTGTTGGTGTAAATCGCCCAACAGGTGGCGCTTCTCTTCTGCCTTTTCCACGATTGCCTCAATAGCTCTATCAATAGAACTAATGGACCAATTTTCATCTAACTTCAGATTTAGTTGTATGTTGACACAAGTTGTTATTAATTAGGTTTTGGTGTTAATCACCCAATAGGTGGCGCTGCTATGCAGAAATTTTCACGATTTTTGCTATTGCTCTATCTCAAACACTAATGTACGGATTTTCTCCAAACTTCAGATTCAGTCAGACGTTGACATAAATTGTTGCTGATTAGGATTTGGTATAAATCACCCAATAGGTGGCGCTGCTAGGCAGCATTTTGCTGAATTTAGACGATTTCAGCGATAGTCATATCTCAAGAACTAATGCACGGAATTTCATATCGTTAGAATCCTCATGAGATGCATAGATTGCCATTTAATTTTGGCAGTGTGATAGCGAATTTTGAAGTATTAACATGTATGAAATAGAAGAAAGTTTTGGGATTGGTACATCCGACTAGTTAAAAAGGGATTAACAATAAATTTATAAAAGTTTAATTAATAACAATAGAACAAAACAATTTATATAATTTTAAAAAAGAAAATAAAAGTAAATAAACAATTTATTAATAAATAAACAACAACATTCGGGTTACCATATCAAGCAAAATAACAAAACTTTGGCGCCAGTTAAGTACCCCGATGCGTATATGACATTGGCGTCAGAAAAAAATCGCGTCAACGTGATGTTCATATGACATCTGTGGCGGTTCAAGTACACTTCGGAACGTTACTTTGAAATCGGTGAGTTTCATCGCCAAAATCGCCAAGATGCTTAATGATCATCGTCATTGAATATATAAATAATGCCATATTTGCAAACTTATAGGTCAAAATATAAGTGGAACCTCGGTTCACGACCACCTCTGTTTACGACCAGTTCGGTTTATGTCCAACTTCGATGATCAAAATTTGACTCGGTTGGCGTGCAATATCTCGGTTCACGATCAAGGCTGCCGAATAGTTAAGTTGGCAACCCTCACATAACTGTTGTTATTAGTCAAGTTTGGAGTAAGGTGTGCATATAAGAGTGTTTTGTGTACCTTTATTAGTGTAAAAAAATTAACTTTTTGTTTTACTTTTACTCAGGTTTGCACTAATATTAGCTCTCATTATGGCTTCTAACAATGAAAAAGTGCTTAGTGATAGCGGTAGTAAGAAGCTTAAGCGAATTACAGTTCAATAAAAGAAATTGTAGCAAAACATGAGAACGATGTTAGTATAATCGGTCTAGCTAAACAATACGATGTGGCCAAAACCTTCAATTTCCACGATAATCTATATATGTATATATATATATTACGCTATCGTATGTGTCACAGAAATCGCGATTATTTTTTTATTTTTTAGTGGCAACGCTCGAATGAAACGCATCTCATTGTTTATAGAACAGCATTTAATGCATCTCTATACCTATAAGGGGGTTGCCGGGGGCTCTGCGGCTGAGTGGTCAAAGCATCAGTCAGCTAATCGCTTGTGCGTAAGAGTTTGTGGGTTCGATTCCCGCTGGTTCCACTGCACACACACTTTGTGTGGAACTCCCAGGGTGTATTTCTCTTGTGTTGTAATATTTCCTTGTGCTATCTTATCTCCGACTTATAAGCGGGCTTTATGTCAAGCACACAAGTCGTATGTTTGTTATTAAGTTAAATAAATAAATAAAAGGGGTTGCCATAGGCTGGAACCTGTTCTGTCGCCAAATACCGCCAAGTTTGTCCCCAACTTGGCGATATATCGCCAAATACCTATAGACATCCATTGTAAACCAATAGTGCTTACCTGTTTAGAGAGAATCAATAAATTGAGATATTTTAATGCAACAAAAACTAATATCAGTTTAAGGAATTATATTAATCATATTTAAGGGAGCCCAAGTAAATTAAATTATGAATAAAAATAACGTGAATTTGATTAAAAAACTTTTAACCTCTTAAAACAGTGTGTATCACTTGGTTAAATTGTGCATTATTGTGCAAAATAAGATATAAGTATTGGGAATATTTAAAAGCAACTCAGGTTTATTTATATTCAATATATAATTATCAAAAAATTTAAATGACTAGTATTAAAAAATGCTCTGACGAGTACCAAAAAAGTCTAATATGTTTTTAAGTATGAAAAAGGGTTTGACAAGTGCTTCTAATTGAGCATGAAAAAGGACAAGGGGTACCTTCTTGGCTGCAGCTCACTGTCAATGCCAACTTTGAAAAAATCATATTTGCGCTTTTTCCATAAAAAAAAGAAAAAAAAATCAGCCACAGTTACGATAAAAATGTGTAGTGTAAAGACACAGCCAGTAAAGACGCAGCCTGATTAAATATGAATGTAAGGCGACATAGTACCAAAAATCTTAGTTCCTGCAGTGTATTACACTCATGCAGTGCCACCAAGCATGCCCGCAGTGTAGAATCGTACAGAAAACTGATTTGTAGTGCAGTGCAGACTGTTGCAGCAGTCTGCACAGGAACTATTCCACATGTGCACGCATAACAGTATAATGCATTCATTGATTGTTGAAATTATATCCAAGTGGCTGTGGCTGTAAGATGTACTATGCAGAACAACAGTGCATATGTAAATTATAAACGAACATTAGACGCATACACCTTTAATACGGAAGTACAAAAGCACAATGTGAGTGTGCGGTGATGGTTCAAAAGCATAACAGGAATGTACAGTGTAGTATAGTTTGTAGAGAAATATAGTTTGTAGAGTACACAGTGCACTGTACAAAGTAGCATTGCAGACGCATGTGCAGTACAGTAGTGGAACAGTGCAGTTAACATGTAAAGCACGACGGAAAGTTTTACCAAAGTACTGCGATTATATTTTGTATGGAAAAAGCGCAAATATGATTTTTTCAAAGTTGGCATTGACAGTGAGCTGCAGCCAAGAAGGTACCCCTTGTCCTTTTTCATGCTCAATTAGAAGCACTTGTCAAACCCTTTTTCATACTTAAAAACATATTAGCCTTTTTTGGTGCTCGTCAGAGCATTTTTTAATACTAGTATTAATATACATGAGATAGAAGAACGTTTTGGGATTGGCACATCCAACTAGTTATGTTTTATTTTAGTCAGATTTCGTAAGAAATATTACCTGCAGTCGTTACCATGGTGCGAATTTTGAAAAACTCCTTCATAACTTTTCATTATATGACACCAGGAACGCAAAACTACCCCCACCTAAAAAGTTTATATATATATATATATATATGTATATGTATGTATGTACTAAATTTTGTCCGCAAGATAAAAGTCGCAATTATGCACGGATCGTCATCAAACTCGTCAAACACATTGAGATGGCTAATATCTAATAGACGGTTTATAGACGGGGATTGCAAACGAGCAAAACCGGCCCAACGGGGTGAAAATGGACAGAGTTGAAATTTTTGAATACCGCCTTAATATGATTCGGATAAAACCAGCTCTTGCAGAACAATGACGGGAAAAAATAAACATTTTTCATTATAGCAGATGCCAACAATTAAAAAAATAAAATAAAATTCTCTTCACAACAATTACTTCAACAATTACTTTTCTACTGCAAAATTTCCTCGTGAAAAACGTAAATGAATTAAATAGTTTGACGAATTAAAAAAATAATTGAATATTACGTCATAAATTTCCTAGAGCGAGATTTCCGCTTGAAAACTAAAAATGAAATAAATAGTTTGTTATATATGTATATTACGTCATATTGTAAATATAATGGACGTCAGCAGCTAAATATTTAACGTCATGCGAGTTTGAAAAAACGAATTGAAACATGATAAAAACCCGTCTATGGAAATATTAACATATTTCAATATTTTGACATTATCTGAATTTGCTTTTGCCATTTCAAAGCTATTCCATATATATGCGTGTGTGTATTCGTTAATATTACAATTTTCACAAAAAGTTTAGATTCCTAAAACTCATTCTTAGGGAAGAAACTGTGTTTATCTCTAATCTTGATTTAGATTTTGTTGGTGAAATTAGTACTTAACTTCGAAATCTACCTCCGCCTGTAGGCCGAGCCGACAGGGATTTCTTAATTTAAAATTTTTTTTGTGAAATCTCTTTAATATATTGGCAATCGGATTACTTCCATTGTGGCAGAGAAAAGAGAAAGTGGAGATTTACAGTACATATACATTTAACGTCTGAATTTAAAAACCATTAAAACACCAAATAAAATAAACTAAGACAGACTTGAGCACAGTTAAAAAATAAAATTTATAAAGACAATAAAAAACAATTAAAAATACAATATGTAGAAAATACTTAAATGTAGATATACCAATAATAATTAAGAAGAACCATTAATAATTAAGAAGCTTAAATACCAATATGTAGAATGTTTCTACATATTGTATTTTTAATTGTTTTTTATTGTCTTTATAAATTTTATTTTTTAACTGTGCTCAAGTCTGTCTTAGTTTATTTTATTTGGTGTTTTAAAGTGGAGATTGTTTATTTTTATTTTTTATATCCTTATTGATGCCATTTTCTCATTATAATTAAAAATAAATTTAAAAAATTGAGCAGAAAATGACGCCATGCTTTCAAAAACTCGCATTTGCCTCATAAAGCAGTTACATTTCAATATTTTTTGTTTCCGTTCATACTGATGAGATGCTAAGCGAAATGTTTCATTGAAATGAGAGAAATGTGAGAGAAACTTTCATCATATTTAAAAGAAAACTAAAGTTTTCTTTGCTAAAACTAAATATTTTACCACAAATGCGTCTAAAAAAGGCATACATTTCAGACATACACTTACATACATTGAGATGAGATACGAGAGTGCGAATGTTCATATGCAAAGATTTAGCTGACGAACGAGACTTCAAGTTTGGGAAACTATTTAGAAATAAACTATTGTGTGTCAAAATATTATTAAAATGGTGAATACGGGTATGAGAGGTGCGTATGAAATTTTCAGATGGTAAAAATGACGTAAGGTTTAGATTTCATCCAGAAAAAAAATTCTATGATTGTGTCAGAGTGAAAGAATTTGTGCTGATTTTTCATTGCATAATACGTTGCATATGAGCCTTAACTGATAATTTCATCATATTTACTTATCTTAATTACATTGTACAAATTACGTATACAAATAAAATTTATTTTTTAAATAACTTGGAACAGTTGAAGTTAATGGAAATGGTATTTTGGTAACTTTAGATTAAAGTAATATTTGTTTAAAGAGTCAGACTAACCAATGTTCGATGGATGTTTTATTGCAATTAATTTTGAAGGTTTATCATTATTTAATGTAACTGTTCTTCTTTAAATATTTTCTTTCGTCGAAATTCGACGGGTTCTACCTTGTATATATAAACCAGTGTGACCGTTTTTTCAAGCTAAATGCAGGCTAGATTTAGCCTGACAACAGGCTAAAAATAAAATCGATTGTCCTGCTATCTATTGACGGTTTCTATAAATAAAAATGTAAAAAATCATATTTTGAGAAACAAATTCGATATACGATCTTTAGGTTCACTCTAGCATGGTTCAATCAAAAACGATTAACGTAATATTTATTATTCATATACAGGGCTTCACAAAAAACATCGGGTCCATTACTTTCTAAAGGCGTAAATTGTTGGAAGTATCGTATTGGAATTATATTACCCTACACTGGCGAAATTGAAATACTTTGTTCATATACATTATCGTATGTTTTTAACAAAAGATGTATACTTCATACATATTGTTTGGGTTTCATATCTGACGAAACCTTATTCGTCTCACTTGTCTGTCTGTCTGTCCGTCTGTCACAAAGCCCGTTTTAAAAAACTATAAATGTTGGAGACTTGAAATTTTGCATACTTATAGCTAAACACCACGCATCAAACGCCAAAACATAAAATTTTGAAAAAGTCTAATATTTAACCCTCTGGGCTCTAACTTGTGTATTTTAAACAATTTTTTCTAACTCAGCTCCTAATTAAGTTGGAAACTCGAAAGCTCGCATGCTTATAGCTGAAAACTTGCAATAACAAGACAAATCATAAAATTTTGAAAAGGTCATATTTAACTCTCCGGTCTCTAACTTCTGTATTTTAAGCAATTTTTTTAACTCAGCCCCTAATTAAGTTGGAGACATGAAATTTTGCATACTTATAGCTGAACACCTCACATCAAACGACAAAAATAAAATTTTGAAAAAGTAATATTTAACCCTCTGGGCTCTAACTTGCGTATTTAAAAAAAAAAAAAATTCTAATTCAGCCACTAATTAAGCTGGAGACATGAAATTTTACATACATATGGCTGAACACCTCACATCAAACGACAAATCATAAAATTTTGAAAAAGTGTAATATTTAACCCTCTGTGCTCTAACTTGTGTATTTTAAGCAATTTTTCTAACTCAGCCCCTAATTAAGTTAGAGACTTGAAATTTTGCATACTTATAGCTGAACACTTGCGATAACACCCCAAATCATAAAATTTTGAAAAAGTCATGTTTAACCCTCCGGTCTCTAACTTGTGTATTTTAAGCAATTTTTCTAACTCAGCCCCTAATTAAGTTAGAGACTTGAAATTTTGCATACTTATAGCTGAACACTTGCGATAACACCACAAATCATAAAATTTTGAAAAAGTTATGTTTAACCCTCCGGTCTCTAACTTGTGTATTTTAAGCAATTTTTCTAACTCAGCCCATAATTAAGCTGGAGACATGAAATTTTACATACATATGGCTGAACACCTCACATCAAACGACAAATCATAAAATTTTGAAAAAGTCTAATATTTAACCCTCTGGGCTCCAACTTGCGTATTTTAAAAAAAATTTTCTAACTCAGCCACTAATTAAGTTAGAGACTTGAAATTTTGCATGCTTATAGCTGAACACTTGCGATAACACGACAAATCATAAAATTTTGAAAAAGTCATGTTTAACACTCCGGTCTCTAACTTGTGTATTTTAAGCAATTTTTCTAACTCAGCCCCTAATTAAGTTGGAGACATGAAATTTTGCATACTTATAGCTGAAGACGTAAAAGAAAACGTAAAAAAAAAAATTAATTTTAAAATTTCAGTTATACAATCTTCCCACCAGGGGTACTATCAGCGAAAAAAAAAAGTTTCGTGTAAAATATTTTAGTAAAACATAAATTTCACCATGGCAGAAACGTAATCTGAAAATTTATTTTAATAAAAATATTTTATTTTAAAATAGTTGTTCTATTTCCCGCCAGGGGACACTGCATACATAAACACGTGATAAAATTGTGTTGAATCTGTGCGAACTTTAACTGTAATATAGCTATCATAAATTGAAAAATCAAAAAAATTAATTTTACCGAAATTTGGTTGCCCCCATTTCCTTCCATCTTATTCCTTTGTACGGCCTTGTACAATAACTTTAAATGTTATATACATCCTCTTCAAGAAAAGTTATTCTGTAGGAGACTGTAACAACATGATAAAATTACATTACCGTCAGCGTTCTACAAACCCCGCATTTAACATATATTCGTTTGATACTTACATGTTCTTTTGTATGACCTTGTAAAATAACTATAAATGCTATATGCACTATTTCGAAGAAAAACATGCTGTGGGTGACTGTAAGAACATCCTAAAATTGCATTACAATCGGCGATCTACGAAACCCGCATTTAACATACATTCGTATTCTTTTGTGCGGCCCTGTAAAGCAACTATAAATGTTATATGCACAACCTCTAAGAAAAATCATGCTGTAGATGACTGTAATAACATCATAAACTTACATTACAATCGGTGATCTACAAATCCCGCATTTAACATGTATTCGTATTTCGTATTCTTTTGTAAGGCCCTGTATAATAACTATAAATGCTACATGCACCCGCTTAAAAAAAAACAGGCTGCGAGTGACTGTAACAACATGCTAAAATTACATAACCATCAACGATCTACCAATCCCGCATTTAACATATGTACGTATTCTTTTGTGCGGCCCTGTACAATAATTATAAATGCTATATATATCCTCTTTAAGAAAAATCATTCTGTATGCTAATGTAAAAACATATTAAAATTACACTATCATCAGCCTTCTAGAAAACCTGCATTTAACATATATTCGCTTCATACATTCGTGTTCTTTTGTGCGTCCCTGTAAAATAACTCTAATTGCTGTATGCTCCTTCTTGAAGGTAAAACATGCTGCGGTGACTGTAACAGCACGCTAAAATTATATTACATCAACGATCTAAAAATCCCGCATATAACATATATTAGTATTCTACTGTACGGCCCTGTACAATAATTATAAATGCTATTTTCGCCCTCTTGATAAAAATAAAATAAAAAATATGCTGCGTGTGACTGTAACAACGTGCTAAAGTTTCATTACCATCAGTGATCTACAAACCCCGCATTTAAGATATATTCGTCTCATACATTCGTGTTCTTTTGTGGGACCTTGTAAAATAACTATTATAAATGCTAAATGCACCATCTTGAAGAAACAAGTTGGTTAAGTGTGATCACAGATCGCACAGATGGTTTCGTTTAATATTCCTTTCAAAACACTTTATCTTTTTGAAAAAATATGTTAGTTCTACATTTTGCAACCAGGGGCGAATCTATTCTAAATAAAACCTGTATCCGAAAGAAATTCCGTTTTACAATCTATCCGTAGACATATTATTCGAGGGGATCAGGCCCATAGCACTCGATATAGGTAGGCGTCACCTGGTGGTAAAAAGTGAAACTAAAATATGTAAGGCTATGGTGCACAATAAGAAAGAGTGGTCAAAGGGCTGTAATAATATAAGACTTTTTGAATTTTTATGATATGTAGTGTGATCGCAAGTCTTCAGCTATAAGTATGCAAAATTTCATATCTCCAACTTAATTAGGGGCTGAGTTAGAAAAATTGTTTAAAATACACAAGTTAGAGCCCAGAGGGTTAAATATTAGACCTTTTTCAAAATTTTATGATTTGTCGTTTGATGTGTGGTGTTCAGCTATAAGTTTGCAAGCTTTCAAGTCTCCTACTTAACTAGGGGCTGAGTTAGAAAAATTGTTTAAAATACACATGTTAGAGCCCAGAGTGTTAAATATTAGACTTTTTCAAATTTTTATTATTTGCCATTTGATGTGTGGTGTTCAGCTATAAGTATGAAAAAATTTCAAGTCTCCGATATATATAGTTTCTGAGAACGGGCTCTGTGACAGACGGACAGACAGACAGACAGACAAAGGAGTGGGACAGGTAGGGTTTCGTCAGATGAACGAAACCCTGGAAACATGCTGCGGGTGACTGCAACAACATCCTAAAATTACATTACCATCAGCGATCTACCAATCCCGAAGACAGTTTATATTCGTTTCATATATTCTTATTCTTTTGTGCGGCCCTGTAAAATAACTGTCAATAATATATACAGTAAAACCTCTGAATAGCGGATACCTCGAGAGTGCAGAATTTGCCCTCTATTTGGAGGTGTCCACTACTGAGAGCAAAAAATGTACAATAACTTAAGTGTTGGTAATAAAAAAAATGTCCGCTAAATAGAGGTATCCGCTAATCGGGTGTGTCCGTTATGGAGGTTTTACCAGTAAAACCTCTGAATAGCGAACAATTCGGGAGGGCAGAATTTGTCCTCTATTTGGAGGTGTCCGCTACTGAGAGTAAATAATGTACAGTTATTTAAGGGTTGGTAATCGAAAAAATGTCCGCTAAATAGAGGTGTCCACTAATCGGGTGTGTCCGTTATGGAGGTTTTACTGCATAATAATATCATCCTTTACAAGAAAATTGCATGCTAGGATAGACAGGCAGACATCCAGAGAAAGATAACCTCCCGGAGCAATAAACACCCATGTCTTTTGTTTTAATCATCCGCAATCGTTTCTAAATTTCGTTATACGAGTATTAAAAAAATCTGTTAATTTCCAGTCGATAGACTGACAACTATCTTTTAGCCTGAGTTTTTAGCCGGATTTAGCCTGTTGTATCTCATACAACAGTCCAGATTTTATACAACAGGCTAAAAACGGTCACCGTGATATAAACGTATAATTTACTAGAAGCTCTTCATATTGAAATGAGCACGCACAAGCAATTTTTTTATGATTTGTATTATTATATATTTTTTTAATTTAAAATGTGTTTAATGAAATTTATTCAAAATAGTGGCAATCGGGTTATTTCTGTTATTGCCGAGAACAGGGAAATCATGGAAAATATTCAGACATGTGGCTTTTTGAATGCAAAATTTCAATTTGTACATTAAAATTCCGTAAATATATTTAAGCACGTGTGCTTTGTTTTTTAAGCCAATAAAAATTCATATTTAGAGTTATTGTGACGAAACGAGAATATTATCCATTGGGATTATTTCATATTTCTTCATTATGACTTCCTTGATTATTTTTTATTTCATTGGAATTAAAAAGAATATATAGCTTAATTTTAAACAGAATTTATACAGAACCATTTTGACAGGAGCTGTTTCAAGAATACATCTTAAAGAGAGACAGACGCCGTTCGATTCCCCATGTAGAAGTTAAGAACACGTTACATTTTCCTGTAATTACTTCAAAATAACATAATTTACATAGATTTTTCACTCCATTGGCCCTGAAATTAGTAGCCAAAATTTCAAGCAGGAAACGCTTTCGTGTGACATCATTAAAAAAACTAGAGAAGAGGAATTCTGCTTTTTACGAATTTAGTGTCGGCATTTCCATTACTTCATTTTCTTCTGATGAACTGGTGGCTTCTATTATTATGAAACAGACGTTATAAAGGAAGTGCCAGGTGAAGACGAAAGAGCAGAAAGTTAGAACTCTGATTTTCTGGTCAGAATGGAGAGGGGAGGGGGAATGACCATAATCTTTTTGGAAAAAAAAATTTAGGCCATTTTTTCCCCATTTTGACAAGAAAACCAGAGCTCTAACTTTTTACGGCTGCTCTGTCATCTGCACCCAATACTTTATTTATAATGGCTGTTTCATAATATAATAGAAGCCACCAGTCCATCAGAAGAAAATAACTCGGTTAACCGGGACTCTACGGCAGTACAAAACATATTTAAATTTTAAGACTTAAAGCACACGTTTTATTTTATGTAAAATGACGTCATTCGCATCGGCTTAAGAATTCCACATTTACGATCTACTCTTAAACATCTACAGTAAAGCATGCATAGCACATCACTATCACGAAATAATGCACAAATGCAGCAAAAATATGCCGTCATTCAAGAAAATCGACAAAACAAAAAACGGCTATCCAATGATTCATAGATAGGGAAGACCGGAGCTAGTTGGCTACAGGGGTAAGTAGGCGCAGTCCCCATAAATCGCATGTTTGTGGATAGATTGTGCAACCAGTCACAGAGTACATTTCTTCTTGCGTTTTACAATCCTCATTGTAGTTTTGCAGCGTTACCTACGTGCAGAGGAATTTTATTACGATTTTTCTGTTTTTTGCCTCATAAGTAATTTTTTGTTGCTTCATTCTTTTTCTAATTTCTAATACAATATATCTCAATATTTGCGATTTAACTTGTGTAATTCTTCTTAGTGTATGATTAACTGTACCTACCCCATATGTGATTTACTTGGATTATTTATGCTTAGATGGTTACGTGTCCTCTTTGTGAAGAAATTTATTATGGGGCTAGTTGGCGCATTGAACACGAGGCAAGTTGGTTCGGTGTCTGGTGTATGCTGTTAGCTTGAAAAACAGCAAACACCGAAAAAAATGGTTGTAATGCAAGATTTTGGGCTACGGGCTTTCAAAAACGACACTCGACAAACACAAAAGAGACACTCGATTTTTTATTTGTGACAACTGTAACTCTGATGATGTTATCGAGTAGGATAGAAGTTAATCAATATGAATGTTTTATTCATTATTTTTATGTCTGCATGATTTAGAATTTACATTGTACGGCGATAACGCCTTTGATTAAACCTACTGGTAATAAGGAAATTGATTTCTCTTAACTGCGTGTCTTATTTAAATTTTTATAAAGCGTGTGCCAACTTACCCCATAGGTATAAGCAACCTGCCCCGTGACAGGGTAGGTTGGCGCACAATTTTCCTTTCACTTTAGGCTTCCGCTAAACATAAACTACAAAAGCTACAAACTCAAAACTCCGGGTATTTATAGCCCAATGCCAGTTATTTAAAAGTACAGTTATAGTTTCATAAAAAACTTAAACAAAAAATTAATAAAAATCAATAACTAAAAACTGCGCCTACTAGCCCCGGATCTCCCCTACATAAAACTAAATATAGTTTATAATAGGTACATTATTTTAACAGAAATAATTCGCTTATAATTTTTTTTCAAAATAGCACGTATTTTATTTACATTTTCATTCTGTTGTTATGAGAAAATGGCAACAAAAATATATAATTACTTAAAAATAGCAAATAAAGCCCTTGTGCAACAATTTTAAAAAGCAGAAAAACCAACGTTTAAAATGCACAAATAATACATGAAAAACAGCAAACAGCTGTTTCGAATCTACTAGCGAGATTCTTCTTCAGTGCAAGATAGAGAAAAAAGAACAGCGTGCTAGAAAAAGCAAGGCTGAGCAAAATCAAAAACAGAGACGTGCTGGCCTATATACCATATGCGGGTATCGAAGGCGCCAAAAACAACCAATGAGAGAGAAGCAGTGGAAACGGCAGGGTGGACAAGTAGCGACATCTACCGGAGAAGGAGAGAAAAGAAACCAAAAAAGGGGGGAAATCAAATTAATGCTTTCCAAATACTTGGAAAATCAGGAGTACTTGATAAGTGATTGACTAGAGAGTGAGAATTTTTAATGATGTGGTAAGCTTCCCAAAAATCAAGATCAAGGTTAGAAGAACATTTTTGGATAATGATGGTTGAGGAAAAATTGAACCTATATTGAGAAGACCAAGAATGTTGAGCAATAGAAGAACGTTTGAGCTCCTGATTTTTAACATAACCCTCATGCTCTTTTAAACGAAATCTAAGAGCACGTTTAGTCTGGCCAATATAAGAAAGGCCACACTGGCAAGAGATTTGGTAAATAACCCAGTTATCTAGGTCATCAACGGGGTGTTTGAGATTTGAAAAAGTTATTTTATTAACAGGAGAAAAAATAACATTAAAATCAAACTTTCTTAGGATTTTAGCAACTTGCTGACTGATTTTAGGAAAAAATGGTAACACAACTGAAGTATTAGAGTTGGAACTAGAATGCTTTTCAGAATCCACGCATTTCGTCAATTTCTTATAAATGGAATCAATAATATTAGAGGAATAACCACGATCAACAGCAATAGCTTTGAGGTAATTAAGTTCAGCACTAAGTAACTGAGGAATGGAACAAATATTGGTAGCCCGAAAAACAAAAGTATTGAAAGCAGCAAATTTCTGGTTAAGGGGATGAGAAGAATACCTGTGAGGTGTTAGACTGACAGCAAAAGTTTTACGAATGATTGTAATCTGAAATTCATTTTCGCAATGAATAACAAGGACATCCAGGAAAGAAAGACGGTTATTGGTCTCAATTTCAGATGTAAATTGAATGCAGAGATCAATGGAATTCATAGCAGAGAGAATATGATTAATATCTGAATACATTTCAACCAGAAAATAAACATCATCAACATAACGAACGTAGAACGGAAATTTCAAAATTTCAAAAAGTATGACCTCAAAATAGTGCATATAAATATCGCATAAAATTGGACTAAGAGGATTACCCATAGCCAAATCGTCAATCATACGGAAGAAATTACCATTGAAAACAAAAGTATTTTGCGACAAGCAAGCGCGAGTTAGAAGGATAAGCTCCTCGATTTGAAAATAGGAGAAGTGGAATTCACAAACCCTTTTCTTGAGGCAATCTAAAGCCCCCTCAACTGGAAGGTTTGTAAATAATTATTTAACATCAAAAGAAACCATCATGTGACTCTGCGGCTTAAAATTATGAAGTTTTTTAACAAAATCAAAAGAATTCTTAACAGTGAAACAGTTACTGCTCAAAAGTGAGGAAAAAACAGAAATTAAGTGTTTGGCAAACTTATAAGAAGCTATACCGATACTTGAGACAATAAGTCTAAAAGGAATGTCAGGTTTATGGACCTTAGGTAAAGCATAAAACCTGGCACAATGCGCAATAGACGGAATAAGAGACTTCTTAAAGTGAGCAGGAATAATGGAAGACTTGATGGCAGACTTAATAGAGTTGATTTCACAAGTGGAAGGGCCTTTGTGGATATCCACATACGGACCATCATTAATTAATTTATGGGATTTTTCCAAATACGTAGATTTGTCGAGAAGAACAATCTGACCACCTTCGTCGGCCTTAGTAATAATTAAGCTTGGATGAGAACGCAAAATTTTCAGACATTGTTTAACAGGATGTTTAAGATTGGGATTATAAACATTAGAATTGAAATCAACAGTGTTGTTAATGAGATGCCTAATGAACTCTTTTTGAGAAGAAGATAGAGCGCTATGCTTAAAGGCTCTTTCAATAGGAGCAATAAGTTTAGGTAAAGAAGGAACAGCAGAGACAGAAAAACTGTTATTCAATTTGAGAGCAACAGCTGATTGTTACTTAAAGGATAGAAAGATTGACAACAGCATTTTGGTTAACAAGAGGCAAATTCCTGGAGTTATTAGTGACAGAACTTTCACAAAGTGTATTAAATTTCTTCTTTAAAACCGAACAATGAAAGAAGAAGCTGTGAGAACTCTGCTCCATGCCCTTCTGTCGATAGACTCAAAATCAGGTGCAGGATTAGCGAGACTGATATGGAAAGAATATAACTCGCGCTCTATATGAGCAATTTTGTGGCGAGTCTCTTGAATCAAAGCTCTTAAAAGAGCTAATTTAGAACGAAATAAAATCTTGTCAATCCTATTTGAAGAAAATAAATTACAACGTATGGAAATGAATTTAGCAATAACTTTCTTACGCCTACAATCAAGTAGGAAATATAAGTGTTCCAAAAACCTGTACTTTTTTAATCGTAAATTACAAAACCTATTGATTTGAGACATTGTTAGAAGGGGAAAAAATTACAGAGGAATAAAGGCCCGTTAACGCCAAATACATAAAAATAGCAAATAAAGAACTTCATTATATTTACCTCTGAAATTGAGACCAATAATCGTCTTTCTTTCCTGGATGTCCTTATCATTCGTTGTGAAAATGGCTTTCAGGCTACCATCATTCGTAAAACTTTTGCTGTCAGTCTACCACCTCACAGGTATTCTTCTCATCCCCCTAACCAGAAATTTGCTGCTTTCAATACTTTTGTTTTTCGGGCTACCAATATTTGTTCCACTCCTCAGTTACTTACTGCTGAACTTAATTACCTCAAAGCTATTGCTGTTGATAGTGGTTATTCCTCTAATATTATTAATTCCATTTATAAGAAATTGACGAAATCCGTCCATTCTGAAAAGCATTCTAATTCCAACTCTAATACTTCAGTTGTGTTACCATTTTTTCCTAAAATCAGTCAGCAAGTACCTAAAATCCTAAGAAGGTTTGATTTTAATGTTATTTTTTGTCCTGTTAATAAAATCACTTTTTCAAATCTCAAACACCCCGTTGATCGCCTAGATAACTGGGGTGTTTACCAAATCTCTTGCCAGTGTGGCCTTTCTTATATTGGCCAGACTAAACGTCCTCTTAGATTTCGTTTAAAAGAGCATCAGGGTTATGTTAAAAATCAGGAGCTCAAACGTTCTTCTATTGCTCAACATTCTTGGTCTTCTCAACATATGTTCGATTTTTCCTCAGCCATCATTATCCAAAAATGTTCTTCTAACCTTGATCTTGATTTTTGGGAAGCTTACCACATCATTAAAAATTCTCACTCTTTAGTCAATCACTTATCTAGTGCTCCTGATTTTCCAAGTATTTGGAAAGCATTAATTTGATTTCCCCCCTTTTTTGGTTTCTTTTTCTCTCCTTCTCCGGTAGATGTCGCTACTTGTCCACCCTGCCGTTTCCACTGCTTCTCTCTCATTGGTTGTTTTTGGCGCCTTCGTTACCCGCATAGGGTAGATAAGCCAGCGGGTCTCTGTCTATGATTTTGCTCAGCCTTGCTTTTTCTAGCACGCTGTTCCTTTTTCCCTATCTTGCGCTGAAAAAGAATCTCGCTAGTAGATTCGAAACAGCTATTTGCTGCTTTTCATGTATTATTTTTGCATTTTAAACGTTGATTTTTCTGCTTTTTAACATATAATTACTATTTTAGAACTATTTTTCCTTTTTTTCTGCAGAAATGGAGTACTTCCGTTGCCAATATTTAGAAAATGGCTCTAAAAAACACAAAAATTTAATATTTCAAAAATAAATGGAGATACAGTTTTCAAACAAAATGCATTTAAAAGAACTTTTATTTTCTAATACGACGGTATAAAAATCGAAAATGTGCGATGCTTAGAAGTTTAAAAAATTGCTATAGAGTATTTAATCGCACTGCTTTGTTTTACGGCTGGCTTCTATAAGGTAACGTTATTTTTTGGAATACACAAAATCAGCTGGGAGAAAAAAATAGCATACCATACCGGGGGCTAAAAAACATTAAAGCTAAAACATATATTTTCCTTCAGAAAAATGACACAACTTTCAAGGATTGCCTATATGACGTAATTTTCATTTTCTCTCCATTACTCCTATATACTGAGTTTATGCCCAAAGAGATCTGAAAGCTGATTTTTCATTAAACATTCCCCCACACTGATTAGGGCTTAATGGCAAAAAGGTGTTGCACTTCTGTCAATGAAAATGACGTCATGTTTAGGAGAGTCTTAAATCTATAAGGGCATAATAAAAAGCCAGTGAAAACATAAGAAATAAGACGAAATGCAATGTCCACCATTATTCAATCACAAATAAATTTTAAATTGAATTTTTGAAATTTAATTTTATTTTTTGTCTGATAGATGGTGCCATTGCATGTTTTCTAGCTTGTAATTGATTAAACCGTTTTTTGACTGGATATATAACGGACCTTTTAGATTCAAGACGGTTTTGCTCGATTTTTAGAAGACATTACGACAAAGTTTTCCTGATGAAGGTCACAGATGATGACTGAAACGTTGAATATCTTAACTGTATTTTAACGTTTGTATAGTTTTTAGACTTTGCAACAGTTTATACACCGTTTAGTAAATTTGAGATGTTTATTTTCACGTTTATATGTAACTTTTCATGGTGTAAATGTTCAGCTCTTTTATTTATTATCACAAATACACAATATGAACCTTTAAAAAACTCACCGTTTTACTTAAAAGGCGACAAAGATAAAAATAATATGGATGCTACAAGTTAAAAATATGCATAACTCTCCCATTTTCAATTGAAGTTACGTATTTTAATGAATGGAACAGCAATTAGCGATGGCCGTGGGATTGCAGGTCAAAAGTACTAGGAAATTTAAATAAATTGTATATTTTAAATTTGTAACATGTATATTATTATTATCTTTGTTGACTTTTAAGTAAAACGATGAGTTCTTTTAAAGTTCATATTGTGTATTTTGGTAGTGAAAACTTGCGTCATTTTGAAGTGATTACAGTAACATTTTTCGTTTTATGATTGAAATTGCATTTTTATCATACAAGTTTCCATTCATGATTGCATTGCGCAGATCTATATTTAATGTCATTGATTTCGAAAAGTTGAAAAATGTTTTATCATATGAAAATCACATTACATTTAACTATACTTGAGCATTTTCGTTGATAAAACATAAATATTTTACTACGAATGCACCTAAATAACATAAATTTTGCTCTTATAACTTTATTTTTCACTAGTACTTGTAACATCAATATTTACTGGAAATATACTTATCAATAGCCTATTGTACGGTATTCTAGCCTAGGTTTACTGATAGCAATATTTTTATGCGAAATATGCGTTTGTTTACCCTTTCACATATATTCAATATTTGGTGTTAGTTTGCTGATGTAAAGTAGAACATCATCTCCAACATCTGGAATACTTTGCTAATTTGTTTTTAAAACAGTTATTCTATTCTATTGTATCGTATTCTTTACTAGGTTTACTGGTAGCAATATTTTTATGTGAAAAATGCGGTTGTTTACCCTTTTATATGTATTCAATATTTGGCGTTAGTGTGCTGATGTAAAGTAGAACATCATTTCCAACATCTAGGATATTTTGCTAATTTGTTTTTTAGAACAGTTATTCTAGTCTGTTGCACGGTATTCTACCCTATGTTTACTGGTAGCAATATTTTATGTGAAAGATGCGCTTGTTTACTATATGCTTAAATATTCGTATATATTCAACATTTGGTGTTAGTTTGCTGATGTAAAGTAGAACACCATCTCCCACATCCAGGATATTTTGCTAATTTGGTTTTAAAACAATTATTCTAATCTGTTGTACGTTATTCTATCCTACGTATACTGGTAGCAATATTTTTATGTGAAAAATGCCGTTGTTTACCCTTTCATATATATATTCAATGATTGCTGATTTAAAGTAGAACATAATCTCCAACATGTAGGATATTTTGCTAATTTGTTTTTTTAAAACAGTCATTCTAGTCTATTGTACGGTATTCTATCCTAGGTTTACTGGTAGCAATATTTCCATGTGAAAGATGCGCTTGTTTACCCTTTCAAACGTCAACTTTGACGGAATTGTCCGAAAAATCTTTTCTGTTCACCAAAAAATGGAAAACGTCGTTCGATTACATAGTTTCTGCATAACAACACATTTCAATTTCATGCGTTTCCGTACAAAACTGAATAAAAACTTGTTTCTTAAAGTTGCTCCTTTGGATTTGAGAACAACCTTAACAAATAACACATTAAAACGAATAGATTTTATATATTCATCAATTTGATTCTCTCTTCTGATTCAGGAGATTTTTAATGTATCCTTAGAGTTTTATAGGCGTGACTTATAAAAAAATAAAATAGTTGCATTTTATGATCTTTGAGAATACACCTAATAAATAATTCCATTAACCATAAAACATAGTTAGAGATTTCTATAAAACACATATATCTTTTTACAAAATTCATAGTAAGTGAAACATCCAACAAGATAATGATATATTAATAATGTTAGAGCAAAATTAAATTGATCACATCTTACTATAAGCACCATAATATGAAAATATGCATATCTAGCAAGAAAACCATTATGTATCGCATAAAACTTTTAATATTACTAAAAATTTCACGAAAAACGTATTCTTCCTTATTAAATTTTCATGGTGCACTAAAAGCATTTTGTCCATTAATTTACTCTAAGATTCAAAATGGAAAGCGTTCTTTGCAATAAGTAAACTAACATCGTAAACATAATACGTGCATAACCAAGAGTATTAAAAATATTAATATTTTTACTTCATCGAGCAGCAAAGCTTTTTCTTTTACCAAAGTATAAATTCAAAATTTTCAACTTTATTATAATGAAATTAATAGAAGTAATAGTTAAAGAACACAATAAAGGTTCTTTTTTAAGCACAAAAAGCTTCACTTAAAAGTGGTGTTACTGTGAGATATCGATATAATTATTATAAAAGTTTTTTATTTATTATTTTTGTTTTTATTTTTTATATATAAAGTGCAAGTATTATCTAAATATAATATCTTTTTTTAAACACTGAAGAAGTAACAAAAACTTTTATTCAAATTTGCTTTTAAAAATTAAAAGTTTTTTCTTTTTAAATTTTTTTGTATAAATTATTTTTCATACAAAATATCTTTAAGAATTTACTTTTAGCAGTTGCTACGAAGCGAGATTCGCTTAAGATAATTTTTTTCATTTCAAAACAGTTTCAAAATGGTAATACAGGGTTATTGAATAAAGATTGTAATCAAAGAGGTGGTAGTGCATACCCATATAAATAATGATTATAAAGGAAAGCAGACACGCATTGCACTTTCAGTCTGTCCACCTGTCCGCATATAACAACGCGAAAACTACACATCCGAATGGTTTGAAATTTAATATATATAATCATTGCAGAATTCTGCCAAGTCATTTAAAATTTTATTAATATCAAATTAAAACTTAAAAAATATATAAACAATAGTTTACTTGATTCTGTTAAATCCTATCAAACGTAATTCATTCAATGATATCCCACGATAGGTAGATATTCTAGGTTGACATGGTAATTATTCTATTAAATCCTATCATACGTAATTAATTCAATGAAATCCCACATAATGATTCTAGTTTGCCATGGTGATTATTCTATTAAATCCTATCAAACATAATTAATTCAATATTATTCCTTGATATGTAATGATTCATGGTTGCCATGGTGATTATGTCCTATTTAAGATGGAGTCATATTATTTCCATATTACTGAATTTAATATATATAATCGTAATAAATTTTGTATTCATGCATTTTTGCATAAGAGTGCAACAGCTATTAAAAGATGTTTTTAAGATGGAGTCCTATTATTTCCGTATTATTGAATTTAATATATAGAATCGTAATAAATTTTGTATTAATGCATTTTTGCATAAGAGTGCAACAACTATTAAAAGATGTTTTTAAGATGGAGTCCTATTATTTCCGTATTATTGAATTTAATATATAGAATCGTAATAAATTTTGTATTCATGCATTTTTGCATAAGAGTGCAACAGCTATTGCAGCAAGATCTGAATATTTATAGCTAGTTATAGTACGTACTAGTTATAGTATGAACGCACCTCATTTGTCACGTTTGACGCACAATTTCTGACTTGTTTTAATCAAACATACACGATGTCTCATCCCAGACAGAACATAACTATCGGTTATAACTTTAACTAAAAAATATGTATTTAAAAGAAATTTTATTATACTTACATTAGGCATTGTGCTAGATGGGATGAAAATAGGAATAGTGATTAAGTGTACGTCCTTTCGGAAGTGAAAACAGTTTGAACAATGTAGCTATGAACAAAAGCAGCAGATGCCGACAGCAAAACAAAATTTAGAGGATAAAACCTAGTAAATCAAAATTACTTAATATTTTGTTTTTTAACAGTTTAAAATATGGGAGTAACATAGGCAATAGGGAGTATACTGGGAGCGGTCTCTTTTAACCCTTTCAGGGACAAAGTACTTCTATTCATAAAATGCTGAGATAATTGAATGACACCAGGATTTCCAAACAAATTTATTTGAAAATATGTTAAAGCTTTTCTTCACGTACTTAATAAAAGGAAAAGTTTAACAAGTTATACATTTTGAGTATTTTCACATTTTTATTTAGATTTTGATTTTTTAGATTTTATTTGGATTTTTTAAAGTCTTTTTGTATATGATCTTTCTTCACTGCATAAAATCATGTTGCAGCATATTTGTGTTTAAATTTACAAAAATATGATGTTATCGCAAGTTATTGCACATTATGAATAAAGTGCAATTTTATTCAATGTGCATTCTTTTCGTAGTATATATGTATATAGATACATATAGTTATATATATATATATATACCCTATATATATAAAATCCTAATGAAACGGAAGTATGAATCGACTGATTAAACAACTGATTATGTTTCACGGCGATTTCTCCTAAAATATGGAATATTTTGCGATGAAATTAACACCAAAAATCAATATTGATCCGCAGATTTCAAAACTGGTATTAGAATTTTTAAATTCGAATTAGTTTTTGAAATATTAATTTTTTTCTAATTTTATATACATTTTTCTAATGATGGCAACTCAAATTTTAATCAAACAGATATATTTTTTTTCAGATTTTAGAAAAGGCTACTATTTTAAACTAATTTGGCGAGAAGCTTGCCTCCCTTAAAAGTATGCTAAGAAATGTATCATGTTACTTTTATTCATAATTCCATTTGTATTTCACTATCATTTTATTTAATACAAACAGAAACATTTAAAATAAATGGCTTTCACTTCTTTATTTTTCTAAACGAAATGAAAAGAAAAATATTACGCACAGATGTCATATACGCACCGGGATACCTAATTGGCACCAAAATGGCATTATCTTGGTTGACATGGTAACCTGGCTACTGTTGTTTATTTAATAACAAGTGTTTATTTACTTTATTTTCTTTTTTTAAATTACATAAATTGTTTTGTTCTATAGTTAATTAATTTTTTGGTTATTTTCCTTTAAAAATAAAAAATAATGGAAAATAATTAAAAAATACGGTACTACTTAGTTATTCCATCGATCCATTTCGCCAAATTGTACAAATTGACATAATTTTTATTTTAAATAACAAAAGAACAAAGAAAATAGTATAACATTAATAAATATACAAATAAAACGTCGAAATAAAAATCACTTGATGACGTAAAGACGTGTAACTTGCTTAAAGTCAAGTGAATGTGACATTTATCAACCATTATTGGCGTTTAATTTTATAGTTTGGTGATAGATTTTTGGTCGACGGGATAACTAAGTAGTACCAAAAATACATATGTAACTGGTATTCGAAAATGAGGATTTCGCCAAATTTTCGTAAAAAAATCACGCCAAACCGGCTGCGTATATGACATCTGGCGAAATATTAAATGATGTAACAAACGATGACACTTAATTTCAACTTCAAAGCAATGTTTTAATTTACCACTCGAAAAATAAAAGAAAAATGCTAACTGGCGAGTTGAAAAATAGTTATTGGCGAGATTTGCACCCGGCTAACGTAACAGTACCAATAATTCTTTGCGACAATGCTTTTATGTAGTATTATTCGAAAATAAAATTGATTTTTTTAAATCGAAATGGAAAACTTTCGGCACAGATGCCACATACGGTCCCATATTGGCGCTATTTTTTTTTTTTTTTTTTTTTGGACGCCAATGTCATATACGCAACGGGTACTTAACTGGCGCCATAGTATCGTTATTTTGCTTGATTTGATAAGCCGGTTGTTGTTGTTTATGCTGTTGATCTTTTCCCCAAATTAGCGTCGGAAAAAAAATCGTGCCAATATGGGGCCGTATATGGCAAACTTTCATATGAAAAGCGAAGGGATCAGAGCGTATTTATTTATGGCAGTTACATGACTTGGACTATTATAATATAGATGAAATAATGGCGATAGAATAATATTTGGCGGCTTATCACCTGTACCTGGCTAATATTAAAGTACCAAAATGGCACAAGGAATATAAAAAGCGAAGTGGTTCGCCCGGAACTCTTGATAATAGTCACATGACTTAGGCTATTGTTGTAGAAATTGTTTTAAAATACCGTTAGACAAAGACTCTGTACACTTAATTCCTTTTATTTTTAGCTTCTTTTCAAACGTTTAACTGATCCTCTTTAATCAAAAACGAAAACAAACATTGGATGTCTTAACAGCAACTGATTCGGTCCTAAATTTTTGAAATCAAAGGAAATTGAATGGAAACCCGTTTACAGGGAGATCTGCACAGCTTTTTTCAGTATAATTCAATATTCTATAATATATTTTTTAAACCGATCAGATGAGCGTGTTTTTAGATTCTGCGATGTCTGAACGGGGGTTGGTGAGCGTAGCTTGCAGGGGGCAGAGCCCCCTAGTATATATATATATATATACATGTAAATTAACAGTCCACCAATGCTTTAGCCAAATTTTAACAAAATCATTATTCCTTTTATTTCATGACAAAAATATCAAATATCTTGAAATAAAATATCTTTTGTTATGTAACTTTTGTTTTAACTTGTGTTAACAGTAAGTACTACAAAAGTTTCGAAATTATCACATTAAAATAAATCCAAGTAATAAATTAAGAGAATGATAACAGTTCTTTTAATCACAAAAAGCTTCAGCGTGCCTGCTAATTGAACTACTTAAAAATATAATTTTATCTCAATCTTAATGTTGCTGTTTAATTTTTAGGCGAATGTGAAAACAATCACAATTCATGTTATTATTTTTTTAATGATAAAATATTTTCTGTTATAGAATTTTTGTTTTCTCTTCTGCTAACTAAAAATTCACAATTTCCCAATTTCTTATATTAAAATTTACAAAAGAAATAAATCTGGAGAATAATAAAAGTTATTTTTTACCAGAAAAGATTTTACTCTGAGTACTTATAGCTGTGAAAAAATAGGTACAACTAAAAATGTTATAAAGCTTTTTACTTCTATCATAATATTTTTCAGCTGAAATATTTGAGTCGTATAAACAGCATCGTATAAAAAAATAATAATAAATAAATAAAAATTGCTCTATTTTTATTTAAAGAATTTTTTTATAAGAATCATCGTTTATACGTAATGTGTTTGAGAAAAGTCTAAAAAGATATTTTAAACTACATTTTCTTACAAAAAGCTGTTTTATCGATTTAAGGTCATTCCAGAATAATATATTAAAACGCCATATACAAGGTCATTGAAAAAGGTGTCCCTGATTTAAATAATAAATTAAACGAGAAATATGCAATCAATTGGTATTAAACCAACCAACGTGAAATTGTACAACATCTGAAGAAGTTTTGATAGTGGTCATTGCATTGACCTTGACGCGAGTGCTCGCATACACCGACATAACTATGGAATGCAATTTCACTCATCAGTCAGTTCAGGTGAGTGTATTGCAGAAAGCGCAGCGTGTGGTGCAGTACGCCGAGTTTAAGTGTTCTCAGGACTCTTAAAATTAGATAAAAAGGGAAAATAAAAGACTATTTTAAACATTTAATATCTTAAAATGCATATAATTTTAAAACACATTTTCTATTGGGATGAAAGATATACGTATGCTCTTTCTTTCATTTCATGTATTTAAAAATTTTAAATATGCAGAATTAGTATTTATAGGGGACTTTAACTGTCAGACATTTATCGAGCAGAAAATTGGTATAACGGCTTAGGCGCAGGATTACAAAATATATTTTGCAACTAGAATGAAATCTCATATGCCTAATTATACTTCAAATTATCCTAATTACCCTGAACCTAAATAAATTTATATTTAAAGCATTTTTTTATTTTTAATATAAAGCTGTATTTAGCTAGTACAAAAATTTAAAAATATCAACAGTATAATCACATAAAAAATATTTTTTTGAACAATAAAACGGAAATTTTACGTTCAGTTTACACAGACTAACATGAAACATGTGTTTTGAAAATTTTGCGAAAAATATTCAGAAGTTTTTGAGATATCATATCTAAAAATAATTAAATTTTCGAAAATTTTGTAGCTTTAAGAGTCCTGAGACCCCTTCAATCTATTATTGTGGTATAGCATCATTTTCGACATACGTATTGAGACGATCCACTTTCAAACAAAACCATTCATTGTTCGTTGGTTTAACAAGTTTAAAGCGCAACTGAAAGGAGATCTACTACCTCTTACCATTGAACCACTTTTGGTGCTGCTTGCACCTAGGATCGAAGCCTGGTGCATTTTGTAGCCCTATACATAAAATTTAGAGAACCGATAAAATTTCTCTGTTAAAATCATTTTTATATACTTTTTTACATTTTTATTTTTTATTATTATTTTATTATTATTTTTTATTATTTTTTATTATTATTTTTTTATTTATTATTATTTTTATTATTATTTATTATTTTTTTTATTTGTTTATTCGCGCCAAAAGTGAGTTAAGTCGCCAAATATGGCGCTACAATTTTTCCGCCCGCTTTATTCAAAGAGTAAGTGCACAGTACATATTACTAGAATTATATCAGATTGCGATTTGTTTGATAATAATTGATAGCATAAGAAACAAGAATTTGGTTTTTTCCTTTTTTTTCTATGCAGACGATAAATATATAAATAGTAAATATATTTCAATAAAAGCGTTCAAGATCATTGAAAAATATTTTTAATGAAATACAAAATCAGCAAACTATTTTCTTTTGAAATCAAATAAATGGAATAACGTTTCGAATGTTTAAAATGAAATGTTGCTGTATTAAATGGTCCTTTGGTAAAAGTAATCGTAAAGTAAATTAATATTTTTACACAATTTAGAAAAATTACTGTGGGTAATGAGGTCGGACATTACAATTTCTAGTGAAGTTCCTCTCCTCACACAAGGTAAACAGCTATGAGATTTGGCTAGGATTGCCGGGAAGCTCTACTTTAAAAAAAAAATGCGCCAACCTTTTCCCTGCCAAAAAATGTGAATATAAAGTTTCAATTTTTCAAAATAAAATTCTTATGTTTTTGAAGGGATTTTTAAACTTTTTTTCAATATTTTATACTTATTATTAACTAATTTTTATTTTTTAATGCTTTTCTTTAAAAAACTTCAATGTTAATTGTCTGATAAGTGGTCTCGAAAATTGCATTTTCACAAAGTTATGCTGCTGTAAAATCAAGAAATATTATTTTAACAAAAAAAATTTTACCGATTCTCAAACTTCGTAATATAGGACTTTAAAATGCACCAGGTCACAATGCTAAGTGCGAGCAGCACCAAAACTGGTTCCCTAGTTAGATGTTTGCTGAGCAATATGGGGAGCCCATGTTGAAGTTTTCTAAGTAATGTAAATAAATAAATAAATAAATAAATAAAAATCTCACAGATTTTTCCAATCTAACAGTGTAAAAATCAGGGCTCTGCATGATTCTGTTCCCGGTAGATATGGAGAGAAAGTGCGTTGTGAATTCGTGGTCAAAGGAGGAATTGAGAACGATTGTCCGCTATGAATGGGCACGTGGAGTACCGGGAGCAGAAATCCATAACCGCCAGGTGGGAATCTGTGGGCCAGATCGGATGTCGAAACAAATGGAGCGGAGATGGTGCCGCCAATTCTGTGAGAGGCGTCAGACAGTGTTGGACAGACCAAGACCTGGACGGACGTGCACGGCTTCTGCAGACGAAAACAATGCTTGACTACTTCTTTGTAAGCAATGCTAAGTCACACAAGCCGTTCAATGCTTCTTTTGTATGCAGAGCCCTGTTTTTTTTCCTGGAGGGCTTTATAAAGCTTATAAAGGGTCTGACAAAAGTCTCAACTCACTTGGCACTTAAGTAGAAAAATAAAGTTACGTCTTATCTTTAATGTTTCATTACATTTTTTGTCTTTCATACACACCTCCGATCACAGTTACCAGGGGAAACTTATTTTCCGACTCACCCTCGTAGAAAGTAAACGTAAAATAATTAGTAATTATATCTTTTTGTTGCTATTTTCTCTAGACAACCGAAAAAAATGTAATTAACATACGTGCTAGTTTGAAAAATTATAAACGAATCATTTCTGTTAAAACATGGAGCTATTATAAACTATATTTAATTTTAAGTATTTAATTTTAAGTATTTTATGTTACAAAAAAATGAAGGCCTATGAATCATTAGATCGCCGTTTTTTTTTTTTTTTTTTTTTTTTTTTTTTTTTTTTTTTTATGATGGCATCTTTTTGCTGCATTTGTGTATTATTTTGCGATAGTGGCATCCTATGCATGCTTTACTATAGATGTTTAAGAGTGGATTGTAAATGTGGAATTCTTAAGCGGATGCGAATGACGTCATTTCACATAAAATAAATGTGTGTGCTTTAGGCCTTAAATTTGAAATATGTTTTGTACTATTTAAATATACATATGATTTTTTCATCGGGGGCAAGACTAAATTCTGAAAAAGCAGAATTCCTGTTCTTTAGTTTATAATATTTCCAGTCATATACTTAGTTTTTAATTTTAATTGCCTTTAAAGAATTTTTCTCAGATCTGGTTACTTTTATTAAAGATCGACCGAAACAGGTTTTTAAGGCCGAAACCGAATTTCGGTAATCTTCCTATTTTCCGCCGAAAACGAAAATGTCGAAATTTTTTTTAAGTACATACATAAATATACATAATTATTAATTAATTATACGTGTAATTATACGTGTGGCTTTAGTTGGCTCTCTGTGCCATGGACTAAAACTTTTTATTTTCATAAAAAATAAAATTTAATTAATTCAGCAACAATGCAGAATAATATTCCAATTATAGGAATTTCATCTAATTAAACAATGTTTTAAGTATATATACCTCGATTTATCTTTTATAATGATTTTGGTAAAGGATAATCTTTTATATTAGACTTTCTCAAATAGTATTCGAAAATCTTCTGCCGTTTCAAACTAAAAATTTTCTATTAGTGTTAAGTTTTCAGCTTTTAATCAGCACGTCAGAAGCGCCTTCCAATTTTAGTCATATATGCATTTTTTGTTGTATAATGTGAACTCAAGTCTTGAGACAGTCATGACTGATAATTACAAAGAATTCATAGCAATAAATAAAGAGTGTATCAGATGAGCGGATGCAGCTCAAATGAATGAGTCATGTTGAAAATTTCCGACGGAAGAAAATAGATTTTTGAAATACAGATAGTTTCGGTCGAATTTTGGGGAGCATTTTCTCTGAAAACGAATTTTCAGCGAAACTCAGATTTGGGGCCGAAAGCGAAAACAAAACCGAATTTTCGGTCGGACTCTAACTTTTATTGCTACACAGGAAAGAGAAATAACGGAAATTACTATATATTTGCTAATCTCAATTTCTCAATACAATTAAAAACACTATATTAAAATAACTATCTATAAAAAATTTGCAAGAAAATAATGTCACGTTTAAAAAATCCCTGACGGCCCGGCCTACAGGCAGAGGTAGATTTCGAAGTTAAGTATACTAATTTCACCAACAAAAACTAAATCATTATTAGATATAAATCCACTTTAACAGTTTTATCTGTCTGATTTTGACGAGTTTTTATTTCCTTTTTATAAAATAGCTGGTTTTATCAGAATCATGGTAAGGCAATATTAAAAAAAATATTTTTCCATACTCAACAACTCGAAATTTTCTGGCACATTTTCAGATTCATTTTTAATATAAAAAAAAAAAAAAAAAAAAAAAAAAAAGAAAAGAAAAAGGAAAAAAAAAAAAAAAAGAAACATGCTGACGTGATTTTTGAAAAGATTTATAAGCGGCCTGTGTTTTTATTTTTCTTTCAATTATTTAAAACTTGATTAATAAACAATTATTTTCTCAGTAGGGGTATATTTTTCGTTTCTGACACAATCGCTTCGGGAAATTCTGTTCAAAATGCCCACTTTGACATCATTTTTTGAAATATATTCTGCCTCTTCCAAAAAATCGATCATTACTGTACATTATATAGTTTCTGAATAAGAGAATCTAGCAATTGGATGCGTTTGAGAGCAAAAATGAATTTAAAAATGAGTAAGAGAGTAGACAGTTTGGATTTGAATGCACCCTTAATAAGATGATTTTTTTTCTTCAACCGCTATGTATTTTTAATTTGTTTTTGCTGTAAGAATTGGCATTATCAAAAACTTGTCTATATAAATGTTGAAGACAATATTAAGAAGATATATGATAAATTCATGGAGATTTTATATCTTGTGAATTGACGGAGTTATGAAAATTTTTCTTCTTCAACCACCTTTTTTGCTTTCGTTTTTAATTTTTTTTTGCGGTACGAATTGGTCCTATAAAAAACCTGTGAATATAAAAGTTGTAGATAATATTAAGGAGATGTATAATAAAATTATTGGATTTGATATCTTGAGAATTGACGAAGTAAGGAATTTTTTTCTCCCAAAAACCCTATTTTTTGCGTCCCTTGAGCCTATTTTCAATTTTATCAAAAATCTGTGATGCATGAATTTTCGGCGCTATTTTTAGAAGTAAAAAAAAAACTTTAAACTGATTTGATATGTACAAAAATTAAGAAGTTATAGGGTTTTTTCGGTTTTCACAAAACCCCTCCCTATTTCCATCCCCTTTGTCCGCTTTTGCCCATTAACGAACTTGACCGAGATTTTATGTCCCTTGATTTTATGTATCAGTTTGAAAGAGATTTGTGCAGAATCGCGGGAGTTATCGTGTCCAAAAGAAAGTGATAACACAATTGCTTCGGGAAATTCCGTTCAAAATGCCCAATTTGACATCATTTTTTGAAATATATTCTGCCTCTATCAAAAAATCGATCATTGCGGTACATTATATAGTTTCTGAATAAGCGAATCTACCAATTAAATGCGTTTGAGAGCAAAAATGAATTTAAAAATGAGTCAGAAAATAAGCAGTTTGGATTTGAGTGCATCCTTAATGCAATGATTTTTTCCAACACAATCAGCTTCGGGAAATTCGGTTCAAAATGCCCAATTTAACAGCATTTTTTAAAATATATTCTGCCTCTGTCAAAAAATCGACCATTACGGTATATTATATAGTTTCTGAGTAAGAAAACTTACCAATTGAAAGCCTTTGAGAGCAAAAATGAATTGTAAAATGAGACAGAAAATACGCAGTTTGGATTTGAATACACCCTTACTTAGATGATTTTTTTCTTCAACCGCTATGTATTTTTAATTTGTTTTTGCTGTAAGAATTGGTCCTATCCAAACCTTGTCTATATAGATGTTGTAGACAATATTAAGGGTGATATATGATAAATTCATGAGGATTTTATATCTTTTGAATTGACGGAGTTATGGATTTTTTACTTCTTCAACCCCCCTTTTTTGTTTTCGTTTTTAATTATTTTTTGCGGTACGAATTGGTCCTATCAAAAACTTGTGAATATAAAAGTTGTAGATAATATTAAGGAGATTTACAATAAAATTAATTGGAATTGATATCTTGAGAATTGACGAAGTAATGAATTTTTTCCCCAAAAACCCTATTTTTGCGCCCCTTGAGCCCATTTTTAACTTTTTCAAAAATCTGTGATACATAAAATCTTGGCCCTATTTGTAGAAGTAATAAAAACTTTAAACTGATTTGATATGTTCAAAAATTAAGAAGTTATGGGGGGGGGTGTCGGTTTTCACAAAACCCCTCCCTATTTCCACCCCCTTGGTCCGAATTTGCCCATTAACGAACTTGACCGAGATTTTATGCCCATTGATTTTATGTATCAGTTTGGAAGAGATTGGTGCAGAATTACGAAAGTTGTCGTGTCCAGAAGAAAGTGATATATATATATAGCTAGATAGATAGATACATACATACATAGATAGATGGATAGATAGATAGATAGATAGATAGATAGATAAAGTTTTTTACTGAGGGTGGTTTTGAATTCTAGGGGTTATGATCGGTGTAGATCTGCAAACATTTTTCAGAAATTCCAACATAGGAACGATCCCAATTGGTAGTATTTCATACGAAATTTACCTAAAAAACACGCAAGTTCAAGAAAACAAAAAGTTATAGGGCAACCGAGCCAGTAGCTGATCAAATCTAATCAAAAACAACTCGTTGTAAATTCCGGCTAAGCCACAAACCTAAAACGTCAGTCATAAAAAGAAGCGATATAGAAGTGCATACTCGGAGTATTGTGTAAAAATCTATCACTACTCATAATGTTTCCAAACGACTCACAGTGAGGTACTGTAATTGAAAACTACTTGGCAACCTGCAGTCTTTTATAATGTTTGTTTTTCTGCACTCACATATGACTATTTGTTTAACAATTTTTTTCTTGCATTACTCATCCCATTAAACTGCTAAAAGTTGAATCTTTTGGTGTTTACATGCCCATTCTTACTTAACATCATGGGATCGATTTGTTGATTTTATTTACCATTATTTGAACGAGAAAGACCACTTTTACGAGTCCTTTGGAAACATTATGAGTAATGATAGATTTTTACACGGCACTCGGAGCATGCACTTCTATATCGCTTCTTTTTGTGTGATATCACTTCTTTGTATGACTGACGTTTTAGGTTTGTGACTTATCGGGAATTTACAACGAGTTGTTTTTGATTAGATATCACTTCTTTTCGTAAGATATTTCATTTGCATTATATATATATTCTCTTTTAATTCAGAAAAAAAAGGATAGGGGGAGAGTAGCCATATTTGGGCCGCCGCTTTAAATGGACCGTTGAAATTCTGCCGTTAATTACAGAAAGAGACGCCATCTAGCGCTGATTTCTTACTCAGCAGAATGACGTCATTTATGATTAGAAGAAGCACCCGCCTACCACTTGCCGTTTTCAAACAATTTAAAAAAACCTAAAATTAGCTGTTTCGATCTAATTTTTTCCTATTAAACGTAAGTGAATACTTTAAAACAAAGGTAAGTTATTATGTTTTCATATACATCTATAAATTCATATGTTTATTGTAAATATTTTTCCCACGGATTTGTTTGATTTCGTTTTTGTGCTTACTCTTGAGATTATCTGTTTTAAAAAAGGGCACAGTTGACTTAATTGGGACAATTTAAGTTGCTTAAATTGGACCAGCTATACGATCATAAATAAAAAAAGTAAGTAACGAATTTCGTGAACTGTCCGCTTTGTAAACTATTTTTTTAGTCTTTGATATTTTATAATGGATTACTATCTCCATGCAAGTTTTTAAATATATATATATATATATATATGTTTTTAAATATATATATATATATATATATATATTGTATATCTGGGTCGATTTCTTTAAACATTTTAAGCCTATATAAAGATAAAAAAATTTTTTACATGTTTATGAAATAAATTTTGTTTGCAACTTCTTTTATCTTCTTTGTATTTGTATTTATTATCTTTGAATTCTTTATTCCTACGGCGTATTTAATTTGCAGAAATGAATTCAAATATTTTCCTCCTGGAGGATATTTACGGTTCCGTGACGGGGGATAGGCAGACTTTTTACAGTTCTGGAGGGTTACACTTTTTTGCCATTAAAACGCATAAAATCTCAAACCTTCCGGGGGGGGGGGGTTATCATGGCTACGGGGAGCATCCTTTGAATTCAACACTGTTTGAAAATATAATGTTTTGCGTTTTTTAATCGTAGCGTATAGCATGTTTTTTAAACACTTTTTTCATATAATTGCAAAATGTTGAAAACGACACACACAAACTGTCTGGAAGAAAAACACCCGCGACAGCAAAAGCTGTTAAAGATATAGGAAACGAGAAGAAATGAGTAAGTTGTGAAGAAATTGACTTTCAAGAAGGCTGCAGCAACAAATCCCCCCAAAAAGCCAAGAATCATTAGAAATGTTGTCTCCCTTACTAAATTCTTTTAAATCAAAGCACAGAGGGAGCAATAAGCAGCTGCGTTAACATCTTCGCCATACAAAGTAAACATTGAAATAAAATAAAACAAAAAACAAAAAGGAAGCTCTCACAGCACAACAGCAATTGGAACATTAAGATTTTAAAAATAGGCGTAATGCAATTAGAAAGAAAATGATGGAAGGGAAAAAACTACAATCATAATGTAAATAAAACGTTTGTTGAAAAAAATGTCTAATGATCCAGAATCTAAAAAGAAAAATCAAGGCAGTGATGACTGGTACTTGTAAGCACAAGAAACAGCAGAAATGATTCGCTGTTCAGATTGCCAAATACGGTTCCAGTGTTGTGTGCGCTGGAATAAAAAAAAAATAATAAACGAAATTCATGTGTAAGCTTTGCATCATTTCTTACATGATATTCATGTAACTGTCAATTAGTACCCAAATTTCTATTCTTAATTACTGATAACTTTGATTGATATTTTGAATACATTTTGACTTAAAACAATTACTCTTCTTTTCAGGTATTTGATTTCATTATATTTCATTGCTGTTATTTTGTTTGATAGTTGCATTAGACACAAACTCTGATTTTAATAAAATTAGTTATATTCTTTAGACATTAAAACAACCTGATATTGTTTGGTCCAATTTAGGAGACTGGGGTTCCCAATTAGGCGACCAGTTACTGAATTTGGACCACTTTCGACAATTTTTTCAAATTAAAATAAAAATTAAGATTTTCAAAAAGAAATTGATCTAAAGATTTATTTAATTAGTAGATGAATAGATTGACCCCGTGTAGTGATGTTTTGCAGATTTTCTAAAAATTAAGTGAAAATAAGTGATATACACCTGAAAATAAGTGAAGTGGTCCAAATTCGGCTACTCTCCCCTAAATGAAATATGATAGAAGTAAAAAGATAATTTGATAATAATGCTATAAACTTTTCAAAAGTGTAATATATCTAATAAGACATAATGTTGAAATTTTTAAAAATAATTCAAAACCATTTTATCGATCCTTACAAATCTCTGAAAAAATATTTTTTTTTAGAAATGGTAAAATGTGTCGAACTAGCCAGCAATATTTTTTTGTTGTTGTTCTATAAGCTATATGGGGATTTATTAATTAACTCAGCAAGGATTTTATCCTAATAACTTTTAAAAAACTGCTTTTACATTTTCAAAATTCACATAATTTTACACAAAATGTGTAAAGACTTAAAAGCAGATTGAATAACGCGCATTTGTTTTATCACCGGGTGCGCTTGAAGTAATTTTTTTTAAAAAATTAGTTTTTTTTTATTTCAGGAAATCCAACGTCCCTCCGATTAGTGTGGCAGAAAATCAGTTTATCAGATTAAGCTTTTTTTTCATTTCTTTAATTTTAATGTTTTCATAAGCTCTTAACACTTGCTGTACTTTCTGAATCTTCAATGCATGTACTTTCTAAATTCCGAATTGTTTTTATGTGTCTAACAGGACATACTAAGTCGTATGCTTTCCAAGTATTTTTTCATATATTTCAGATAATTCATAAGATAAATTACAATTAATTTCAATAAAAGTTCGGAATTCGATATTTCATCGTTATGAAATGATTTTCCCTAAATTCAGTCATATTTGTAAATTATTAAGTAGCTCTATTATCAGATTAAAAATTAACTAAAAACTATTTAGGGCATTTTGATAAAATTTTTTAATTACCAAGTCCAAAAAAACACAGTCGATTAGTTTAATAAATCCCCTTATTAATCTTTTTAAATGAAAAGAAAAACGAAAAATCCCAATAAAAGTGCAAATAATTTACTTGATATAAAAGGATTGTAAAAAAAAGTGAAAAAAAAATAATAATAAACCAGACTGACTGTGATACCTTTGTAAAATGCTATAAATTGAACAAAATTTGGAATGTTGAAAAAAATATTTGAGTATATGTGCGTTTTACTATAAAAGCAATAATGAAAAGAACATTTTCCCGCTTATTTCAATATGATAAACTGTAATCCTCAAGTTCTCTCGAATGTTTTCATGACTATAAGTACTCTGTGATTCACTAAAGTGCTTACATTATCTTTCTGTGCATGGTCTGTGCATGGTCTGTGCTTTCTCCGTAGTCAGTGTTTACCTTGAATCTTTCCATAATCGAGGTCCACTAGCACGTTTCTAAAATCTAGTTTCCCCTGAAATATCAGCAGAATATTTCGCGATGAGTAGGGGAGACCGTGGCTAGTTGGCTACAGGGGTAAGTAGACGCAGTCCCCATAAATCGCCTGTTTGTGGATAGATTGTGCAACCAGTCACAGAGTACATTTCTTCTTGCGTTTTACAATCCTCATTGTAGTTTTGCAGCGTTACCTACGTGCAGTGCACATTTATTACGATTTTTCTGTTTTTTGCGCTCACAAGTAATTTTTTGTTGCTTCATTATTTTTCTAATTTCTAATACTTATCTTAATAATTGCGATTTAACTTGTGCAATTATTCTTAGTGTATGATTAACTGTACCTACCCCATATGTGATTTACTTGGATTATTTATACTTAGATGGTTACGGGTCCCTTTTGTGAAGACATTTATTATGGGGCTAGTAGGCGCATTGAACACGGGGCAAGTTGACTCAGTGTCTGGTGTATGCTGGTAGCTTGAAAAACAGCAAACATCGAAAAAAGTGGTTGCAATGCAAGATTTTGGGCATACGGGGCTTGTCCAAATGGAGACACTCGATTTTTTATTTGTGACAACTGTAACTCTGATGATGTTATCAAGTAGGACAGATGTTACTCAATGTTAATGTTTTATTCATTATTTTTATATCTGTATAACTTAGAATTTACATTGTACGGCGATAACGCCTTTGATTAAACCTACTGATAATAAGGAAATTGATTTCTCTTAACTGCGTGTCTCATTTAAATTTTATAAGGCGTGTGCCAACTTACCCCATAGGTATAGGCAACATGCCACATGACGGGGTAAGTTGGCGCACAATTTTCATTTTAGTTTAGGCTTCCGCTAAACAGAAACTACAAAAGCTACAAACTCAAAACTCCGGGTATTTATAGCCCAATGCCTGTTCTTTAAAAGTACAGTTAAAATTTCATAAAAAAACTTAAACAAAAAAATTAATAAAAATCAATACCTAAAAACTGCGCCTACTAGCCCCGGTCTCCCCTATTGTACGCAGTACCTTCGTCAAAAATCATTCCGATTTCGTGCAAAATAAAATTTCATTTAATTGTTATCTAAATTTTGTGTGGAAAATACCCATAGTATTGGAATTTTAAAAGGGTGTGTGCTGAAATGTAGAATCACCTTTAATAAAGCTGATAACTGAAACATCTTTCATAAAGTAGAAACCTGGATCGTTGTGCTTTTAGATGAACAAATTGAATTCATATTCAACTTTCAAGTAACATGATAAAAAATTTTTGAGATTGAAGTAATACAAATACATTAAAATACATACCACTCAGTAAATATCCATCGGTTGTAATCCAATCAATATCTTTTAAGTGACCTTGTTAACGAACAGTAAATGATTCAATTCCGCCTTATAATAGAGAGCTTAACTGGGTCGAGTGCAATAACCTCTTCTACCCTATTAAAATCCGTGGGCGTATCTATGTAACCTCAAAAACTCGGAAACCACAATGCGCAGGGCTACGAAATTTGACACACGGATTGCTTGTAGGGGTTCATGAACGATTGGAGCCGAAAACTCGAAAATTTGGAACTGATTTTTTTCATGTTTTTGACCAATATTTGCCTTTTTATGTTCAATCCGTAATCGCACGAGTTCTAACCAGTTCTAAATTTTTACTGAAATGTGAGATATACATATTACGTACGCAACGTTGCAATAATAAGAAGCTAGCGTGTATTAGGATAATTCTTTTAGCTCACATACTAATATAAGTAGAGATCTACATACTTCGTACGCCACGCAGCAATATAGGAATTAATTACGTCAAATTGGTATAAACCAAAAACTAATTAATATTTTTACAGGAAACTTTCAAAAGTTTGAACTACTCATAAAAGCAATTCAAATGCTGTAAACCGGGGTAAAAAATCCGATAATTACACATTGCTGTAGCCCTGTCAACAGATTTTGGTTTGACCAAGAATTTCAAAAGTGCAAAAATCAGCATATTTAAAAAACATTTACTAAAAACACATTGGCTGGATTCCACTTTACTTTTGTTTTCTTAGTCACTTGTCACACCCCATTCCATTGATACAAGAATTTTGTTTCTATCATAAATAGAACCGGAGATATAGAGGTGTCAAAATCCCGCTTTTATCAGTCCGGAAAATATAAACTAGACAGAGTACTAAAAATTTTTTTGAAAAATCGTTTGGCATTAATTGGGGGAAATTCCTTTCGTTTACGGTTCGTTGCACTGTTGTTTCTTTTGCTTGGCGAGAAATTCTGTCGAGTTTTCATTTGGTAGGCCTCCCCACCTAGCTGACCCTGATAAAGTCGGTGCTACGGGTTTTTTATTATATTTCTTTTCTTTTATGTTTTAGAAGTAAACTAACATAATTGTTAGAAGCCTTAATGGGCAAAAATGAAATCTGCTGAGATTAAAAAGCAACAAAATTATAAGTAAGTAGTTTCATTAATTGCCATTTTCCCAGTAGTTGATCAATCGAAGAAATCAGTCGAAAATTCAAAAATTAATCTTTAAAATATCACGCGTAGGCTGCGATTGACAATAATTCATATAAAACTATTATTTGAAATAAGCAAGATGGAAGTGGATTATTTTAACTTACCGTAATTGTCTCCAACAAATCAAAAACTAAATTTTTACATTTTCTAATAAAAAAATATCATAAAATTGCTTCTGTTACACCTGGCAGCAGACAACAATGTGACAACAGTTGCTCCAACATTCAAACAAAAATATTATTTCTAGTGCCACGTGTAAAACCCAAAATTCCGCCTGACATGCCGCAATATTTCAAAAATTTGATCAACTACTGGAGAGGTATCAACTACTAGCGCAGTCACTCTATTTCTTTTTTTTTTTTTTTTCATTCTGCTGATGCTATGTTTGAGACGCTACTCTCTTAGGGAATCTAAATTCTTCAATGGGTATTTCCCAACTTTTAACTCCCCAGTATTGAGATTAATACCTCTTCAAGAGCAGGAATGTTCATGTTCAAAGTTGTAAAAAATAAATTCCCAAGCGTGACGTCATATTTGGGAATATATTTGTTAATAACCTAGTGACGTTTAAATATTTTTAAATTGGAGGATATGATTGTGAGAAACAAGTCAAGTAAATTTTGTGACGTTGTAAATGACGTTCTGTTTACAGTTCAATTTTAGCTTACAAAACACTGGGGTCCCGCTTTAGGTTTACTATGTGGCCGGTCGATGTGCTGATACCACTTTAGTGTCCATGTCCAAGAAACAATCAAACTGTGCACTGTAGGCCATGATATTTAATGTATTATAGCGCCGCAGGTTAGTTTACATTTCAATGAAAACAAAATTATGATTGTATCAAAGTTATGTATTTTTTGCTGATGTTTCATTCCATAACGCCAAAGATCAGAATTTCAATTGACAACTTCATCGGAAGTATTTATCTTAGTTGCATGTTACTGATTACTTAAGCTAGGTGAGCCAAAGGTAGCCAGTGTTCCTAAGGTAGAAGACACCACAAAAGTAGAATTACTTTAATTTTTAATTACAAAACGGCGCTACTACATTGTAAATTATGTATATGCAGTGCACGTGGCTGAATTTGAAAAGGTCACCTTAATCGCCAGGCATTGTATTTTAGCGGTTTCAGATTTGATGATTAATCGTTCTAATTTCTAAAAAGATATTTTAATTTATATGTTTTTAAATTCTGAGAACTTTAAATTTTGATACGTTTTTTGAAATCTTATTTCTTTCTCTTTAACCGCTTTTACTTCAATTCTAATAAATTTATCGGATTGTAGTTTTTGGTCGTGCAGTTGGCGACCATACTGATGTTCCCTGGGTGGCGCGACACCCGGGCCACCTTAGGAAACAAATATGGAAATCAATGTTGTAAGGGAAAATTAAAAAACTTTTACTTCAGTGTATGAAAAAATTTATTACCATTTCTTATCACTTATTATCAGTTTCTCCAACAATTTTCACACTATTGAGAACACCAGAGATCCTCCAAAAGAAATCAGTGATTCTCAGAAGAAAAGCTCTCAATTTCTGTGGACAAAAAATCGTGCAAAGTCTTTTCGTGTCAGAAAATAAGAAGATTAAAAAGAAAAATTCGAAAAATATCAAAATAAAGAATCATCAGAACATAATATAGTAAACAACATAATACGAAAATCATAAACCGATCTGGTACACTGCGAAAAAAGATTCCCAAACAAATTGATACTATCATGCATAGCACAAGTGGTTGCCAGCCAAACGTAAGCTGGTATTGCCATTTGTGCAAGAAAGACAAAATAATGGAGTGTGATTGTGTAATCAATGCTTGCAATATGTGCATTGCAGAGTGTCAGGGACTTACTAAACAAGGCAAAATCGAAAATTCCATCTGCATTTTCCACATGGAATCCGAATAAAAAGGTACATTTTGAAATTATTTATCGTAATTTTTCCCTTGTAATTAAATACTTAGTTTTAATTGAACATTGTAAAACTCTTCAAGAAGTAAATATAGTTCGAAGAGTATTTTTTCACATTTTAAAAGAGATTTCAATATATGGGTCACCTTTGGAATAATATACGCCACAGATGGCCCACATAAATTATTAGGTTTTATTTTAGAAAGAAAAGTATAGAGGAGGTAGGGGAGGTATGATACACTTTTTTTTTACTAATTTTTTACAACCCTTAGAAACCTATTTTTAAACAATTTTTTCGTGTTTTCTTATAAAGTGACCTTTTATTCATTTATTAAAAATATTGTGAATTTAAAAAATAATCATTCAAAAAATATATTCCAATTATTGTGAATGGTTACTACTGTATCAAATCTCCCCATTGCTGGGGAGGATTGATACATTGTTATGTAAATTGAAAAAAAAAATGCAGACAATTCAATTTATGTGTCATACAATTTTTTATGATAAATCTTGAAATATTTAAGTCAAATTTAAAAAGAAATGACATTGACATATTTTTGTTTCAAAAATGTATTTTACAAAAATATTTAAACAATTGCTATGTTTTAATCAATTCTATTAACACACTTTTTAGAAAATAAATAATGAAAAAAAAAAAAACATAGAGATCTTGCTGCAAGAAAAAATGAAGTGAACATTGCTGATTTGCAAACAATTTAACATAAATTTAGCATATTTAAGATTTCTTTAACCCTTTCAGGTCAAAACATTTTAAATGCTAAAGTGTTGAATAAATGAATGGCACCGGAATTTACCTACATATTTAATTGGGAATAAGAAAAGGGCTATATTTCACTTTCGTATTAAATGGAAAATATTTTACAAAATGCTGGTGCCAATGTGGCGTTTGGGAATTAATATTAAGTGGTTTCATAAACATACCGCCACCCTTTAAATGGTTAAAAGAAAAACTAATAACTCTATCATTTTGGTAAGTAAAATCTGGTGGATTTAATGTTTTTCTAATTTGCCTTCGTCAATTATAGATACATCTTCCTTTTCAGGCCATTTAAACGTTTTTCTTTCTACATGACGAGCAAAACGAACTAACCATCTATCATCGCGCTGCTTTTCTATGTAACCTACATAATGTCTATGAATAGTCTCTTTGTTCTTCCTTACCAATTTCAATAGCTCTTGCTGTAAAACAATAATGAATATTACAGTACTATATTAGTTTACAACTTAAAAAACTATTAAATTTCAAATATACAAGTGTATCATTTCTCCCCAGCACCAATGTATCATTTCTTCCTATCATGCCTTATTGGATTTTCAATCACTTTGTATAAATGCAGTTGCAAAATGCCAATCTGCTTTCTGGTAAAACTCACCCTAACAATGTGCGTTACAAATAAAAAAAATTACAAAATATTATCTTCACAATAATAACAGTTATTAAAGAAAATAAATATTTTAAAAAAAAAAAATTACATTGACATTCCAAAAGTCTTCAAAATTAAAAGAAAAAAAAAAGTTGTCAGTTCTTCACTGCTAAGTCCGGCTAATGATGACCGCTGCTAATAAAAGAAGACTTTACATCTGTTACAATGGCTGTTAATGCAATTTGTTGAGAAAAATTGTCAATGTATCAACCCTCCCGATGTATCAAACCTCCCCTACTTGATATGTGTTAGAGATAAGTGTAAAATTTTACAAAACAAAATTCAGTCATATAGACATAACCAGAAAATTATGAAAAATCCTCAAGGCTTAACTATGGCCACCTTTGACTCACTAACCTTACACGAACAAAATTTGATTTGTCGATGGTTTCAAAAGTTGAAGTTAATAAAATGTATTTTCATAATTTTATTTAAAAATAATATTTATTTTTAGAGGTAGACTAGCCAATGTAAGATTGATTTTTTTTATCCTTATTTTTATGGATTTGCGATAAATTTAATCTGAAATTTCCTTTTTAAATATTTTCTATTACTGAATTTCGATAGTTGCACCTTGTAAATAATTAAAAGAATTGTTTTTTAAATTATGTGTAAATAAGCCTTTACGGGTTTTCCATTCACTGTATACCTTGTATGAAATATGATAATGGCGCAATAAAGCTATTCAGCAAAAGAAATCTAACATCAAATAAAATAAAATAAAATACAAAAACTCGAAATATCTTAAAATGACACCATTTAATCTTTAATAGAGATAAATATCTTTGCGGATTTATCATAAACTTAATCTGAAAGTTTATGTTTAAATATTTTCTATTATTTAATTTCAACAGGGTTTAACAAGGCTCGGGGTTCCACCTTCTAAATAATTAAAAAAAGTGGGGGTTTTAATTATTTGTAAATAAGCCTTTAAGGAAATTCTATTAGCTATATCCCTTAAGTGAAATACGACCTGGCGCTCTAAATCTAATCTAACATCAAAACAAATACAATAATACAAAAACTCAAAATATCTTACAATGGCATTATTTGATCTTTGCTCTAAATAAATATCTTTGTGTGAATGTATGACAAATTTAATCTGAAAAATAATTTTTTAATATTTTTTTATTATTGAATTTAGGCGGGTTCCCCCTTGTAAATGATTAAAAGAACTGTTTTTTAAATTATTAGTAAATAAGCCTTTACAAGTTTTCCATTCGCTGTATCCCTTGTGTGAAATATGATCTTGACGCACTAAAGCTATTCAGAAAAAATAACCTAACATTAAAACAAATAAAAAATATAAAAAATTACAAAAAACTCGAAACATTTTAAAATGGCATTATTTGACCTTTACTCAAAATAATTGTTTTAGTGGATTTATGATTAATTTAATCTCAAAGTTCTCCTTTAAACATTTTCTATTATTGAATTTTGACAGGTTTCACTTTATAAATAATTAAAATAATTGGTTTTTAAGATATTTGTAAATAAACCTTTACGGTTTTCCATTCGCTGTATCGGTTAAGTGAAATGTGACCCTGGAGCTCTAAAGCTATTTAGCAAAACTAATCTAACATAAAAAAAAAAAAAACATGAAATGACTTAAAATGGCATTATTTGATCCTTAATAAAAATAAATAAATATTTTTGTGGATTTATGATAAATTTAATCTGAAAATTCCTTTTAAATTTTTTCTATTCTTGAAATTTGGCGGATTCCTAATTATAAATAATTATTTTCTTAATTTTTTGGAAATAACCTTAACGTGTTTTCCATTTGCTGTATCTTTTGGTGAAATATGATCCTGGCGCACTAAAGCTATTCAGAAAAACTAACTAACGTCAAAAGAAATAAAAAAAATAAAAAGTTACAAAAATCTTGAACTATCTCAAAATAGCATTATTTGATCTTTACTCGAAATAATTATTTTTGAGGATTTATGACACATTTAATCTGAAAGTGCCCTTTTAAACATTTTCTGTTATTGAATTTTGACAAGTTCCACCTTGTAAATAATTAAAAGAATTGGTTTTAAAATTATTTGTAAATAAGTCTTTACGATTTTCCATTCACTGTATATCTTATGTGCAATATGACCCTGGCGCTCCAAAGCTATTCAGTAAAACTAATCTTAATATCAAAACAAATAAAAGATCCGAAAAAAAGTTACGAAAAACTCGATTTATCTTAAAATGGTATTATTTTACCTTTACTTGGAATAATAATAAAAAATTGCAATTTCTTACTGTCCTATTTGTAGCGTAATTTAGCAATTTATATTTTTTCAAAAAAAAAAATCCGATAGTTCATGAAAATTGGAGCCAAATTTTCCAAATTATAGTGAAATTGTAAGTTAAAAAAATTGATTCTTAAATTGCATGGCTATTTCCATGTTTGAATAAAAGGAAATAAAATAGCTACTTTAGAAGGGAGGAAGATAATTCAGCATTTAATAAACGAAGATTGTCGTTGGAACATGATCCAAGAGTTTTTTAAATATATTAACATACCAACTCTTTTTCAATAGTAAGTAAATCTTTATTAACGGTGTTATTTTTTTGGTAGAAGTTAAATTAAAAAATAAATGTCGAGTTGTTTTTTCAATTGGCGTAATTGTATCTGTCAGTAAGAACTATGGAAGTCTAATTTTAAGGTGAACGAACTTGATAATACGTTTAACAGAAGGTTTTTTAAGAGATTTAATATTTTTATAGGTTATGGCAAACGAAGGAGTAGGAAGCTTCCCTACTTTTAATTAAAAAAATATATATATAGATTAAATTTTTGAGCAAATGATGCCCTATTTTCAAGTTAAAAATTAAGTTTTTGGAAATCTGTTTATTATGTTTTTCTTGTTATTAGTTTTGTAAGTTCAAGGATATGTCTCATAATTACTTTTACACAAAATTGATTAGGAATTTACACGAGTTTTCGCGTCATCTTTTCTTAAGAGTCATAAGCATAAAAGAAGATCAGCATTTTAAACTATGTCGCGTCGTTAAACCAGAAGCTAGTGATTGGACACTGAATGATATCACTGAAGTATTTCTAAAATGCTTTTTTTTTTAAATATGCTAAACATGTTTTTTGGAAACACACATCATACCACTTTAGAAAATTAAGGGGTCTCAGGACTCTTATAGCTTTAAAATTTTTGAAATTTTAGTTTGTTTAGATGTTAAACTCCTATATTTTCTGAACATCTTGATATAATTCTTTCATTGAAATTTCTATTAGAACAGAAGTTACGGCTTTTAGAATGATACCCCGCTCATCAGCTGAAGCGGCGTTTCCGAAACTTTGAAGCCATTTTTTTCCAAATGACGTTTTTGGGTATAACGCGCATGATATCTCAAAAACTTCAGAATATTTTTTCTTGAAATTTTCAAAACATATGTTTCATGTTAGTCTGTATAAATGAACCGAAAATTTCTATTTTATTGTTCAAAGTAATATTTTTTTACGTGATTATACTTTCGAAATTTTCAAAATTTTGCATTACCAAAATACAACTTTGTATTAAAATTTGTATCCCCACCTCACTGTCAGTGAAATACAGTACTATTTTCAATGTAAACGCCAAACAAACAATCCTTAAACAACTATGCAATGCAAATCAATTCGACATTACCACCATATTCACAACTGCAACAAAGAAAATTTCATGAACTTATGGAGTATCATGCAAACAAAAGGTATATTCTTACCTCCGTATCATTTTACTAAATAAAGATCATAGTAAATAAAGCACACATCTCGCCACATGTGATAATGCAACTGAGGGATGTGCATTGCATCTGCCCGATATGCACAGATTTGTACATATACTTTGCGCATGTTCAGAAAAAAAATGAGAACTTTTGCAAACTAATAAAAGTTTTGAACAAATGGATGCACGATAACAAATCTCTGACCGAATATCTTTCATTTAAAATAAAAATCACGTAATTTGAAGAAGTAATTTTTTCACACGAACTGTCAAAAGAAAATGCTTAGCATTTTAAATATATAGATATTGTTAAAAGTTTTCATTATTATTCTGTTATATGTTATTGTATTGTTAGAAAATCGATCGAATGAGGTAGTCTTTCGATTAATAAGTACAGAACTTGTGTGAAAATATAAATTATTTGAAAACAACGTTTAAACACACAATAAAACAAGCAGATTTGACCATACGTATACGTTTCGTGAGTACTAGAACTCACATCCTCAGTGTAAAAACTTTAAAAACTTTAAAAACAATATCCCCCCAACTGCATGTACGGTGAAAAAAACCCAAATAACGTTTGGGTTTATAATAATAAATAACGGTGTTTAAACGTTGTTTTCAAATAATTTAGTCTTTCGATTGTACACTTGAAAAGAAAATGGTATTTACATTAAAAAATAATGTAGTTAAAATTAATAAATAAATACTATCACTGCAGAATGTTGACGAATGAAAGGTGTCAAATAATTCCAATCTTTAAAAATTAAGTTACCCGCTTTGAATTTAAAACCTTTGTTTATGTTCCAAATGAATGTCAAAATCATTTAAAAGTAGTTACAAAATGTTTAAATTCACGTACAGAATGTCAAAATGTATCTGTTTTTCTCAAGCAATTTAAAGTTTCCAATATACCCTTTGTTTATATACTTTAATTAAAAGTTTAAGACAATCGCTTATACATTTCGTTTAAATTTTTACAACGTAATTTTCCAAACTTTCTGACATTTTACGAAATTATATAGTTCTATATGAAATTTTGAAATTTAGTTGAACAAAAGAGCTCCTTTTCTAATGTAACATACGTATAGTTTTAAATGTTGAACACTTAATATAAAATCTTTAAAAATATTTATACATCTTTTCTCGTACTGTCAAAGACATTTAGATTATGACTAATTTTTTAAATGTTAAAACTTCAAAGTACATATGACATGTTATGAAAACATTAGAAAAACAACTATTTAAAAAACACCGTTAAAAGTTAATACTAAAAGTTGAGGACTTAAGCTTTTAGAAAGTGAAAAAGAAGAAATTGGAAAAAAATTCTTAAAAAATAAGAATAAAAAAATAATAATATATGAAAGTAACAGATAGCTAATTATATGAAAATTCCATAAATCATTAGTAGATTCCACACATTAAAAATGGAGATTTAAAGAACAGAGCATCTGTGATTATGGACTGCTATTTGTCATCAATATTCATTTCTCTCAAGAGTAAGACGCATTCTTCGATTAATTTGGAACTATTTCCATAACACTCCCATTAGCTGCAAACTTCATATGTATGATAAGTCATTTTTGTGTCATTGCAATATCTTTATTTCCAGATGTTGCTACAGATGATCATAAATTTTATTGATACTTTGTTTAAAATTAATATTCAGTACAGTCCTTTGATAGATTTCTTATCAAATAAAACGATGCTCCGAATTTTTCTAAAGTTTACGTATTACAATAAAATTTAAACTTTTTTTTAAACACATCAATTTATTGAAAACTGATATATACCGTTATCCCAGACTGTTTGCATGTCTATTGTTTATTTATTTATGTAACTGCCTTTCATATGCAGGTAGACAGTAAGAAGGTAAACAGATATACAGTTTACAAGCACATAAATTAACGTCTTAATTCCAGTTTTTTTAGATATATAGTTTGTATGCAAGGTGCATAGGCCTCCTATCCTAAAGTAACATGCAAAAAAATAGAGCTATCTCTACTCACATAAGATATATATCAAAACTTTGCTAGAACGAACTCGAATTATAGAGAAAGAATTGTTTATTTAAGATTCGAATACATATCCTATATTTTTTACATAACAAATATCTGGATGCAACAAACTAAAAATTCAATTCAATTTTTTCTTATTTTTATAATTGGTTTTGACTGTATACTAATGTGACAATCTGCTGCAATGATAGAAGCGCTTTTGTGGCGAAGTTTTAAAAATAATCATTTAAAATAAAAAAATCGAAAGACAGTATGTAAACAATTAAATCCCAAAATTTCAGTGCATTAATTCCATACTAAAAGATGACATTTGGTTCACATGGATTTTTTAATAGTTTCTTAATGTATACACTCAAATGTTCGAAAATAGATTTGCATCAATTTCCGCCAGTGTTTAACACCTTAAAAGGTGGTGCTATATTTTTATAGCACTTAATTTGAATCCTCAAATGGCAAAATGGCGGCAGATTTTTGGAATGAAATTTTGATTTTATAATGTACGTGAAGATTATACTTATTTTTAAATAAATTTGTTCGCAAATTCTGGTGTTAATCAATAATATCAACATTTCTCTAACAAAAGTACTTTGGTCGTTAAAGGGTTAGAAGGGAAAAGTACAGTCGCAAAGAAAAAAAATGGATAAAATACTAATGCTTTTTGCTTGCATCAAATGCTAACGTAGTTCGCAATGTCATTTCATTAGAACACCGTAACAGTTACAGTGAGCCGTCGTAGCGTTGAACATCATGTTTTCGGCGGGAAATCAATTATTAAAGTACAGCAGTTATTCAGACAAAATTTCATTGTTAGCCGACATGGTCACGTTCTCTCTTAGAGTTCCATGAAACTGGTAATGTACGGGAATAAAGGAACAGCCGCTTGTCTAACCACATTATAAACGGCAAACGTGTCTGTGCGTAGCGCTGACGTCATTTTGGCGTTGGCAACAGCAGATGATTAAATTTAACTTTTATAAACTTTTATTGCATTTTTTTTTTATTCTAAATACCGCACATTTTCAATTTTTACAGAATCGAATAGAGAAACAAATGTACTTACAACTGCAATTTGTTTGAAAACTATATCGCAATTTACCCAATGTTTATTGCTTTTAAATTAATTTTCAAGCATGATTTTATTTTCAAATCTATCTCTATTGCCTGCAGACGATTACGAAAGGTAAAACCGTTTGAACTTAAAGTAGTATAAAACGCTCATCTTTTTATTCCATAATGAAGATAAAAAAACACATCAATCAATACATGAAACAATAAAAAATAAATAAAACACAAATTTAAACATGATTTGCTCACCGTAATCTTTGAGATTATTTGCTGGTACGTTTTTTCATTAATTTTTTATTAACTGCAATTCTTTTTATCAAACAATATATTTTAATGATGTATAACTATACTGTGTCCAAAGCCGTTTGTAGAACATTTCGAAAAATGCCTCCTACAAAACTGTGCCTTTAGTAGGTGAAGAGAAAAAAGATGTCAACATCAGAAATAATATATTTGATGGTTTTGACATATACTCTGTAACCCAGAAAGCACGGGTTTATCCCCTTGTATAGGTAATTTCCAGAAACTTTTCCGTTGATGACAATTAAAACAATCTGTCTGATGTAATTTTTAAAAAATAAACGAAAATGGTTTATAATATAATGACATACTCTAGTATGCTTTACATAAAATTCTCGATTCTTTTCCTTTCTTTTTTGCATCCTATCCCCCCCCCCCCCACACACACACATCAAGAAAAGTGACACATCTCGCAAAAATTCATTTTACGTTTTATTCCACTAATAGGTCTGTCATAGGTGCGTCTTGCTACGCAAAAAGTTTCAAAAGTGTAGTTATACGAAAAATCACTTTATTATGCTATATGTTCATTCGTGACTACAAAAGAGGGGTGGATTGTGTGGGCAGGTAAAATTGCCCAACCTTCATTCTTAAGGCTGTTCTTAACTGCTCTGCTCAACAAGCGCAAAACGTTCTGACACATTTACGAATTCATTTTTTAACGGAAAGATATAAAATTGGAAAGCCTGGCCATGGAAGCAATTTGGAATTAAACTGTTTTTTCCATTTTTTATCAGTCAATTACCCATTGAGTTATAATCGATTTCGATCACGTGACAAACTTGCCCGCTCTTGAGTGATTTTTTTCTTTTTACTTTCGCGAGGAAATTCGGTTCAAAACATTCACTTTGACACTGTTTTTTGTAAGATCTATTGCGTTTGAAAAAAAAAATGGAAAAAACAGCTCGATGACATAGTTTCTGAATAACAACTCCAGCAAGTTTCATGCATCTTGGAAGAAAAATATATTAAACTTATGTCAGAAAGTTGCCCTTTTGGATTTGAGAACACCCTTAAGGGTTTTACGCTTTTATGTACGTTTTTTACTCCTGCAAGCAGAGCTAAGAGCTATAATTTCATGTTACAGTAAAATCAAGAACATTTTCTTTTGCGTCTCCTGTGAAATTTACTTTTGTCGAGATGTGTCATTTTTCTTGTGGGTGAGCGATATGTTACAATGTCCAATATAGTAGACGGTTCCGCACCACTTTCCACTAATTAATTGATAACGTGCTATTTTGGTAATGAAAATTTGGTTATATAGCGTTCTGTTTTCATTTACAATCTTTTGAAATCTGGATTAGAAGTAAATACATTTTACTGCATTAGATCAGATGTACTCACTTTACTATGTAATACTCTGTTTGAATTTCTTACAGTAGTACATAAGGACATTCTTTTGCCCTTCATGCACACCTTTTATAGCATTTACTTTTGTCGAATATTTCTGCAAGAGGTGGCGTAAAAAATATTCTATTTCATAAAGTTTTTCTTTCATAATTTTATTTAAATAGCTCTATAGCTTTAATGATCACAATAGTATTTCTAAAAAATATATCGAGTTATGGTGTGGCTTATTTTTTAGAGTAAATTTTCGAATTATATTTTATCAAATTATTTCAATTTCAAAATTCTGATGCATGAAATAAATAGAATTAAAATATCGTCATTCTTAACCCCTTCGGGACGGGAGACTTTTACGAAATTTTTAATCTTTTGTCACCGTTTTTTGAAAACAGAAATTTGTGTGTTCTTGAATCGAGAAAATGCGCTGATTAAATAAGGCAAATTTTACAGTAAAATTTTACTGGTGAGGAAAAACAAGGATTCTGATCGCTTCATGCGGCACGTATACGTGCCGCTCGTCCCCAAGGGGTTAAATGATAGCAGGGAAGCCAGCGTTATTTGTACTTACTCATTTTACACCAGCTGATCTTCAAATATTTAATTGATCACAATTAATAAATCTTAAAACAGACAAGTGAAGTGTCGCGATAGCAGTGAATGCGAGTTCCTGAAGCCTCAACATCCCTCACTTAAACGGAAATAAATGCAACCCGATTACGGAATGTTACCACTGATCTCGGCAATATACTTCAATAATCCATAATCGGGTTAACACATTCATTCCCTCTGGATGGGGGGATGTTGAAATCCTCGTGGCCGCATCCACTGCTATCGCGGCACTTGATGTCTTTTTACGTGATTGAATAAGTGAGATCAGTCACATATTTTGATATCAGCATGTATAAAATGCTTAATTAAAAATGTGACTAATTCCCAGTCTATAAGTAAAGCTAATGTAATCCAACTACACGATTCATAGAATAAAGCTGACAGTTATTGAAAATTAAAATGATAATAATAATAATAATAATTCATCTTTTTTCGGGATTTATAATTATCTGAATTTAATGCCTAAATCTATTGTATTTAATTCAATGATTCCGGTTAAATTACTTGAAATGCTTTGGTGTATAAAATTGGATGTAATCGGCTCAGTGTAAAACTGCTGCCAGGCACTGAAATGTAAATGAATGTAGCTTACTTAAATCTTTTCTTAAATCGCCATTTCTTAACAGCAGGTGGTTGTCAAAACGCCGCTTTTATTGTGCGGGTACTTATAATCTGTCCGACCAAATATGATAAATATAAGTAATAAAGGGGGAGGGAGGTTTCCCAACCGGAAAAGTCTCTTTCATATAACCACTACTTACCTTCAAGTCACGTTTAAGATCGTTCACTCAATGTTTAAAGTGTCTGATAGATATATAAAATGAGATATCTTTTATCCCCGATAAAATCTCCAACTTCAGTAATGACATAAACTTAAGATGGTAACATAGCGAGTAAAATAATAAAGTTTCAGAATTTGACGACAGTTATTAGAGGTTTGGCATTTATAAATAAATTTTAATGGTCATGTAAAAATGTAAGAATCTCGTAAGTAATAAATATTTTTTAAAAATCGCGATAATTATTCAAATATTTATTTCCATCTATATGCAAAGATAAAAAGGCATTAAGTCATCCGTTTTGACGCTAACTTCAGCCAAGCAGTCACACACTCTTTCATGCTTATAATGTTATTAGGATAAGAGTTTAAAATAGCATAAAGAAAATATGAAAGAACACTATTTCTATTATTTTATAATATTTGAATTTTTATAACTTTTATTTTGTATGATTTTTAAATCAATTTTTATAAAATTGTAAAGTTACAACTATTTCAAAATAAAGTTTTATTCTTAAAAGAGATGTCATATTTAGCTTGTTTGATTTAATTAATAAAAAAAAAATCAATTTATTCTTATAAATGTATTTTATACTTTTTAAATTTCATTCGTTTAGATATCTGGCTTATTCGACTAAGAAAACAGTTTTGTGATAGATTCTCAAAACTTTATATCATTGCTACGGAGAATAGTTGCTGTCTCATAAGATATATTTTACTTGACTGCCTAGGTAGGACTGTTCATAAGCGGTGACCACATCTATAGAGCATAGATCCCCGCACTGGGCGCCCTTATTAAAGTCTTTAACGAAAAAAAAACTAAAGGTTACAGCTTCGATCCCGTAGCCTCGAGCCGCCGAATAAACGCGAATGAATGAACGACTGCAAGTTACACAAAGGTGTAACAGACTGTGGTCATATAGACCAGATCGCCAAAAGCGCGACAAGGGACGATAGTAATTGAAATTGAATTTGATATGATAAATTGTTATATAGTACTTAATAAAAGAACTTTAACGGAATTAATTAAAAACATTTATTTTCAGTGTCATCCTGGTAATTTATTCAATATTAACGGGTTTATAGCATTTTCTCATATAGGGTATCCCGACTAGTTCGGAGGCAGCGTCACACATTTCCAACCAATTTTAGCGCCGATGATTTCAGCGTATATGATAGATGAGATGATCCAGATAATGAAACTGACAGTCAATTGGCGCAACTGAAGGGGAGTTTTCATATCAAGATCTCACAACTGACTGCAATGTTGAAAGAATGGCGACCCGATTAGTGGTGATGCCTCATGATCGCGGTAACATCAATAATCGGATTCACATTTATTTTACACTGCAAAGAGGTATGCAATATTGTTACGGATACATCCTCTATTGGTGCGCCAGCTCAGTGGTAGTTCCGTAATTTACATCATCTCATCTATCATATATAATAACTAGGGGGCTCGGCCCCCTACGAGCTACGCTCGCCAACTCCCGTGCAGAAACCGCAGACTCTAAATGCACGCTAATTTGATCGGCTTTAAAAAGATTTCGAAAGATTGAATCATAATTTAAAAAACAGTGGCGATCTTCCTATAAACGAATTTCTATTCATTTCTCCTTGATTGGGGAATTTTAACGCCAAATCCGCTGCGGTACTACTTGATTATCCTGTCGACCAATTTCGCCAAATTATATAAATCGCCAAACCACTCGCGAAATTATACAAATTGATATAATTTTTATTTTAAATAACGAAAGAACAAATAAATTCGTACAACATTAATAAAAACATAAATAAAACGTCGAAATAAAAATAACTTGATGACGTATACACGTGTAACAACATTTCAAAATAAGCTAATATAAAAGGAATTAAATAAAGAGAGTCTTTGTCTCCTGGTATTTTTTAACAAAGCGAAAAGAAAGTTCTTTTAAATGAGACATTTTAAATTAATTCTCAAAATATCAAATAAATGTCTAGCGCAATTTCTAAATTTAAACTTTTTTGCAATATTATTTTGTGTTCATTTTATGTAATAACTATAATGTGACGTAAATATGACTTAATTTCTCCTAAGACTTCTAACGCATGTTAATGAATTTATTATTTTACAATATCCTTCCTCTTTTAAAATTCACGTGTATACTTTTTATGACGTAATTTTTAATAAGTTCCTGCTTTTTATACGTAATTATTTAATTCTAATATGAAAGTTTTTTTCCTGTTTATAATAGTCACGTGTAAATAAATTTTTAATTTGAAGCAAACATTATTGCTTGCCCTTTTTATACAGTTGGCAACAGTTTAAATTAGTACAATTTTCTGAAATCTGTAAAAAATATCTCTAGAAATGCTGAAAATTTGAATTTAAAATAGAAATAAAACCTGAAAAAATGAGTCAAAATAAAAAAATTAATGCAATCTGCACTCCGGCAAATTCTAACGCATAAAATGATCTAAAAATTATTACACTGCCATGTATAGTTTTTGCAGCTATAAAACTTTTTTAGTGGAACGATTTTGTCCAACTTTAGCATTGAATAACTCTTAAAATAATTATTCGATTTGAAAACTGTCTGCATCAGCGTATTTATCAAACAATTCTGTATAAAACCACCGATTTTCATATTTTTGTATGCATTATTTTTGTTAATATTAACGAAGAAAGGCCTCCGGTCGCAAAAAAATCAAAACCGGCGGCGGTGACAGCGGTAGTTATTTTTTTTAGAATAGAGAGAAATAAACGACGCTAAGATTGGATGCAAGTATATGACTGTGTCTCCCTGACAAGAAAGATCGTATAAAAACCTTAAGAGGTGATAGAGCATATTGCAACGAATTTTTTTGTATAGTAAATCAGGGTTAAAATTCAATTATTCTGTCATAAATACAGACAGTCCATGCCGAGCCCGAATGTCCAGTTATTTCTTTAAAACGATGAAGTTAATTTAATAAAGTATTCAACAAAAACGAATTTTTTTGTATAGGAAATCAACGTTGGAATCCAGTTATTCTGTCATAAATACAAACAGTCCATGCCGAGCCCGAATGTCCAGTTATTTCTTTAAAACGATGAAGTTAATTTAATAAAGTATTCAACAAAAACGAATTTTTTTGTATAGGAAATCAGCGTTGGAATCCAGTTATTCGGTCATAAATACAGACAGTCCATCCCGAGCCCGAATGTTCAGTTATTTCTTTAAAACGATGAAGTTAATTCAATATAATATTCAACAAAAACGATTTTTTTTTTATAGGAAATCAGGGTCGGAATCCAATTATTCGGTCATAAATACAAACAATCCATGCCGAGCCCGAATGTCCAGTTATTCCTTTAAAACGATGAAGTTAATTTAATAAAATATTCAACAGAATGACTTTACTTTTTCTGAAATGTGATAATATCACTGAAAGTGCTCTGTAATTAGTGGCATATTTACTGTGTGTGTGAATGTATATGTTCCGAATTAAGAAGCATTTAGGACTATTTGAAAGCAGTTCGTGACAATTTGTAGCAATTCTACAGAAGTTATCACATTTTACAGAAATCAAGATAAAACTGTTGAAATTATCTTTACAATATATTTACTATTATTAAATTTATAAACTAAAATGTGGGTTCGACTTTGAGTTTGATATACCCTGTATTTATAACTGAATAAATGGATTGTGACTCTAGTTTCTTATAAAACTAAATTTTCATATTATGCTTTATCATCTCTTAAAGTTTGTACATCACCTTTCGGGACACCACCCATAAAAAGCATTCTGAATTAAAATTCCCTGATGAAGGTAATTTTTTAAGCAGGAAATGAAATGTTCTAAAATTCCACTTTATTAGAGATGATTAGGAACGAGTTTCCGCTCCTCTGTCCTTGATTGCTTCATTACTTAAAGAACCAGATGACTAGCGTCTGGACCTTTATCAATAGCAGTTATTCTGTATGAAACTAAATTTCGACCCGTGTGGCATAAAAGCATAAAAGATTTATAGACCCAGTGGCGGCATCACAAACCATTGCCTCATGAAGTTCACGGCTGGAGTTCCAGGGCTAGATTGAACTCGATTAGCTTCTTACAATGGAACTGGACTACTAGGTCATATTTTGTTGGAAACGAGCAGCAGAACCAATTTTAGTGGTTGAAAGATAGATTCCCATTCAGTTTCCTAATAAAATTCTTGCATCCTTTTATCCCTTTCTGTGCTAATATGCTATCTGGTGCAATAATTTCATTAGGAAACTCAGTGGGGATCAACCAATCAACCACTAAATTTTGGTATGCTGGCGGTTTCCACCAAGATATGAATTTCAGACTAGTCCCATTTTAATATACTAATCGAGTTCTATCTATTCCTGGAATTTCAGCCGTGAACTCGATGAGGTGATGGTTTTTGCAGTCGCCACCAGTATAATGTGAATATTGAGATTACAAGTGAGGCATGATATTAATAAGTCTACAAAAGTATTTCGAAAGCATAACGAGCCAAACTTATGGTACAAATTTCCATAAATCAGTTAAGACATTGATGTGGGATGACACGCTTGCACATCCTTTTCGAGAATGCCCCAGTGGTTTTTAAAGAGATTTAAATCCAAAATTCTTGATGGTCAATTTAATAAGGAAACATCAGTGGAATTATCCTCAAAACAGATAAATGGCAGAGGGACCTTTGGCAAGAGTAATAATTATGTTTCAAAATCAATTTCTACAGTTGTGACATTCGATTTCAAGAATTTTGAAAACTATAAAAACTATAAAAAAATAAAAAAGGATAAAATAAACTTTTAAACACAGAAAGTTGATAAAATTCCACTATGGATATATCTTAATAGCCTCTGCTCCTTCTGGCCTATAGATAATTATATATCATCAATTACCTCTAGCGGACTCCTCAAATTGAGACAAAACTCAGATATCTGGTTTCATCGGACTACATGGTTTTAGGTTATTTTCCCCTAATCTGTTTGAAAAACTATATTATGAATATAATTTCTTACTTACTATTTATAGATATATTTTTTAAATGTCTAGTGTTTTTACAAATAGACAGTAATCAAAGAGGGAATTCTGTGGATTGAAATAGTTACAGGTACTATTTCGTCATCAAATCAAAATACCAACTAATAAAGTTGATGTAAAAAAAAAAAAAAAAAAAAAAGCAGTTCAAAGCGTGATAATTGAATTTTATTTAGAAAAAAGGGAAAAAACAGAAGATGGAGATGAGAGTTCAAAAGGTACAGCAATTACGACTTGGATTACTTTTGAAGATCCATTTAAAAACACTAATAAATAATTCTTCTTAAAAGCTTTTGATTAATACGTTTTAATAAATTTTGTTATGTTTTATTAAGTTTTGTTCACTTGTCTATAAGAACATATCTAAAATCGTACACTACAGTCAGATCAAAAACCATAGCAGAAAAAAAAATATTTTTTTCTAACCAAATCGGTCTTCTTCTACCAGACAAAATATAAGAGAAGCATCATCATAAAGTAAGACAGTAAAAGCGATCAGAAATATAATAAAATATTGAAACGTAGATCAAAGATTAAAAAAGTAAAGGTAAAATTTATTATTATAACATTAATTAAATCAATTCCTTTTGAGGCTAAAAAGAACACATTTAAAAGTTTTTCTAGTATTGTAAATTTAAATTTGCACAGTAAAAAAAACCACGAATTTTTCTTTTAATCTATGAAAATTTAATATAGCTAAAATATAATTTGAATAATATTGTAAATAAATAAATATTATAATTTAATAAATAATAAATAAATAATATAATTTAAAATAATAATATTGTAAATTAAAATTTGCACTATATATATATATTAAAAGAAAAAGACGAATTTTTCTTTTAATCTACGAAAATTTAATATAACTACGAATGGAAATGTCAATAATCCTCTTCCGAGTTACCCATGATTACGAAAAATTTTCTTTATCTTTAAAAACCCCAGAAACAGGTATATCACGAAATTTAAAGAAGCATTTACGAAAACAAAGTTTCTTCTCCTGCCATTGATTTTCGGAAACGTTCCGAGTAGTTTTTATATTATGTTAATCAGTTTACTCAAACCGGAATATTATTGAAGGCTATTAGTTCTCAATTGAACATTTTTACCTGTGTAATTGAATTTATATATGCAAAAATAACAAAATAATATTAATTTTAACGTTAATATTAACAAGAACTAAAATATCTTCTTAAAACACCATCAAAAACTTTTGAATGCGCTAATGATGGTGTTTTAAGAAGATCTTTTAGTTCATATTGTTTCATACCAGTTTTAATTTATTTTCGTTAATATTAACGCTGTCAATTTATCATTACACTGAACAAAACTCAAACCAGAATATTAAGGAAGGCTATTAGTTCTCAATTGAACATTTTTACCTGTGTAATTGAATTTATATATGCAAAAATAACAAAATAATATTAATTTTAACGTTAATATTAACAAGAACTAAAATATCTTCTTAAAACACCATCAAAAACTTTTGAATGCGCTAATGATGCTAAGAAGATCTTTTAGTTCTTATTGTTTCATACCAGTTTTAATTTATTTTCGTTAATATTAACGCTATCAATTTATCATTTTTGTCAATAAAAATTCTTTGTTAAACATGAAAATGTTTACGGGGCCCCGGAACTCTTAAAATTGGAATATATATGTATAAACTTTTCAACATTTAATATCTTAAAATATATATGATTTTAAAACTCAATTTTTAGAGAGGTAAAGTATGTAAGTATGTTCATTCATTTAATATGTTAAAAAAATTACAAGATTCATAATTAAAAATTATAGCGGTCTTCAAACTGTCCGACATTTTTCAAGCATAAAATATGTTTGACAGCTTACGCGCAAGATTACAAAATACATTTTGCAACTTGAATGAAAATTTTGGTGCCTAATTATACTTCAAATTGGTGTAATTACACTGAACCTAAATAAATTTGTATGTAAAGCAGTTTTATATTTTAAATACAAAGTTGTATTTACCTATTGCAAAATTTTGAAAATTTCAACAGTATAATGACATAAAAAATATTTTTTTGAGCAATGAAAAATAAATTTTAGGTCCAGTTTATGCAGACTAAAATGAGCCATATATTTTGATAATTTCATGAAAAATATTCAAAAGTATTTGAGATATCCTGCACGTTATGATCAAAATCGTCATTTTGAGAAAAATGACTTCAAAGTTTCGGAAATGAGCTATTGAGCGGGTATAATTCTAAAGGCCATAACTTCTGTTCTAATGACAATTTCATGAAAATAATTATAACAAAATATTCAATAAAAAGAGGAGTGTAACATATAAAAAAATTGGAATTTCGAAAATTTTGAAACTTTAACCCTCTCGCTGCATAGTTTTTTTTTTTTTTTTTTAATTAAAATAGTTTCAAATATTGCGTATTTTTTTTATTAAATATGTCAAATTTTTATATATTTCAGAGTTTAAATATGTAAAAAAATATTGCAAAACAGTTTTTTTTAACCCAAACCTGAATCAGTAATAAAGCATTTAAATCTGGATAAATCAGGGCTGTCACTGGAGACCATTTTTATATTCTCGCACCACTATTTAAAGAAAATCAATTTTGCAGTATATTTCTCTTGTAAATGTTGTTTAAGTCTACATGGAATTTTTTGTATTTAAAAAGTGGTCCAAGTTGAATTGAAAAATAGTCAGTGGAAAAAAATGAATCCCCGAGGGGATCTCGGGTTGCGTAAATTTTGCTACTTTTACGTTGCCCGAGGAAATCTCGGGTTGCGCAGCGAAAGGGTTAAGAGTCCTGAGACCCCTTAATCTAAGAATTGACACCAGTCGCAAAAATATGTTCTCTGTTGAAAAAACGGATTAATACGCTTTATAAAAGCTACACAAAAACGCTTTCGAAAGTCAGTAGCAGCAAAAGAAATATTTTTTTTTAATAAGTGCTTCTTTAAATCTCGAAAATATATTAATTTCTGAGGTTTATAAAGATAAAGAAAGCTTTTCGGAATCGTGGGTAACTTAGAAGAAGTTATTGTGTGTTTTTGATCATGCTTATATTATATTTGCGTAGATTGTTTTTTTTTTATTATTGTTGTAGTTGTTGTTGTTTTACATTGTGGAAATTATAGATTATAAGAATATGTATTCTTAATTTCTCTTCATAATTTATTGATAAAAGTTATTTGATAATATTTTGTAGTTACATTTATTAACTATATAGTACAGTTAATATTACTAGATATACATAATTTCTGGTTAATAAAATATATTTCAATGAATTATACCAAGTTATAAGTTTTGAAAACTGTTTAGATTGTAGTAAAACAAACGGGATCCATCTAAAAAGTCACACAACTAAGTAACATCCTTATTGTTTGTTTTGTCAATGAACTCCCGAACCTTTTAAGCCTCTAAAGCTTAATGTCTTGTTTTGCCGCGTAACAGCAAAACACTCTCTAAGTACACCACAATAAACCAAAGTTATTTTTTCTTCCCGTGTTTGATATGTTTTTAGATGGAGGCTAAATCAAAAGAAATAAGGACAGAAATGCGGAAAGCTACTCAAATGATAAAATAAATTAACTAATGATAACTTTCTTTATAATAGATTTAGACATGGTGGTTGAAAAAGTTGTGTAAATAATTTGAAGTAAAATCGTTTCTGGATTTCTTTTTTATATGCATCACTATGTTTATGTAGTACAAATATTTTAGTTATTTTGCGAAATTTATTTATTTATTTATTTATTTTAGATCAGCGAGATCTCAAATCTCCTTTGCTCATGTTAAACATATGGGAATGGAATGCATTCTTATTTTTAAAATATGTCATCAGAAAATAAATATTTTAACTTCATTTTTTGTGTACTTTTCCAAAAGGATATTTCTTTCTTCTTTAGTTTAAAAAATATATCTGCTTATATTGTGAATAGTAATTTTCCAACTCGGCGAAAAAGGTCCTGGCCATAGGATTCGAACCAGGGATCTCCCGGTTGAAGCTGCCAATACTCTGCCAAACTGAGATATCCAGGACGAACCTGGGAGACCTAATTCACCCAGCTAACCTTATTGTTCATAGCATCTGTTCTGATATCTGAATCAGCTCAACAGAATAATTGACAGCTTATGGAATTCCAGTAAACTGATTCAAATCTGCCCTGGACTTTTTTCAATAAGTTGGAAAATTACAATTCGTATGATTTATTTACCAATCAGAAAAATTGTGTTAATATCTGCTTAGTTTCATATTTTACTGCTTAGTTTCATGTTAAAAGCTAATGCGTTGTGACTAAAACTTTAACTATTCAATTTGAATAGAGTAAAACCTCCCTAAAGCGACCACGTTCCGTTCCAATAAAAATGGGTTGCTCCGAGAGATGGTCTCTTAATGGAGGTCATGTTTAAATCTAGATTTTCATTGTTAAAAATAGGTAACAATTAATGTTACTAAAATTTATTTTTCATATTAGGAAAAAATATAAAAATTTAATTTTCAAAACAAAAGTTAATTACATAAGTTAATTGCTGCAGAGTTAAAAAAAAAGAATACATTGACGTTTGCTTTGATTTTACGGTTTTATTTTTTATAACTTTTATTTCCCAGTCCTTTCGAAGTTCAGTCAATAAATGCAATTTTTTTTTTGGACGGGAACAAACAATTACGATTTCATTAATTTATCCATTTCTTTTAGAGTTCTCCGACAGAATAGGGCAGGGAAGTTTATTGACCATCATTCTTAATTTCACACCAGAGTTAAATTCATTACCTAAAAAGGCACAAAGGGGTTTAAACACGTAAAAGTTACCAGGATAAAAAACATCTAAACTTAGTTTAGAAGTTTGATGAATAATGCGCTCTCTGGAATTATTTTTCTAATAAAACCTTCTTCAAGCGACCAGGAAAAAACGGAATTTTTCTTCAAAGAAATGGATCGCTCATGGAGGGAGTTCATCTGGAATGGTCTCTGAATGGAGGTAAAATTAGTCTTAAGCCTATGGGAATAAATTTCGTTCCATGAAAAAATGGCCGTTCAGTGAGGTGGTCGTTTAATGGAGGTGGTCGCACAGGGAGGATTCACTGTATATATTTCAGAAATATTTTGACAACTAAAGAAAATAGACAGAAAAATAATTTTAAAATATTAATTTCCCGGTAAGGTAATTTAAAAATAAAAATGCCTTCTAGGCCCATGGGTAACATTAATGAGGGGAATTTTAAACAACAGACGTACATGACTGCAAACCTTGTTTTAGAAAAGTGTGGGCTCTATACACAGCCACTACTGGTGGTCAAAGACAGCTTGTACGCTGCAAAAAAAATCTGTAAAATTACTGAAGTTTTTCTAGGAAACTGGGATTCCTAGAACTTTTTATGTAACGGCAACAACAAAAATTCCTATAACAGCGTCTGTTACAGGAATTTTCGTTGTTGCCGTTACATAAAAAGTTCTAGGAATCGCAGTTTCTTAGAAAAACTTTAGTAACTTTAGAGATTTTTTTTACAGTGTATTTAAAAATCTGTATATTGATTGATATGACATTTTCAAATAATATGCAGAAAAAAACCCAATAAATTATTATTCAAGAAGTGCACCCGAAATTCCGGGTACTATTGCCCTGGCCTTGTGAGTTTAGGCGAAAGTCAGAGTCAGCGTGTTACATAGTTTGTCTAAAGTTTATAGATAAATGAAACAGCAAATGCAAAAGATATCATTCAAATTATGCTGTTATCTATAAATATTTTTAATAACAGCGTTTATCCTTATAAGGCCTTCTTTCACACTAATCGTCAAATTACATATTCTCTTCATTTTTACAAATACAGGGTGTCTACAAATTAATTGGGCAATTTCGTAAATTAAGAATTTCCGAAATATTAAATGAAATTATCTAGTTGAAAGTCAGAATAGTAGTAATATTGCCGAAGTTTATTCATAGATGGCGTTAGGTGTAAACTGATGCTATCGCTTAGCAAACGGAGGTGCTATTGAATGGCCACCACGACCACAAGATCTTTCGCCGCTTGATTTCTGTGTATGGGGTTTTCTAAAGGATCAAGTGTAAAAGTCGCCACTTCCTGCATCCATACCTGAACTAAAATCAAGAATCTGCACTCCAATTATTTTGATCGACGGAAACATACTGACAAATCTGTGGCAAGAAATGATTTACCGATGGGATATTTGCTGAGTCACATCGAACATTTGTGATAATGGTAAACTTGAGTTATTTTTCTATTTTACAACAATATGTACTTTAATTTTTTCCCTGTCAATTCCATTCAATAAGTGATTCTTTTATCCAACTAATTTTTAGAGACCCTGTATAAAAAAGGGAAAGAGATAGAAACATACATATAAATAAAGAAAGAAAAATAAGTCTAATTAAGAAATACTTATTTTTTTTTTTAGTATTTCTGTTTCGTTAAATTCATTTAGAAATGTTTCTTTTTAGGCGTACATTAAACATGCTCAGGTTGTCTTTAAAAATTTTGAAGAGCGCGTTTTTGTTTGTTGGAGACAAATAGGTAATATAAATTAGAAAATATTAAATATAAAGTAGGAATTATGATTATATTAACTAAAGGTCTTGTCATAAAGTATGAATTTTGAATTTCTGTATGATCTTCTTAGGCAAATTTGGTTAGTTAAAAAAAAATCCCTTTAGTGATAATAAAATCATCACAAAAAACTGCATGTCGATATCTTAAAAAGTAGCTGGACTATAAGCTAAACAAAATCTGTCCTACACCACTTTTTTGTACCATTTAAAATGCTATTTTATCAATGAAAATAAGGACAATATGCGAATTGGCGACGCGGCGCTTTTTATTTCGAAAATGTGTTAATAAGAATAAAAGAATTTGTCATCTGAGCAAAGAATTAAATAGAGACAGATGATGTAAAGAATCAAATTTAGTTTCTACAAATATAAAATGTTTAGTTCAGGGTATTGTATGTAATAATACAGAAAATAAATGAGCATAAAAAATATACATAAAATATCTTTAAATATATTTTCCCATACATGTTTGAAACAAGGTAATTTGCAATTAAAAGAAGAAAAAAAATCGTGCGACAGTTCAACGTTCAAGAAATCACCTGCGAAATATTACCTCGATTTTAAAGATTAAATGATTTTTTTTCAAACGTAATAATGACATGTTTCAATTTGACGAGTACGTAAAAATCTATAAATGTAACGTGAGCCTACGACGCATTATTCGCAAAACAATTCCCTTACGTATTCCCGTCTTCTTCCTTTTGACAATAATTCACATACTTCTAATTCGATGCATGGGGCTCATTCACAATACTAAATCTTCAATTAAGTATAACTCATTCCATTTAAAAGATATAGGTACGCAGTTTTTTTGCAATGATGTTTTTTTTTTTTTTTTCTTCAGCAAAAGGGGAAAAATCTAATTGACCAATTTTGTCTACGGCACGGTCGAATGAAAATTTAAAAAATGTAACTTCTTTTAAATTGATGGTAGGACTATTTTATATAAAAAAAATCTTATTTCTTCATTTATTCTGATTGCTTTTGCAATTTACATTGCCAATTTATCTCCGAAAGGCAAAAATTTAAAGCATGTTTCAACCTTTTTTATACTTAATCTTTTAAGTATATTTTCTTTATTTCCTCCGGCACAGTTCTTATCGTTCTACATTTGACATCATTTACCTGTTATTTAAATGAATAATTAAAAAGAATTATTTTTTAAATTATTTTACTTATGCAATAAGAATGTGATTCAGCAGTTTTCGTCAATAAAAAAAGTCAACAAAATAACCTCCGATTATTTTATGTACAGTCGTAGAAAAAAAAAAAAAAAAAAAAAAAAAAAAAAAGCAATCACCCCCTACTAACTCCTAAAAAAATTACCTTAGGAGAAAATTACTGGTACCAAACGATTGAAAATAAAGTCTACTTTTAAATGGTGAATATAAAATTTGCTTAAGGGTCCATCTACATATTAAAGCGAACCATAACTTTGTTTTTTTCAATAACAGTACACAATTCTGACAGCATAAATGAATTCTACACCATTTAATTAGCCCAAAAGCAAATTTTTATGCAATTCATACCATAAGTTTCCGAGACATTAATTATTTTAAAACGAGCGTATTTTAAGGGCTGTATCCAAATTGAAGTTCGGTGCTCGATTGTTAACCGAGAGAGCCCCCTTCTTGATCAAGGCATCTTAATCGTCACTCAAACAGTCAATGAATTCTGCTAGATTACAGGACAGCTTAAAAAATTTCAAAATATCTACTCACTTCTATCATATACGGCCTTAAACCATCATTTTGCCGATTTTTAAGCATAATTTGAAAACTACTTGGAAGAAAAATGTGAAATTTTGGATTTCTATAAAGCAGTACTTAATAAATCTTAATCCATATAAAAAATTGTAGGTTACAATTCATATTTTTTTCGAATATTAATTTCATAATTCATAATTCATATCATAAAATCATAAAAATTGCAAATTCAACGTATTTATGTTTGGGTATACTAGTATTATTGCTACACAAAAAATTAGCACATTAGGAGCATAATTTCAGGAGATATAAATAAAAATATGAAAATGCAATTTAACATTAGAAGCACTAAATTTTGAATGTTTATAATTCAAAAACTTATTATTCAAATGACTTGAAATTTGGTGTCTAGGCATAGTTTGAACCGAAGATTTGAAATATCTCGTTAAAATTGGGTATTTCCATTGAAAGAAATAAAGTTTGGATTCATTTTGATATGTAGATGGGCCCCTAAGCAAATTTTATATACATCATTTAAAAGTAGACTTTATTTCCAATCGTTCGGTAACAGTAACTATCGTCTACGATAATTTGTTGAGGAGCTAGTAGGGGGTGTTTACTTTTTTTTTCACGACTGTACATGCTAATCTTACCGCAAAAAGTAATGAGTATAGTCATTGGGAAAAAAGTAAACACACCCTCCTAACTCTGCAACAAATTACACTGTAATAAATTTACTGATACCAAACGATTAGAAATAAAGTCTAGTTTTAAATGAAGAATTTTAAATTTGCTTAAGGAACATCTCAAAATTAGCCCAAACATTGTTTTTTTCAAAACCAACACCAATCTTGACAATATATTTTTAATCTTTGGTTTAAACTATACTTACTATAGAAACAAAATTTCTAGTTATTTGAATTATATGTTTTTGATATAAACATTAGACATAAAATTTAGGGCTTCTAATGTTAAATTACATTTTATATTTTTATTAATATCTCCTGAAATTGTAATCCTAATCTGTTAATGTTTTCTATGGCTATAAAAAATTAATCATAAATAAATTGAAGTTGTAATTGTTATAATTTTATAATATGAATTATAATTTATGAAATTAACATTCGAAAAAATCATATCATTATCAAATCAATCATTTTATCATATTTCAATACGTTTTTTTCAAACCCATATGACGTTATATATTTACCTGCTGACGACTGTAATTTTTCCAACATGACATAATATTCAATTCTTTTTAAATTCTATTTATAAACTATTTATATCATTTTCATTTTTCGCCTGGAAATCTTACAATAGAAAAGTTATAACGTAATATATACATTTTTTTTAAATTCCTCAAACTATTTTTTTTTTTCATTTTCATATTTCACGTGGAAATCTTCACTGCAAAAAAAAATGGGCTAAAATACGGAAACACTACTGGCTATCGAGACGCCCACCAGTACTATTTCCGAATTTTAACTGAAGTTTTCCCCCGTAAATACAAAAAAAAAAAAAAAAAAAAAAAAAAAAAAAAACGGAAATTTTTTTGTAATTTACCGGGGAAAAGTTCCGAAATTGTACTGGCGTCTCGATTGCCAGTAGTATTTCCTTATTTTAGTCCGTTTTTTTATTTATTTTATTTATTTATTTTATTTTATTTTATTTTATTTTATTTATTTATTTATTTATTTATTTATTTATTTATTTATTTTTTTTTTTTTTTTATAGTGTTGCAATAGAAAAGTTATGGCGTAATGTTCACCTTTTTCTAAATTCGGCAAACTATTTATTTCATTTCCATTTTTCACGTCTAAACCTTGCAATAGAACAGTAATTGTT